>CM059214.1:11168571-11768571 GCA_030347435.1 Clarias fuscus | reverse complement strand
CTCTGCAGCTAGCAGACGGTTGGTTTAGCCTGTCTGTCTGCTCCCTGGCCTGGGCTCTGGATTGTCACCGATTAACTAGGCCTCTTCTGAGACTATGTAGCTTCCTTGATGACGTAGCTTCCTGTTTTTCGTATTGTTCCCGCGAAAGTTCCTCGTCTGTTTGGAACAGCGTTTTAGATTATATTTTGTTTAGTTTTTTATAATTATATATTTTTCCCGTTTTTACGCTTTAATACTACTGGACTTTATCCGATTTTTGCGCTTTTTGGGAGAACACGCGTATCATCTGACCAACAACAAGCGAATCCATCACCAAATAATCACAACTCCGGCACAAAGGGTACGTTATCATGTCTACCATTCAGCTCGCTCAGTGTGTGGAGTGCAGGATGTTTAGACATTCTTCCTCCGTCATTAGTGATAATTTTATTTGTGATAGGTGTGTGTTAGTTAGCACCCTGACGGAGAAGATAGTAGCATTAGAGGAGCGCATCCAGACTTTAGAGAGGGTTAGAGAGCGCGAGAGCAGCGTTAATCTTGTAGTGGAAAGTCTGGGTGCCGCAGGCGGAGATAATCAGCCCCCGACTCCGGCAGTAGAGCCCTCACAGCGGGGCGAGTGGGTGACGACTCGGCGGCATACTCGTTCAGCCAAAGCTAACGCTAAGGCTAGCCCACCGGAGCACACCTCTTCCGCGCTTCACATGTCCAACAGGTTCGCTCTCCTCAGTGATGCACCCGCTGAGAAACCTGAAAGAGCTCTGGTTATAGGAGACTCTATACTGAGACATGTGAAATTAGCTAGGCCTTTAGGGGCGCCAGCGGCAGTGGTCAGGTGTATCCCGGGAGCCAGAGCACCGGACATAGCAGGTAATCTTAGGGCTCTAGGTCAGCATAGGTTCTCTAAGATAGTGGTACATGCTGGAGCTAATGATATACGCCTTCGTCAGTCAGAGGTTAGCAAGAGTAACTTTACAGAGGTGTTTAAAATAGCGAAGGCGATGTCCGATGAAGTAGTTTGCTCTGGTCCCATCCCAATGAGACGTGGCGACATAGCTTACAGCAGGTTATGGTCGCTGACCCGCTGGATGTCCAGGTGGTGCTCCGAAAACAACGTGGGCTTCATAGACAACTGGAAGACCTTTGAGGGCAAAACTGGCCTGTTAGGGCGGGACGGTGTCCATCCCACTCGGGAAGGTGCTGCTCTCATTTCTTGCAGTATAGCACATAGTCTCAGAAGAGGCCTAGTTAATCGGTGACAATCCAGAGCCCAGGCCAGGGAGCAGACAGACAGGCTAAACCAACCGTCTGCTAGCTGCAGAGAGTCGTCACTCAGGGTACATCATATTGAGACTGTGTCTGTTCCCCGAGCTAAACATAAATTTAGAAAGACTCACAAAGTCTGTTTTAGTAATTTAATTAACATAGATACCACAAACTCAGAATACACTGAATGCGCAGCCGGCAACTCTGATCTGAAGCTAGGACTGTTAAATATTAGATCTCTCGCATCTAAAGCAGTTATTGTTAATGAAATTATCACAGATCAGGAGTTTGATATCCTATGTTTAACAGAAACCTGGATTAAACAGGACGAGTATGTAGCTCTAAATGCAGCTAGTCCTCCTGGATACAGCTACATACACCAGCCTCGGCTAACTGGTAGAGGAGGAGGAGTCGCAGTTATTTATAACGATAATCTGTCTCTCGTACAAAAACACAGTTTTAAATCTAATGCATTTGAAGTTCTCTATAGTAACATAAAGTCAGCTCAGTCGATCCCGCTAATCATCATTTACAGACCCCCAGGGCCGTACTCGGAGTTTCTCTGCGAATTTGCAGATTTCCTCTCAAACCTTGTTGTTTCTGTAGACAAAGCGTTAATTGCTGGAGACTTTAATATTCATTTTGAGAATCCAGAAGACCCTCTGAGAACAGCATTTATGTCCTTACTGGACTCAGTAGGAGTAAATCAGTGTGTAGTAGGACCGACTCATAAAGCAGGTCACACTTTAGATTTAATATTATCCTTCGGATTAAGTATAGGAAATATAACCACAATTCCACAGTCTGAAGTTATCTCAGATCACTACCTTGTCTCGATTAAAGCGTGTTATAGTAATAATGTATGCAGCACAGCACCGCGCTTCCACCTTAAACGTACATTTACATCAAATACCGCACAGAGCTTTATCAATAATCTTCCAGAATTATCAACTTTGATTGGATCGCCATCTGACTTCACAGAACTCGAACAGGCGAATGAATATCTAGAGTCAGCACTTCGTTATAGCTTAGATAATGTAGCTCCAGTTAAAAGGAAAATGATTAGAGATAAGAAACTCGCTCCTTGGTATAATGACCACACACGTGCTTTAAAACAAACCACTCGAAAATTCGAACGTAAATGGCGCCAAACTAAATTGATAGTATTCAAAATAGCTTGGAAGGAGAGCATCCTGAACTATAAAAAAGCTCTCAGTGATGCTAGATCAACGTATCTCTCCACTCTTATAGAAAATAACAAAAACAACCCGAGATTTTTATTTAATACCGTAGCTAACTTAACTAAAAACAAGACCACTGCAGAAATCTCCACAACAACATCATGCAGTAGTGAGGATTTCATGAACTTTTTCAATAATAAAATCATAAATATTAGGCAAAAAATTCAGGCTTTGAAAACAGACAATTTTAATAATTCAGATGATCTAACCACATCACATCAGAACTTAGAACACTTTACTCCCCTTGAAGCGAGGGAACTAATTTCACTCATCTCTTCTTCAAAATCGTCAACCTGTATATTAGATCCTATACCGACACATTTTCTCAAACAGATAGTACCAGCAATAATAGAACCCCTGTTGAAAGTAATTAACTGTTCACTCAGTAGTGGGTATGTCCCCAAATCCTTTAAATTAGCCGTTATTAAACCGCTAATCAAGAAACCTGACCTTGACCCCTGTCTGCTTTCTAATTACAGGCCGATATCAAACCTTCCCTTTATCTCCAAGATTTTGGAAAAGGTAGTATCACAGCAGCTATGTTCACATCTACACAGAAATAGCATAAATGAACTGTATCAGTCAGGATTTAGGCCTCATCACAGCACAGAGACAGCACTTGTTAAAGTAGTAAACGACCTCCTATGGGCCTCTGATCAGGGTTGCGTCACTATACTTGTGTTACTGGACCTCAGTGCAGCTTTTGACACCATTGATCATAGTATTCTCCTTCACAGATTAGAAAAGGTAGTAGGAATTAAGGGAACTGCCCTCTTGTGGCTCAGATCCTATTTGACTGATCGTTATCAGTTTGTAGATTTAGATGGTGACCATTCCTCATGTTCTCAAGTGGAGTTTGGTGTTCCACAGGGCTCAGTTTTAGGCCCACTGCTTTTTTCCCTTTACATGCTTCCTCTGGGCAACATAATTCGTAAACATGGTATTAGTTTTCATTGTTATGCTGATGACACACAATTATATGTCTCAGCAAAACCAGATGAGAAAAACCAGTTTGCTAAAATCGAGCAGTGTGTGCAGGATATACGAGATTGGATGTTAATTAATTTTCTTCTGCTTAATCCTGATAAGACAGAAGTTCTGGTCATAGGACCACAAGTAGCTAGAACTAAGCTTTCTGATCACACTGTAACTTTAGATGGCCTTTCTGTTCCATCAAGTGCAACAGTAAAAGACCTCGGTGTGATTATAGATTCCAGCCTTTCGTTTGAAGCTCATGTAGATAATATCACCAGGATAGCTTTCTTTCACCTTAGAAATATTGCCAAGATAAGAAACATATTGTCACTAAATGATGCAGAAAAACTAGTTCATGCTTTTATCACGTCTAGGTTGGACTATTGTAACGCCTTACTGTCTGGTTGTTCAATTAGGTGTATAAACAAGCTTCAGTTAGTACAGAATGCAGCAGCGAGAGTCCTCACTAGAACCAGAAAATACGAGCACATCACCCCTATCTTATCTACACTGCATTGGCTCCCTGTGAAATTTCGCATCGATTTTAAGATCCTACTTTTGACATTTAAAGCACTAAATGGTCTCGCGCCACAGTATTTGAGTGAACTGTTAGTGTCTTACGATCCGCCACGCCTACTTCGATCAAAGAATGCAGGCTGCCTGTCAGTACCACGTATTATTAAAACTACAGCAGGGGGCAGAGCTTTTTCTTACAAAGCCCCAAAGTTATGGAATAGTCTTCCTATTAATGTTCGGGACTCAGACACAGTCTCAGTGTTTAAGTCTAGGCTAAAAACCTATTTATTTAGCCAAGCATTTTTGTAAATAGATTAACCTTAGGTAAAGGAGCAGATCTGGGGGACTCATAGACGTAGAGTATTCTGGTGAACTGGTATGTTTAGATGCTGTCCTCCCCACTCTCATTGTTCACTCAGGTTTGTTGACGGTGAGGTGATTGGTTGCTTTACATCTCAGGGAGCCCTCATGTTTGTGTTTCCTTCTGGCTCTCCCTTTTAGTTATGCTGTTATAGTTAGTCCTGCCGGAGTCTCTGCTTGCACTTTGCACTAAATATACATTCACCTATACATGCTGACTGTGACCATACCTAACTGCCATCTCTCCTTATTTTCTGTTCTCTCCTTTTCTGCTCTCTTCTCTCTCTCTCTCTCCCCCTCTTCTTTCCCTCTCTCTGTCTCTCTGTCGAGCTATACATGTTTCGCTCCTGAGTTGCCAGTGATCCAGACCCCTCTGCCCTCTGGAGCCGTCTAACCCATCCTGGAGTCCTGCTTCTGGTTGGAGATCTCGTCGCATGGATGCCCCGTGTGGTCTGCCTGGATTCGTATGGTGGCTGGGGATGGTTTCCATGAAGACTCTCCTGTCATCGAGTGATGCTCTGGGGACCTGTGACTTCAGTTGTTCGATAACTCAGGACCGGAATCCCCTACAGTCTACCTGAGCCTCCGGGAACAAACTGGACTCCTTTTAATTTTAAAACATCTCTTGTTATACTGAACTTCCAGTCTTACACATTATTATGCTGAGCAATTCCTGCTATCCGTTATCACCCAGATGAGGATGGGTTCCCTGTTGAGTCTGGTTCCTCTCAAGGTTTCTTCCTATTACCATCTCAGGGAGTTTTTCCTTGCCACCGTCGCCCTCGGCTTGCTCATCGGGGACAATCTTGTCATTTTGATTCATATACATTGCATAAAAACTTACTTCTTTTTATTGTGTAAAGCTGCTTTGCGACAATGTCAATTGTTAAAAGCGCTATATAAATAAAATTGACTTGACTTGACTTGACTATGTGCTATACTGCAAGAAATGAGAGCAGCACCTTCCCGAGTGGGATGGACACCGTCCCGCCCTAACAGGCCAGTTTTGCCCTCAAAGGTCTTCCAGTTGTCTATGAAGCCCACGTTGTTTTCGGAGCACCACCTGGACATCCAGCGGTTCAGCGACCGTAACCTGCTGTAAGCTATGTCAGAGCAGCTCTTTATTTGCCATGGGGGTCGCAACCGTGGGGCGGCTGCCACTAGACAGATTCTGTCACACTGGGTGAGAGATGCCATTGCCCTAGCCTATGAGACGCGTGGTCACACTTCGCCTCTGGGAATCAGGGCTCACTCAACCAGGGGGATTGCCTCATCGATTGCCTTGGCAAGAGGCGTCCCCCTGCAGCAGGTGTGTGATGCGGCGGGCTGGTCCTCTCCACACACGTTTGTTAGATTTTATAGTCTGGATGTCAATGCTACTCCAGGTTCGCGGATCCTTGAGTCAGCATCCCAGAGCTAGGTCTGAGACCTCCTCGGCTTGTGCGCACACGCTACACAACCTGGGGGTCCAGACACTTGCAGTGCGGCGGCGTTGGTATTCTCGTTCCCATAGTGTTTTCACGCAGCATCGAGTGTAGCTTTTGAAAGGGAACGTCTCGGGTTACTTGGCTGTAACCCTGTTCCCTGATAAAGCGGGAACGAGATGCTGCGTTCCGATGCCGCACTGCTGGCGTGCCTGGACGTCCTTCAGACAAAATTGACCTGAGGATGTTTCCGGTTCACTCCTATTTATAACCTGCAGGTGCACCTTATTCGGTGACGTCATGCCTGCACAGGTTATAAGCCGAAGGTATTCGGCGGGTTTGACATGCACAGGCTTCACAACCGGGCAACAAAGAGATGTTCCCATAGCGTTTTCACGCAGCATCTCGTTCCCGCTTTATCAGGGAACAGGGTTACAGCCAAGTAACCCAAGACGTGCTCCATTAATGATGTTAATAGTTTTATATTAAACAATCCTAATTTATTGCAAGCTTTATTTCCCCAGGCCAAATATATGTAAAATAAATGTTTTAATTGTACCTATTTTAGACTCAGTGCCATATTTCAGCATTGCCTGTGCCTCCCCGCAAACTCTTCCTATGATGTAATCCTACTTAAATGGTGAGGATATCACTTTTAACATAACGTTATAATGTTATGATTCCTATAACTTGACCATGCAGGAAAATCAGAGAAATCAGTGACAAATCAAATGCCTGGGTCCAATTATTAATGATTGGCTTTGAGCACTCCCACCTACGGAGGCCACTACCTTAACAGTCTCTATTCATTGCTTTGCAGTAGACTTCCCCCTGTGTTTTTCCTATTGAGCTATATTCATTATACCCTCCCCATGCACCATTTTCTTCCCTCTGTTTCTTTTCAGGAGATAGAAAGTAAATAGAACAAGCAGCCATTATCTGCCACCAGTCCCAGTCCAGCCTTCCTATTTTATTCATCAGGGAAAAGAAAAGAGAAGATCAGAAGAGACTACTGCAGTGCAGTGAATGAAGGTACACCATAGAGAGAAATCAAAATGTAACGGAAGCACATATTCTGTCTATGCCTGACTGACACTTCCCTCCAGATACAGTCATGCTACATTACCTAGGATCTATACAATTTTAGCGGCTGGCTGCGCTTGGCTTATATACACAGAGAATGAAGTCCAATATAAACAAGAACATCACCTTGCAAATCAAGCCTTTCCTAAAAAAAAAAATGCTTTCTCTCCTGCAGCCAAGCCTAATACTTTATTTATTTATAGTAACTTTATTTATTAAATTTTGATTATTGTTTTTTTTTTGGTTATTTAAATCAAAGGATAATTCTTACTTTGTATATTAATTGTGTTTTAGCTGTGGATAAAAGCCATTTCCCACTTGTTCTCACACAAATTTTACATGAATACTAATTACTAACAGACATTTCACAAATGCCAACCCCTTCACTCACCCAAACTTAACTTCTGATTTATTTATTTTTACCTGGGTTGGCTCATGCTAATTCTTTAAGCGTGTAATGGTGTGATGGTTGTGCAGATTTATGGCCTCTAGCAACTTATAGAGTAAAATGACTAATCTTGTATTGTAATTTTCACGAGGCTGTTTGCAGCCATGTTCAAGGTTTTTAATGACATTTGAAATCTCAGCCAAAACAATGCGGCTTGTGCAGCATTTTAAAAGACCCTAGTGACATCATGTTATATATAAGGAAAATCTATTGAAAATCAAATACAACATGACAGGCCATGCTAACATATAGATGCAGATTTTTTTATTTAATAAAAATGTAATTTTGTAAAATTTGTAAAAAATAAAAAAATAAATAAAAAAAAGAGGGTAATGTAAAGGATTTTCATAAATTTATACTTTGAAAAAAAAATGCAATGCAAACAAAATTTCATATTAAGTTTAAATTCTAATGTGGTTGGATAGAAAGATTCCTTATTTATATTACTGAAGCTTAGGTTACATAATTTTAAATTTAACTATAACAAAGTGTTGGTGTAGATAATATTATAATATGAATTATCTTTTCATATAATATTATAAAATGAATCATTTTTTAAAGGAAGGAATTGAGCCTGAAAAGAATAAAATACTGTTTGGCAATACTTAACGTTGGATTTAACCAGATACTGGAGGCTTTGATGACGTAAGGATCAAAATTGATCAGCCCTGCGATTTTCTTCCTTGAGGTTTGAAGGTGAAAAATAATTGGGTGAGTCGTAATATATTTAGATGGCTTAGTGGACAGACAGTGTAACAAAGGAAGAGGAGTTGAGACAGAGCTCTCGATACGAAACCATGGGGGAGCTCCCTCAGGCAGCAATGACCAGTGTGGCCAAGTGGCTCAAACAAAATGCACAATAATAAAGAAGATTTGGAACCACAAACCTCTATTATTGCCTTGTTGCTGCAGTTTTATCAAGTGCATTTGTGTGGGCGTTCCACTCAAGAGAAATTCCTTACATATGTCATTGAAACTCTTAAAATATTTAGGAGAGATTCGAAATGGAAGCGGGTGAAGCAGGTAATTTATTCTAAGAACACAATTCATCTTAATAATGTTGCCTTTCCCCCAGAGAGATAGACCCAGTGAAGATGGGCCTTACATCAATATTGACTTTCTGCAATAACAGGTCAAACTTAACTTTTATTATATCCTCTACTTTAGTGGGGAAAAGGATGCCAAGATATAGTAAACCTTGTTTGGGCTACTGTAAGCTACCAGCCTGAAAAAATGTGTTGCACAGAATTTTGATAGGGGCAGAAGCTCTGATTTAGTCCACTACATTTTATATTAGAGATCTTGGAAAAAGTTAATCCATTATGCTAAGAACAGAGAGTATAGCTGTTAACAGTGCTGAAACAAAAAAAAGAATGTCATCTGCATATAACAATTTATGGACAGGGTCATTATATGACACACCATGGAAATCTTCATTGCGCCTTTATAGCAGCTGGCAGTAATTCCAGTGCCAAACAGAAGAACAACTGAGTAAGTGGTGATCCCTCAGGTGTCCCCCTTCACAATTTAAATTTCTTAGATATTTAACCATTTGTTTGAACTGCTGCTTTAGGTGATTAAACTGTGGTACAACCCAATTAATAAATATTTCCAGAATACAAAGGTCTCTAAAGCTTTAAACAAATACGCCCACTCTACCTTATCCAAAGCTTTTTCAGCATCAAGAGAGAATGCAGCAATTGGTGAAGTGGAATCAGAAACTGCCCACATAATATTAATAAAGCATCTGATATTATCTGCAGAACTGCAGTTCCAGATAAAACCCACCTAGTCTTCATGTACAAAGGAGTGATTACATTGAGAAATTGGGCAATGACTTCATACAAGGTTTACAATCATAAGGATCTTTGCCTTTTTTTTTTTTTAAGAATAAGTATAATTAATGCTTGTGACATAGTAGCAGGCAGTTCCCCTCTTTCATATGCCTCATTATAAATATCTAGAAGCAAGGGGGTCAATTCAGAGATGTAACATTAGAAAAAACTCTGCTGTAAAGCCATCTGGCCCTGGGGCTTTCCCGCTTGGCATTCCCTTATTAATGTTAACAATTTCTTCACTGTTTAATGTGTTATCCAGTTATTTCCTTTGAGAAGCTGGCAAATACTTAAGATAGTGTTGAGAGTTGTTTATGTCTTTGTGGATTCAGATGACTCTATCATGATTCAATCCTGTTAACTAGGACTGGTATAAATAGTGCAAGCCAAATGCTGGACAATCAGTATTAGGATACTTTACTTTAGTGCCCATTTGTGCATTTACGATTATGGATGCATTTACAGCTGCATGTGGGATATGTCTCTATCACCGTCTTCTATGAAGATTCTATGACATTCAATGGAGACTGCTGGTGAACAGAAAGTCTTGCCAAAGATAAGTTTGAGGTCTAGGCTTTGACGGGACCATTTAGGTACTTTTAATAGCCACCTGGTGGACCTTTGCCACGGGCTCAATTCTCTTGCAGACTTGAAAAGGATTCTAGGATTGACCTGTAATTGCCTCCATCCATCTTGCCCCCAACCTCAGCCAGTCTTTGCTGATGAAAAGCATCTCCACAACATGATGCTACCACCACCACTGTACTTCATTGTGTGCAAGTTTTTTTCATGGTGATTGATGGTTGGTGTTAAGTTTCTTCCAAGTATACAGTACCACTATTTGCTAGAGTCCATCCATCCATTATGCATACTACTGTAAATATCCCGTGTGGTTGGTCACTGGAAACCTTACACACTCACACATACCCAATCAAGCATTATGGACAATTTGAAAATTCCAGTCAACCTAGACTGCATGTCTTAGGACTGCCGGAGGGTACCCGAGTACCCAGAAGAACCCCACCAACCATGCGTAGAATATGTAAACTCCGCACAGACAGACTGAAACCATGAGTTGAACATACATCTCCAGGGGTATGACGTGACATCGCTAACCACTAAGCCACAGTGCTGCCTTTGTGCTATGGTCAAAAAATTTAATTGTGGTCAGAAGAGATCAGGAAACCTTTGCCCCAAATCTTCCCTGAGTCTTAAATTTTTAAATATTTTTTTATATTTTTTTTTATTGGAGAATTTCATATTGGTTTCCTCCCAGTAATGGCTTTCTTCTAGCTACTTTTACATAATGTTTTCTGGAATGTCTGGGCTATGGTTGGACTATCAACAGCTTTTCTCATCTGAACTGTTGATCCATCTATCAGTTGCAACTGTCGATCAGTTGATTATTTTTGCTCCTTCTCTTATAAAAAATCTCTTTACCAATTGACTGACTACACACAGATTGCATACTTTAGGCAGAGTTCTGTTTGTGCAATATTTGTTCAGTTTTTTAAAATAATAGATGTAATGGCGCTCTGTGGAAAATGTGGGAATATTTCTTTTAACTAAACTGATAATTTTCCAAAACATACTCCCAGACTTGTTTGTATATCTTCATGGTTTCAAGAATTCTGTCTATTAGGTATGTCTGTTACAAAATCGAAGACTTTGCAAGGACAGGTGTATTTCTATTGATACTTGAATTGCACAGCGTAGAAATTACTAAATGGTTTCAACACCTTTGGTGCTTGGGCCCTTAATAACAACTTTTGATGTCTTGAGTTAAGTAAAATGTTTATAATGGTTAATAAAAGATTCTGAATTAACGAGGAAATTTCACATGCCCTATTAAATTTAAAGGGAAAAGATGTTTTGACAGATCTTTTGAAATGCCTGTCCACATTCTAGGGGCATGTAGGAGCAAAACATTTGTGAATGGCAGAGGGGTATTTAGTGATTTCATGCTTCTCTTTTCTAACTCTGTACAGCTCCAACTCCAAAGCTTCTGCTCATTCAAAGGCTGTCATTCAGAGAGAAAAAAAAAACCCTACAGAATCTTTGCTCTAGTTTTTTTTAAATCCTGACAAGACACAACTACATGTCTGCTGCATGTTCACTTTTAATTTCAGTGAATGTATAAATGCTGCATCCTGATTTCATCAAGCATTATGCCTGCCAGTGAATGAAGTAGCTGTAAAAGATTACTAACTCTCGTGGAGCTGCATTTGCTTCCAAAGACTGCCAAGCCACTGGCCCCAAGGGGACGATCTGAGAGCCCAGATGCAAATCATGTTTGTCCTGAATATTTTGTGCTCACTGCAGTACATGGAAGCATGCATGCTGAGAATCAAATGAAACATTTCCCCCTCATGAGGGGGTGGGTTAATTGATAAGGATTGGATAATTCCATCCATTATACAATTAAATTGAAAAAAACAAAAACATTTAAACAGCTTCTAAATAATGCTGAGAATAGACTGGTTTGTTTTTGAACAACATTATAGCACTTTAATTTCGATATGGATTACTGTACTTCTTGTTTCCATTAGAGTTGTTTCTACATAAATAACAATTATAAGACTACATCACTAATAATCTTCTTATCTGTAATGACTGTGCCTTTCTCTTTTTGTACCTCTAGAATAGTGTGAATATACTGCATATAAAACGTTGTTTGCTTGATGCGTCTAGAATGATCCCACAAAGGCTGTTTTTAATATCACCTCTATGTGTTTGTTTACTTGCAGTGCAATAGTTGTGAACGGAATGGCACGCACTTGAGAGTTTAATTCATTGCAAAAATAGATTGAGAGAGGGCAGAAGAGATCTATAATTGGAATCTGTTGACTCCAGACACAAATCTTTGCTAACGCTCAGCACCCCGACTTGCCTTGGCTAATGGGAAAATAACTGCAAGGACACATTCGCTCAGTAAACATCTCTCAGTGCTTTTCATGCCAGGTTATGTACAAAGTCAGCGATACTCCCAAGCCTTCATAAGACTGGTCATATACCAGAGTTTATTACTAATATTATATGACAGCAAAAAAATATTATGTTAAAGTTTCTTATACACAAATAAAATGGTTTTCAGTGAAACATTTTTGAAAATTGCTATAATGCACATTGCTTTTGTAAAGTTTTTTTTAAATGTAGTTAATAATAATAATAATAATAATAATAATAATAATAATTATTATTATTATTATTATTATTATTACTAATATTACTATTATTTTAAAAAGTTGAATAAAAAAGTTAAAGGTAAAAATAACTGATCAGCTTTGATGTAATAAATTATGTTATTATTTTGTATTATTTTGGCTGTCTGTATGGCAGAACTCTCTGCCTAATGTATGAATACAAATACATTTTATAATTTTGTAATTAATAGAAAATTTATTTTGTAATGTTAAGTATCTTACACCTCGTTTCCTGCTAAGTTGTACTTCTTTCATCGTCAGCCAAATACACTCTCTGTTTGATAATCGGAACATGAATCATAGAAGAGAAATCAAACAAGTATATTGGATAAAGATTCAGTTTTGCCTTAACACAACTACAGCATGTTAAATTCACTTCAGCACTTTCATTTTAGAGGTGAAAATATTAAGTGATCCAAGTAAAAATATTCAGTTTAGCTTTTCTAATTAATTGGTGCAGGTTGTTGTTTACATTGAGAAAGTTGCAAATTTTAAAGTAGATGATTAAATCTGCCACATAACTGTTTATAACATCGCTCTTATTTAACATTTTGATTCCACAGGCAGATGTTAAACTACTGCAAAAGTATCATTAAATAATTTCCAGACAGTTTTGCATAATAAAATTATGTTTTAATAGATATTTTAATAGCGATTTTGTAGGAGGGGCAATCTGTGCCAGGAGGGCATTTTAGCACATAACACTGGGCTCTCAGATTGCGTATTGTACATGAAAAAAATATTGCTTGATGCAGTGACACCATCATACATATATACGTATATACTTACGTACATGCATATGTACATGCAGACAGACAGACAGACAGACGGACATACAGAAAGGGCATTTTTTGAGACTGGTTTCCTCCTGGTGGTCCTCCAATGTATGTAACATAAAGATATCATTAAAAGAGAGAGTTCTTTTTACAGATCAATTTACAGACAAAACCATCATTTACTTATATATATATTTATGACAACAAAATATCAAGTCATACAAGACTCCCATTATTATAGAGGAAGGGAGACCTTAGCACTCCTTACCATGAGCAAACAGGACTTCCACAGTAACTGAAATTAATTTAAGAAATTGAGTTTTTCTCTATGAACCCAAACAATATGTGATAAAATCTATACCTGATATTACATCTTTTCCTCTCGAGGCCTGCATTGGTACAGACTGATGTTAGTGGAATGCAAATGCAATAGTGAAATGTGAGGAAATGAATGCAGAGTTTATCATACATCATCAACCTGCTGACAGAAACCACCGCTGACATTTGTATGGACCAGAGGAGTGGAGGAGAGAAAAAAATACAAAAGAATGGAGAAGTCAGTGGAGAGTGAACAGCTCGGTAATCTGTCAGGATCTGAAGCCTTTTGGGAGATCAGAGCGATTCGTCTTGTTTAATACGCTGCAGCTGATGGGAAAGAGTGAGGAAATAAAGAGAGGGGTAAAAAGCAAGAGGAGGACCAGAGTGGGGAGACGGAACTGGAAGAGAGAGGAGTGAGCCACAGGGGTCAGTGAGGACTCCTGATGGGAGTAATGAGGTTCATATAGCATCCCACACGTTCCTCTAAAAGAGAGGAGCTTAAATGTCTCCCACAGCTACTACTGATAGATTGTATGCTGCCTGGGTCGAGCACAGACTCACCCCTTTAATGCTGATATACCTGACTCAGAGTATATGTAACGTCATTCCCGAAAGCCTTGGATACAGGAAGAAGAACTTCATGTTTTTCCAAACCAGAGGTTCAAAGCACCCAAAAGGACTCAAATACTGATCCAAGCATACAGCTTTTTTTTGTGTGTGTCAACACATCCTGCACATGCATGCAGTGGGGTTCAGGACTGTAACTTCTGGACCATGGTGTAGCACATAGTTTCTGATCCCAGGAGTCCCAAAAGTAGATCAAAAACGAGGATAAAAAAAAAAGACCAGCTGGTATGAATGGTTATAATGCAAAAAAATAAAAAAAATAAAAAAGACAAGCACTATTGGCACCGTGGTAAGTGACAGCTGCACACCAGTTACTCATGCCTTATGAAGAAATTGTGATGCTGCTGCTGATGTTCAAGGAAAAAAAATGCTTTGTGCCATTATCTGCTTGGCCTGCACTACGTGTCTAGCTTAACAATAGCCACATGAAAAGCATTGCAATCAATATTTCTTCCACTAATTGAAGGGCTTTTTATCTGAACCAGTCTCAGTGGGCTGTGGTGTGGAAGAAGAGATGGCTGAGGGGGAGATTGTTTGGAACAGCTGCTTCATATTCACATCTGTTAGCATACTTTTGTTCACTTTACAAAGTTCTGGCACCTTCAGGAAAGTGGCAATGCTCCCTTACCAGTAAGAATGGGAATTGTCTTAAATGCCTTGGCTCAATAAATGAAAAGGTCTATGTAGGAAATTGGATTTTTGAAGACACTGCAAGCTATTTAAACTTGCATTTATCATTTTAATAACAGCTCCTATAAGCCAAACCTCCTTAAGCAAACATTATAGTGCATAAGACCAGGGTACGGGGCAGCAATCGCATTAATATTGTTACTTTGTATAAAACGCAATAAAATAACTTGATTAAATCCCTATTAATATGGCATAAAGTCATGGCATGAGGCCACCTTTGAAAGTGAAAGAGACCAAAGTCTTACATCACCCAAGAATCACACGTGCTATAAACAAGCATTTTACAATGAATTGATTTAAAATCCAGTGTAGCCTACATACAGATTGTGTTCTCTAAGGACTTCATGTACATTGTAGTGAGAGATAGCAGTAATTAGGATGTCTGGTTTTTGTCCACAAGCACATTCAGCTGCAGGCTTTATCTGGAAAAAAAATTCATCAACAAAAGGTAGGCAGCCAGCTAGGTGATTGGATGCTTCCTGACAGTTTCAGGTCTTTTATCACAATGACCAGTTCCATCATGTCTATTAATACAAATTATTTCACATTAAGTTCTCCTGGGTTTTTGTGCTACAGCACATCTGCTGCTCAAGCAAAATGGTAGAAACAAGTGAAAGAGCTTAACACTTTGTTCTCCATTCTGATTCTCAATGAAAATTTTAACTGAAGCTCTTGACCGGTATATGCATGATTTTTTTCCCTGCCACACAATGGTTGCATGAAAGGGCAGGTATGCAGGTGTCCCTAGTAATCTAGTTTCTGAGTGTATGTTACTAAAAAGTTGCTGCATTTCACCATGAGTCACCATTAATGAACCACAATCTTCATATTTAGCTTCCAAAGACTTATAGTGCTGGGTTGTTTTTACTACCCAAACGCTGGGTTGCCTCTGTTGGGTAATTTCTCTGGGTTATTTACAGTGAGTTGGGACACTTTTTGTTTAACCCAGCTTGCTGGGTTGGAGTTGGGTTACCTAATGACAGCTAACATCACAGACAAGACCGCCCCTCCCCCGAAGTTCACAGGTGTATTCAGTGGCTGTGTCAGCTTCGTGTCTTTTTTTCTTCCTCCTCACGCATTTAAGAGGAAATTTAAATGTTAAATATAAGGTCTGTATACACACTTTCACTCACCTATGACTGAATTTGTTCACTGTATGTAACATATATTACTGTTACTGTGTTAACGTTACACTCAAACTTTCAGCCTGGTCTGTGCTATAGCATGCTAGTTTATCTGACAATGGCGGCTAGCTAGCCAAACCAAAGAATACTAGCATGCTATTCAGGCTGAAAGTTTGAGTGTAATGGTAACAGTAATAAATGTTACATACAGTGAACAAATTCAGTCATAGGTGAGTGAAAGTGTGTATACAGACCTTATAGTTAGCGTTTACATTTTCTCTTAAATGCGTGAGGAGGAAGACCAAAAAAAAAGACACGAAGCTGACAGAGCCACTGAACACACCGGTGAACTTCGGTCGGAGGGGCGGTCTCGTCTGTGATATTAGCTGTCACTAGCTAACCCAACTCCAACCCAGCAAGCTGGGTTAAACAAAGTACCCAAGTCACTGTAAATAACCCAGAAAAATTACCCAACAGAGGCAACCCAGCGTTTGGGTAGTAAAAACAACCCAGCATTTTTTAGTGTGTATGAATAAGTGATGCAAAATAAATCAATCAACCAATCAATAAATAAAACAAATAAAACTTTATATAAAAAATATATAACTTACGGCATGAAACAGTGAGAAAAAGGTGCAGACGATGACAGATGATTAAAGTCATGATTAATATACTGATGATGCTGAATGCTGAGCAGTTGGAACAGACAAGAGGGGAAATGAGGGTGCTGAGGGATTGTTACATAAACTACAAATTTTAAATATTTTTATTCACTTTGCAGCCTGTCATAACCCAGGATCATAGCTATAAAGCATATTTGGTCATGACAAACAGATTTAAAGTTTATCTTAATACCATTATCCAGAAATGCTAAATGGATATTTTTTTCACTATTAAACTAGCTGGAATAAACAAGTCTTCTGTTGAGTAATCCTTCTTTTGAAGTCAAAAGTCTTGACAGTATTAGAGTCTATTCAGTGTAAAGGACCAGGTAAAACAAAAGACACTGAGTAATCTATAGTTTGGTGTAGAGTTACTTCATTGGTAAGAAAGCCCATCTGGAAACAATAAAAAAATAAAAAAACATGCCACAGTTAAAGTCATAGGGATCACATTTTCCCCCATTTTATGTATTGTGCTGCTGCCACATAATTGGATGATAATTTCATTAATGTGCAGATATTCTTAAAACAGTGATGGTGAGTGTATATTTTTCTTGTGAATAAAAAATGCTTTAGTCCCTCCTTTACTGGTCTAATTATTTCCCCTCTGCTCGAAAGGCTACCCAATACGTTTTGGAGCATGATAAGAGCATTGGCCAAAAGCCTAAATGAAAATACTGTGTGTGGTAATCTGTTGGTTATACATTGCACGGATGTTCTATAATAGGGACCTGTCATCATGTACTGAATCCAAACTAAAGCTAGAGATTTTTTTTTTTTTTTGCTGCCACGACCTTATGTTCGACTCACTACAAAATAACTATCAAAGCATGCTATATATATTTATTTACTACAACCAATGAAAATAACACTGATACTAAACTGCAAGCTGATTTATCCATTATAGCTTTTTTTTTTAAATCACACATTTATATAACCCAAACAATTTTGACAGAATATTGCTAAATTTCTGCTTTTTAACACCCTTGTGTCTCAAAGCAAGCATGCACATAAAAATAGATCAACCATAACATTATAATTCACTTGTGCCACCTGGGCCAGAACACGACTCTAGAAGATCTCTGGGTGTGTGCTGTGGTGTCTGTTACCAGGACATTGGCAGTAGATCCTTTGCTGTTGGTTGCGGAGTCAGGCATTTGTGGACCAGACCAGCTTGTCTGGCACATCATTGGTGCTAAACCAGATTGGAAACTGGGAGGTTTAGAAGCTAGGACGGTGATCTTTGGCTGTGTGCCAAACAGGCTGTAGTGCACTTGGTGTTCTTTGTGGTGGCTTTCTAATATGGCCAGCATTGACTTTTCCAATTTGTGCTGAATTTTTTTCTGTGGGATTAGACTGGACAGGCTGGCTTTTTGGTGTCTGTGTATATTCACTATGTGCCTTAAAGTTCTTCTATCTTGGATTATTTTCCACTGACAAGGCAGGTTCTTGACTTTAGTACCGTTGTTTGTGACACAATTAGTTTTATATTGTCTACCTAGTATTGCAGTTCTGTAGTGTTGATTGTAGTGTGATTGAAGTAGGTCTGAAGTAATTTGTTCTCTCAGGTGATTAATCAGGAGTTGTTTCAGTCTCCCTTAAGGTGTGAATTGTGGGAAGGGCTTTGCAACATATATTAGCAAAGATTTACCTCATTCTTGGCTAGGCTGTAGGCATTTGCCTTCTCTCTTGTAATTTATTTTATAACAAGACACTTTTTCATAAAGCAGAGGCAGATCTCAGAAACCTCATGAACCATCTACTGTTGTCTCACTCTCAAGAACTGATGGTAGGTGGGTTCGGGAAGTGAAAGTTCTGCAGAAAAGAAAGCAGATCTTATCTCAGCTCTAGCTGCCCACTAATAATTTTATTTTTTGGCACTTACTGATACCTGGATACCCCTCAGAACTCAGCTATACCAGGTGCCCTGTCCTCTGCCTGTGTGTTCCTTTACTCGCCATGAGAAAAAGTCTTCCAAATGCCTACAGTAAATGTAAATGTAAACCGGAAAAGGTGGTGGTACAGGTCTGCTGTTGTCAAGGAGATGGACATTCACACCTCTCCCACCTGTCTCTTCTCAACAAACAATCCTGTAAATTTCATGCTGTTAAATTAACCCTCACCATCAACCTCCACCTCATTGTTATCAACTGCCCTCCTGGTCCTTTAGGAGGCTTTCTTGATGAAATGGACATGCTTCTTAGTCTTTTCTCTTTTGACAACACTTACTCACTGTTCTTGGAGACTTTAACCTCCCCTCTGACAAGCTCCAATCTCCTTTCCTCCTCGCTCTCCTCAGCTCCTTCACACTAATGTTAAACAGCTGCCCTCCCACACACACAAGAGAGGGAATTCCCTGAAACTGGTTTTCTACCACCCCTCTTCCGCTACAGATATTAATGCCCTCCTACTACATACATCTGAATATTACCTGGTTTCCATCAGCTTTACTCTGCCTATCCTGCCTAAATCTAATCATCCAAAATTCCTCTTCTACCTGCAAAAACACTGTACCTGTCATTCCTCAGTTTTTTCCTGTACCCCCTAATCCCCTGACCCAGACTCTTTTTTCCCCCCTACCATTAGAGATAGGCACAGGTATCTTTCTCTCCTGTCGTTCCTTGTCCATAGACTTCCTATGCTGTCTGTAATGATATGGAGGTTGATGGTGAAATCAAGCATGAAATCTAAACTTAGTAAGATTTCTTGTCCTGCACCTTGGCAATCTGACTTACTGCGCAACAAAGAGAATTAAGAACTGCAAAGAGAAAAAAAATCACATCTTGACATAGATCTTGTCTTTTATTGTGCCCTCTTGTCTAAAATCTCATGTGTAATGACTGCTATAGGGAAAAGCTGGAAGCTTTTGTAAATGATCCTTTCAAACTTCCCAACATCATCTCTTTGTTACTCAACCCACTGGCTCCTCCATGCGTTCATGCTCATTGACTGCCATCTTTTATGGGAAAATAACAAAATCTGCCAAACCATTGCTGCCACCCCAGCCCCTACAGTTAAATTTCATAACGCCCCCTCTTCTCCACTAGCACAATTTTACAACCTGACAGCCAAAGAGATTCAGCACATCATTTCATTCTCCAATCCCTCCACCTGTCCATTACACCCAATCCCTTCCACAATGCTCCCCAAGGTCAGACCATGCAATGCACAGAAAATATAAAAAACTCGAGAGCTACATCTCAGACCCTACAGGTCTCACTGAGCATGTTAAAGTCCATGACGGCACAATTAGAAGAAGACTGAAAAATATGATTTGTTAAGAAGGGTTGCCAGGAGAAATCTCTTCTGTCTATAAAGAACATGGAAGAACAACTGAGGCTTGCAAAACAGCATCTGCACAAACCACACGACTTCTGGAACAATGACCTGTGAGACCTAAGTGGAATTATGTGGCATTAATGCCCAGCGCCATGTTTATCCCTTCCACAATGCTCCAGGCCATCTCACAAGACTTCCTTCCCTTCATCACAACTATCATCAACCTTTCCATATCATCTGGTCATGTTCCTGATGCATTTTTAAAGGGTTATTCTCATTTTCAAGAAACCCTGGATCCAGCAGACATCAGTAAAAATTGGACAATATCACTTTTCTCTTTTCTCTTTAAAATTCTCGAACACATTGTTTACAATCAAATGTCTGTTTATGGCTCACAAAACAACCTCAATGATCCTAGCCAATCCGGATTTATACGGCCACATTTGACAGCAACTGACCTTCCTTCTGACTCCAGCCTGCTAGATTGGCTAAATTGTGGCATGTCCTCATTCTTCTGGACCTCTCAGCAGGACTTGACACAGTAAACCAAAGGTTTCTCTGGTCTGTCCTTGCAAGACTTGGAATCTGTGGCATGGCAATGGTTTGCCTCCTACCTAGGATATCGGTCATGTGCGGTGGATCTCTCTCTACAAAGGCTATACAGGTATCTGTTCAAACCCTTGTTATTTATGGACTACTGCAACTGAATCCTGGCAGGTTTGCCTCTGTACACCCTTGGTCCTCTGCAGCTGATCCAGAATGCAGCTTCACGACTTCCCAAGTTCTCCCACACCACCCCAATTCTCCGTTCTCTTCACTGGTTTCCTTTATATGTCGGCATCAAATTCAAAGTCAATACTGTTTGCATATAAAGTTACCCAGCATCCACCATACCTCTTATCACACCTCGCACTGCACCATGTTCCCTCCAATCCCCCAGCACTACCTCTGGGCCCACCATCTCTCAGGGACCGAAGGAGACTGCAAATAGACTGTTTTCTGTCCTTGCTTCTAGTGAACCAGTGTCAGAATATATTTAATGATGAAAACTTCAAAGCATGTGTACTTATTTTGCTCCTGAAAAATCTCCCACTGTGAGTGCTTATTTTTCTTCATCCCTGAATATAATTTTTAGTGTATATCACTATGTCTTATCAAATACTGCTGCCTTAACATTCTTGGACTGTGGTGCCCTGGAGCTGGTGTGCACATTTTGTACTTTCTTTGGTATTTACATATGGCTCCCTGCATCACATGCTTCATCTAATGTCAACAGGGGATTAGATGCTGAGTGCAGCCTGTTAGTGGGACTGCACATACTGTCCAACTAGAGAAATATAGCTTTAAGACATGTTTTAAATGCAAGAATACAGGCAAAAACCAAGGCTGAATGGAAAATAAAATTTGTGCATTTGAGCATTAGAATTCTAGCGCAGGTCAGCACATTAGTCGTATCTAGTGATTGTATAAATAATTCTACCTTGCTGGACAACAGCTCTCAGAGGAGGACCAATCTGCCGCCCTAAATTGGATCACCACGAATTTTTGCAATGTGGGAAAAGCTGAATAATGCCAGAACCCATTTTTCTCAAATCCTTTCATCTACCCGTTTATGTCCTTGTAGAAATGAGATGCTCATCAATGTTTAATTGCAAAAGAAAACATTAAGTTTGCCAGACTATGAGCTATGAGTCATTGCCTATTTTCCCTCAATGACCTGTTCGTCGTGACTGCATTGCAATGCTGATAAGTTGAGTTTATGTAACATCCTCAGCCCTCCATTCAGACTAGCACTGGAGCAGTGAAGCGTGGCCAAGAAAGAGTGCCTGTCACCCAGCAGCTTCACTTATAATCAATGTGTTAAAAATTAACACAGGTATTTTGTATGGATGAAAGTCAGGAATCAAACTGAAACAAATTTTTGATACAATATTCATATGAATTCTAATATGCTACAGCAATGTCAATAGTTACTGTAAGTACATTTATAGTAATAGAGAAAAGAAAAAATATCTCTGTCACTTTAACTGTGGCATGAGTGTTGGTGCCAGGTAGGCTGCTTTGAGTATTTTAGAAACTGCTGATCCCCTGAGGTTTTCACACACAACAGACAGCTAGAGTTTGACAAAGTAAGTGTATAGCTTACTGTATGTTAAACTGCTGACTCAGTTAATTAAGTAATAGTTTATTTGAAATGTTCTTGGCCATGAAATGTTTTAAAAAAATATTATTGTTAAATGCTAAATATAACCAGCAGTTTCAGCAGCAGTAGCAGTATGGCAATGCTAGTAAAAGTGAAAAGCAAGGTGAAAACCAAAAGAGTGCAATTAGAGTAATGTGCCCCAGTAGAGCTTAATGTCTAGCAACACTCCAGCTGTTAATCCTATTATATGTGACAATGAAAATATTTTTTAATTATGATGTGCAGTATACATCTCAGGTTGTGTGTAAAAACATATAGTAAACTATATAGTGTCAAATATATTATCAGCCTATAAATACAGGTAAATTAATGGTGGATTCTGGACTGACATGTGAACAGCATGATTATATTGTTTGTGCTCATGTAATTATGAATATGATATGGTAATGTAGCAAATCTCAGGGGGGAAAAGCAAAAGTAGAGATGTTTGATACAAGCATGCTTCTGTAGCTAAATTAGAGCCTTAAATTAGTCGCAGACAGCAGTGATGCATGAAATGATGTCCTGTGGCATGTTGGTGAGACCTATCCATGAAGGGCAATGTGCACAGAAATATCAATGTAGCCGAGGCATTTCTGTACATGTGGCAAAAGAGATAAACATACTTAAAAAAGAAAAGAGTATGACAATTTTTACAGTTTATTTTATTATCTTTGTAAGAAGAATTAAATGTGTACAAGTTTATGTGCAGCTATCTCCAAGCAACTGATGTGAATGGTGCAGTTTATAATTAGGTATGCATTCTAAAATTTCATTCATACTTTAGATTGTAGAGCAATATCGTTTATATGTATTAACATTGTTATCATGTTGGATTTAATGATTTATGTGTTAAAAATATCTGGTTTCACCTTAAATGTCATCTGTCACTTGGTTTTTATTATCACTATCTTTAACAAGAATTCAGGTCAGCCATTAGAAATTATGGACAGAGGACAATATTTTCCAAATTGGGCCCCTTACCCACACCCACTGCAGCACCACCACCATCCACCCACCCTTAGCTATAATACAACACAAGCAATTTCAAATAAGTGCTTGGCCATTAGCCTTGTAGTGACACAGAGATAAAGTATCTCTAACAGCCATTTACAAACTCAGTGTTATCATTAAATACTATAAAGCATCAAGGTAAAGGCAGTTAGTTCAAATCACAGCGGAAAAAAATGTGTTTAAATAAGTCTTTGTCAGTTATCCTTTTTTTTTATTACAAAAAAAAAATGCAAGGAGTGAAAAATGGACTTGCAAAAGATGACCAACTGAATAAATTACTTCAAAGCATGACATAATGAGAACAAATAAAAGTTATAAAATAAACTTTTTATGTAATAAAAGTTTTGATCAGATTTAGTTTTTTAAATAATTTTTATTGGAGAATTGAAATACTGTAGAGAAAAAAACACTGTGAACTGAACTACAATACTTTTATTACTAATAATAATATAAACAGCAGCTGACCTACATGTATGACTTTATTTTATTGTAATAATCTCTGATGTTGTATGTAGTCTTGTGATGTGCTGCTGACTATTGTTTATGTCCAAATGTAATTTGCTTGACATTTCTTGCAAAGTTTTTCAGACTCTTTGGTTTTCTCTTAGTGGAATGCATATTGAATCCGCTGAACATTTCCTGGCTGATTGTGTAGTGCATGCACAGTAAAACCTTGGATTGCAAGTAACTTGGTCTGTGAGTGTTTTGCAAGACGTGTAAAAAATGTAAATAACATTTAACTTAATAAACGAGCAAGGTTTGGACTATGAGCAGTACATATATGCTTTGTCTGCCAAGCGTCATGTGATCACAGCTGAGCCAATGGCTCTTCTCTCTCTCACACTGAAGGATTGTGGGTAATCGTTTCCCATGCCCTGTCTCAGTGTGCGTGCCTCACTCGTATAGTCAACATCTGTGCATGCAATGCAATGTCACATTTCCGCAAAGTCCTCAAAATGAGCAAAGCAAGTGTCATTAGATAGGTTTCTTGCTCAAGTCACACGAAAAAGAAAACGTTTTCAGTTTAGCCAACAAGAGTGATCCCACAAAATAACCCCCATCCTCCCCTGTATCGTCTCCCTCAGCAGCTTAATCTGTTTTATTTTTACTTCATATTTTGTATGGATCATTTTTATATGAATATTCTTTCATTTATTTATCATGTAAATAAATGTAAATTGTATTTGTCCATTATATAAAGAAATAGTTGTACCTTGTCCAATTAAAGAGTCAACCATATGCCTTTGCATGAGTCCCCTGGGACTCCTGGAGCTGACAACAGTGTAACTCAAATCTATAGTATCTATAGTAATAATCCTACGTATTTTTAAATATAACTTCAGGGGACCTTGTAAAATGAAATAAGGTTATATTGAAAACAAAAGTGTAGCATTTAATAGGGGAAATATCTCAAACATAAGGGTTAGTCAGGTTTCACCCTTAGCTCATTAACTCTTGCTAATTATTTTCCAGCAACATTCAATGTCATATTAATAAGAACCTCAAAATTAAATTAGCAAAGGTTGGCTCAATTTCCACTTCCAAATTCCACAAGCAGATATACAGCCATGTGTAAAAGTTAGTGCCCCCTCTTTAATGCTATGTTTTGCTTTTTGTTTCAATAAAATAAAAGGAATAAGAGCAATACTAAGTACCACCTTACAGCATCTACAGGATTTAAGAGAGTAAGTTGCAACCAGGTGTGGCTAATCATCAGACCATGGTTAATTGATCAGCAGCAGGTGTGTATACCTCTATAAAAGCAGAGGTTTTGGCAGTTTGCTGGTCTGGAGCATTCAGGTTTGTGTTAATCCAGTGCCAAAAGCAATGGTGTTAGAGACACAATTGGTGCTGCAAAGCAATCTGGAAAATATTATATAACCATTTCCTAAGAATTTGGAGTTCATCATTATACACTGAGAGATTATTCACACATGATAAGCATTCAAGAGAGTTGCCAATTTTTCCCCAAGGTCAGTCCGTGCAACGTACAGAGAAATACAAAAAACGTCTCGGGTTACTTGGCTGTAACCCTGTTCCCTGATAAAGCGGGAACGAGATGCTGCGTGAAAACGCTATGGGAACATCTCTTTGTTGCCCGGTTGTGAAGCTTGTGCATGTCAAACCCGCCGAATACCTTCGGCTTATAACCTGTGCAGGCATGACGTCACCGAACAAGGTGCACCTGCAGGTTATAAATAGGAGTGAACCGGAAACATCCTCAGGTCAATTTTGTCTGAAGGACGTCCAGGCACGCCAGCAGTGCGGCATCGGAGCACAGCATCTCGTTCCCGCTTTATCAGGGAACAGGGTTACAGCCAAGTAACCCGAGACGTTCCCTTTCAAAAGCTACACTCGATGCTGCGTGAAAACGCTATGGGAACGAGAATACCAACGCCGCCGCACTGCAAGTGTCTGGACCCCCAGGTTGTGTAGCGTGTGCGCACAAGCCGAGGAGGTCTCAGACCTAGCTTTGGGATGCTGACTCAAGGATCCGCGAACCTGGAGTAGCATTGACATCCAGACTATAAAATCTAACAAACGTGTGTGGAGAGGACCAGCCCGCCGCATCACACACCTGCTGCAGGGGTACGCCTCTTGCCAAGGCAATCGATGAGGCAATCCCCCTGGTTGAATGAGCCCTGATTCCCAGAGGCGAAGTGTGACCACGCGCCTCATAGGCTAGGGCAATGGCATCTCTCACCCAGTGTGACAGAGTCTGTCTAGTGGCAGCCGCCCCCCGGTTGCGACCCCCATGGCAAATAAAGAGTTGCTCTGATTTACGCCACTGGCTAGTGCGGTGGACGTAGATCCGAAGAGCACGTACTGGACACAGTAAGTGAAGTCTTTCCTGCTCCGGAGCTGTGAAAGGCGGAGGACAGAAGGCTTCGAGAACAACTGGGTGCATGGTTGAGAATGGAACCTTGGGAAGATAGTTCGGGTGAGGATGCAGAATAGCTTTGACTTGCCCAGGGGCAAAGTCTAGGCAGGATGGGGAGACTGACAGAGCCTGCAGATCCCCAATCCTCTTCAAAGAAGTAATAGCCATCAGAAAAACCATCTTAAGAGACAGAAGCTTGACAGGCGCTGACTCTAGTGGTTCGAACAGGGTGTCAGCCAGGCCTTCGAGTACGATAGTTAAGTCCCACGAAGGGACCGTCGCTCTAGTGGGCGGCTTCAACCGTTTAGCTCCACGAATAAAACGGGCAACTAAATGGTGCTTGCCCACAGAAACCCCGTCGTTCAGAGCGTGACAGGCCGAAATAGCGGCTACGTACTTTCTGAGCGTACTAGGGCATAAGCCCGAGGACAACTTTTCTTGCAGAAACTCCAGCACTGAAACAATCTGGCAGTGAACTGGGTCTATGTGTCGTGTCATGCACCAATTTTCAAACACACTCCATTTGAGGGCATAAGTTCTCCTAGTGGAGGGAGCCCTGGCACTTAAAATGGTTTCAATTACGCTGGCTGAAAGCCCAGCCTGTCTCAGTTAGTCCCGTTCAGGGGCCAAACGTGAAGGTTCCAGAGCTCGGGCCGGGGATGAAGTATTGTCCCCCTGCGCCTGAGACAGAAGATCCCTCCTCACTGGAATCACCCAGGGTGAGCCGTCGAGGAGAGATATTAGATCCGAGAACCACACTCTGGTCGGCCAATGGGGCGCTATCAATAAGAGGCGCAACCCTTGTTGACGGACCCTCGCCAGGACTCCCGGGAGCAGAACTATAGGCGGAAACGCATAAAGGCGTAACCTGGGCCACGTGTGGGCCATTGCGTCCAGACCCAGGGGAGCTGGAGGAGTCAGAGAGTAGTAAAGGGGGCATTGTGCTGTCTCTTGTGAGGCAAAGAGGTCCACCTCTGCTACGTAAAATCTTTCCCAGATTTGACTGACTATTTCGGGGTGGAGCTTCCATTCCCCCTGTTCTACAGCTTGTCTGGATAGCAAGTCTGCTCCTACATTCATGTGCCCTGGAATGTAAATCGCCCTGAGGGACAGGAACTTGTCCTGTGCCCAAAGCAGAACCTGGTGCGCTAGCTTGTTCAAGCGGCGCGAGCGCAGTCCACCCTGGTGATTTATGTACGAGACTACCGCAGTGCTGTCCACCCGCACTAGGACATGGTAGCCTCTCAACTGCTGGAGGAAGTGTTTCAGGGCCAGAAACAGAGCCATCATTTCGAGGCAATTGATGTGCCACGCGAGAAGATGACCTCTCCAGCTCCCTTGTGCTGGACGGCCATCCAAGACCGCACCCCAGCCCATGAGGGAAGCGTCTGTCGTTAGCATCTTGCGACGACAAGACGGACCTAGAGTGGGACCCAAAGTCAGAAACCGGGGTCTGAACCACATAGAAAGGGTACGAAGCCCCAGGCGCGTAACCCTTATTAGCCTCTGGGGGTTGGCCCTTGAATGAAACCCCCTGGCTCTTAGCCACAGCTGATACGCTCTCATGTGCAGAAGGCCCAAAGGTATCACCGTGGACACAGCCGCCATGAGGCCTAAAGATTTCTGAAAGTGATGAACAGTGACCTTCTGGCCTAGCTTGATTTCCTTCAGGGTGTTGAGAATGGATTCGACACGAGCAGGAGACAACTGTGCCCGCATCGTGACCGAATCCCATGTGACACCCAAATATGTTGTCCTCTGAACAGGAAGGAGAACGCTTTTCGTGGCGTTGAGTCTCAATCCTAAAGAATGAAGATGGGCTAGGACGACATCCCGATGTCGAAGCGCTAGCTCCTGAGACCGGGCCAGAATCAGCCAGTCGTCTATGTAATTCAAAATACGGATGCCCTGGAGGCGTAAAGGAGCCAGAGCCGCATCCATGCATTTTGTATATGTGCGGGGTGACAGAGCTAGGCCAAATGGAAGGACCTGAAACTGTTAAGCCTCGCCCCCAAAGGCGAACCTCAGGAACTTCCTGTGCTGTGGCAATATTTCTATATGGAAATATGCGTCCTTGAGATCGATTGTCACAAACCAATCCTCTAGTTGAATTTGAGAAACAATCATTTTGACAGTCAACATTTTGAATCTGGATTTCCTGAGATAGCGGTTCAAGCCGCGAAGATCCAAGATCGGACGCAACCCCCCCCTTCTCTTGGGCACCAAAAAGTACCGACTGTAGTAGCCTGACTCTCTGTCTGGAAGGGGAACATGTTCTATGGCCCCTTTGCCCAGCAGAGTCTTTAATTCCTGGGCCAGCAGATGTGCTCGGTCCGGTTTCACGGAAGTGGAGACCACGCCGTTGAAACGCGGAGGACGATGTGCAAACTGAATCCTGTAGCCTGTGCCTACAGTCTTTTCTACCCAAGGAGATATGCCTGGCAGTAGTTTCCACGCTGCCAGCTTCTCCGAAAGGGGCACGAGCTTTGACACTTTGGCTGGATGGGGGGGTGTTAGGTGTTGGGTATCCTGAAGTATGGCAGGAGATACCCAAACACCCAACTCTTCGTTGGAGACCGGCGCTCCCCGAAACACCAGTGGTGGCGGGGATTGAACACCGGCCTCCAGGGAGTGCCAGGGAGGAGGCCCTGCTTTGTGATGAAGATCCAGGCGCCCCTCCCTGGGGGGGGGCACCCCCACAGCCCCAGGCGCACGAACCTCAGGGCCTCTTTTTCGAAGAGAGGAAGCTCCTCAGATCTGGTCTTTTTGAGGCAGATTTCTGGGAAGGGCGGCGAGCCCCACCCCAGTCTTTACGAGGGGGTGTGCGGCTGGTCACGCTCTCCTTCTGGACCTCACGCCTTATAGGGGCCAGACCTGGCCGGGGCCGGGTGGCCGACGGTCCCGGTTCTTGAGCACGGCGAGGAAGGAACCTCCCAAAAGCCTGTTCATATAGCTTCGCCTCCCGAAACCTAGTGGCGACGGAATTAACAGCGTCGCCGAAAAGGCCGGAAGGCAAGACGGGGGCATCAAGGAGGACAGCACGATCCTTATCCTTGATGCCCGAGAGGTTCAGCCACAGATGCCTCTCCGTGGATACCATGGCAGCCATAGAACGGCCCACAGCACGGGCCGTCTGCTTGGTTGCACGGAGAGACAGGTCTGTGGCTCGGCGCAGCTCTGCGAACGCCTTGTCATCAATAACCCCGCCGGTGCTCAGGTCCTTCAGCAGGTCAGCCTGGTAAGCCTGCAAAACCGCCATGGTGTGCAGTGAAGCGCCAGCCTGTCCTGCTGCCTGAAAAGCTTTGCCCACCAAAGCAGATGTCACTCTGCACGGCTTGGAGGGGAGGGTAGGCTTTTTCAGGGAGGATGATGTCCCAGGAGAGAGATAGCACGCAAGCGTCTCTTCTATCTGGGGCATCATCATATAACCGCGTGCTTTCGCATCAACGATATTCGAATAAGTCGAAGTCGATGGCACAAAAACACGCGATGATTACGGCTTGCTCCATGAAAGGGTTAATTCATCATGGAGGTCACCAAAGAAGGGGAGAGAGAGACGTTGAGGCTCCTCCCCCCGGCCACCCGACAGAAACCTGTCGTCTAATCTCGAACGCTTAGGGGAATCTCACTGCTGCGGCCAGTCGATATGCAATCGCTCGACCGCACGCGTTATAACCTCTAATAAATCCTCATAAGCTCTGTGAGCACTGGAGGAGCGTTGTGAGGAGGCTACTTCCATGGAAGCGAGAGAGGAAGATTCTTCCGCTCCTTCACAAGAAGCGCCGGAGCGCGCTTGCGAAGTGGAAGCTAAAACTTCCTGATCCGGAGAGAGCGCGAGAGAAAGGGGGAATTCCGTCTCGTGCGCGTCTGCCAGATCGGCACGCGAGCCCCAGGAATGCGCCGCGGCTTGCGGTTTCTCTTTAAAGGAAGCGAGCCGCGCGCGAAGCACCTTAATAGGGAGAAGATCACAGTACTCACATTCTCCCTGAAGCCCGAGGCGAGCGTGTTCTTCCCCCAAGCACTCGAGACAAAACTCGTGAAGATCGCCCTCCGAAAGAGATCTATCACACGGAGGCACGCATCTCTTAAGCAACTCTGCCATATCGGTGAGTTAATGCTGTTATTTTTTATTTTGCTTTTGTTACGGCTTGCATGCACGCGCAAACACAAAGCGGTCCTGAAGACAAAAAGATCTGAGGATGTTTCCGGTTCACTCCTATTTATAACCTGCAGGTGCACCTTGTTCGGTGACGTCATGCCTGCACAGGTTATAAGCCGAAGGTATTCGGCGGGTTTGACATGCACAAGCTTCACAACCGGGCAACAAAGAGATGTTCCCATAGCGTTTTCACGCAGCATCGAGTGTAGCTTTTGAAAGGGAACCCAAGAGCTACATCTCAGACCCTACAGGCTTCACTGAGCATGTTAAATGTTTAAGTCCATGATAGCACAATTAGAAGACTGAAAAATATTTGTTAAGAAGGGTTGACAGGAGAAACCTGTCTATTAAGAACATGGAAGCACAACTGATGTTTGCAAAACAGCATCTGCACAAACCACAAGACTTCTGGAACAATGACCTGTAGATAAATGAGACCTGATGATGATTTGGGTGATTTGAGCAAATCTGAGACCATCTATCCAACAGGTCAAACTTGAGATTAGTTGAAATTGGGTCATGCAACAGGACAATGATCTGAAACACACTGGAAAATCTACCTCAGAATGGCTAAAAAACTAAAGTCCAGAGGTCAACCCAATTGAAATACTGTGGCAGGCCCTTAAGAGATCTGTGCATAAGCAAATGGCCAAAAACTTCATTGAACTGAAGCAATGTTCAATGGGCCAAACAAACAGAACTAAAGTATCTCTCTCTTTGGGCTGAGGTGAAGAGAAACTTAAAGCCCACTAGGTCTTTTATCAGCAAATAGTCAAACAGCATTAATGTAAAGTCACAACAGATCAACATGAAGCTGAAAGTTGAATAATAATAATAATAATAATAATAGTAATAATACATTCTAATATAGCATTAATATAGACACAAGTAATCTAATTGCATAAGTTATATTTATATTATTACTGTGCATAGAATATGACTAATGAAAAATTTACAGGAAATTGACAGGTGAAGCAAGAATTTCTTTTAGCCATAAACAGAGAATGACAAACACACAGCAAATCCAGCAATACACCTCTTAAAAAGACTTCACTGCATGTCCAGGTAGACTTAAGTACAATTTTCCAGACCATCGCTGAGTCTTTCATGGGAATCTAAGGGGGGAAATGGGGAGCTAATTGAATTTTACAGCCATGACTATGGCAACATCAAAGTCCAACTTGGAATAATAGATTCAAGCCATCTAGCAGACTTTTTCTGCTCCTGGCACTTTGTGTAATTCAGTGAGCATTTCTGGGAAAAGGAGAAGAAGGATTTTGAAGTCCTTCTCAGAAACAGAATATTAGCTCTCCTGGGTTTCTGTTGCAGAGGCCGTGTACTAAAATCTTGATGTGAAATAAAAGCGCTATGCTATTAATCCAACCTAATATCTTAGTTATTTCATAGCATTATATTGTTACGTTAACTTAATATGTTATTGTTTAGATTTAATAGCTTGTTATATTTTATACCATTATTTCTTCTATACTGGTTATTTAATTTGACTAAGTAACTTATTCTTTCAAGCTTTTTTTTTTTCTTCTTCAGATTTTTATCCATTATTGTACTCAGTTACTCACTCCCTCATCATCTACACCATTTATCCTGTTTACAGGGTCCCAGGGGGCCTGGCGCTCATCCTCGGAGACAAGGTGGGGTACACCCTGGACGGAGTGCCAATCCATTGCAGGGCACACACACACTGCGGCCAATTTGGGAACACCAATTAACCTAACCTACATGTCTTTGGAAGGAAAACCACCAAGCACAGGGAGAACATGCAAACTCCATGCACACAGAGACGGGAATCAAACCTGGGCGGGAATCGAACCCGGACCCTGGAGGTGCAAAGCAACAATGCTAACCACTACACCACCGTGCCACCTGAAGGTGAAGACTTTAAGTTTTAATTCAAGTAGGTTATTAAAACAATATTGCAATATCCACTTCAGGAATTATAGCCATTTTATAAATTCTCCTATTTTACAGGCCTAAAAAGAACTGGACTAAATAACAATCATAAGTATGTAAAGTTTTTTTAAAAAGTTGGATAACACACACAGACAAAACACCAACTGTTGAGTTTCCTCTCTTGCGATGCTTTGCCAGGCATAACAACTCCAGCTACCTTCAGTTGTTGCTTGTTTGTGGGCCCTTAGTGAGTCAAAACCATGCTCATTTGGTTTGAGGTCAGGTGACCGATTATGTCATTTAAAAGTGTTTAATTTCTTTACCTTGCATTGTGTACATGATACTATTTTATTATCCATCTTTGTTTTGAAGTACTGACTTATCTGCTCTATACACTTCAGAATTCATCCTGCTACTTCTACCTGTCACATCATTAATAAACACCAATGACCCAGTTCCATTGGCAGTAATACACACCCATGCCATAACACTGCCTCCACCATGTTTGACAGATGATGTTGTTAGAAAGTGTGTGTGTGTGTGTGTGTGTGTGTGTGTGTGTGTGTGTGTGTGTGTGTGTGTGTGTGTGTGTGTGTGTGTGTGTGTGTGTGTGTGTGTGTGAGCATTAGACTATAGTATTGCTACTCCACTCGCTTTGTGTTGTTTTGAGCTGGCACTGAAACTGAAAGCACTACCTCAATCCACAAGACAAGTGTATCAGTATGAGAATGTACAGTATTCCTTTTCCTTTTTTTTTAATTTAGTGGTTTGCATTCTTATGATAAACATTTCCGAATCCCTCATTTTGATTGTAGTCCATACAGTGGTATGCCAAGCTCCTCCAAATTGTTCTTAATTTGGATTTCTTTCAAGTTTTAATCAAGGAATACATTCAGTGGTAATCCACCTTAGTTGGATTGGCCCGATCTGTATACATCTTCAATCAGAATGAGAAGGGTGGTGTAAACCTTTGATAGTCTGTTCGATAGGTCAATATTAACCATGTAAACACTTGATCCAAATGTTTTTCGCGAGTTTGTCCCATGTGCGGGTAACATTGCGTGACTTGCGTTTTCAGGAGGGAAATTTTCCTTCCATTTTGTATCAGATCAGTGTCCATGTACACAGTTACAGTAAGTTGGAATCTCCAGTTAAAATAATAATTTCAATCAGATTAAAGAACAGTTGTCCACACAGATGTTGGTTCTGTCAAAATATGTGTAGGCCTGAATGTAAAAAAATTCTAATTTCAAATACAGTTAAACCTTGAATTGCGAGCATATATTGATTGATCCCAAAAATATTAATATAAAAATGATTAATACAAAATATAAAAGAAAAATAAAACTAATTAACCTGCAGTTGGCGGCACGGTGGTGTAGTGGTTAGCACTGTCGCCTTGCACCGCCAGGGTCCGGGTTCGATTCCCGTCTCCGTGTGCATGGAGTTTGCTTGTTCTCCCTGAGCTTGGTGGGTTTCCTCCGGGTACTCCGGTTTCCTCCCACAGTCCAAAGACATGTAGGTTAGGCTAATTGGCGTTCCCAAATTGCCCGTAGTGTGTGAATGAATGAGTGAGTGCATGTGTGTGTGTCTGTGCCCTGAGATGGATTGGCACCCTGTCCAGGGTGTACCCCGTCATGTGCCCTAAGTCTCCTGGGATAGGCTCCAGGCTCCCCGTGACCCTGAATACAGGATTAAGTGGTATAGATGGTGAGTGAGTAACCTGCAGTTTAACTTAAAAATAGATTTTGAAAATAATTGTGGCTAGAGTAAGACAAGAGGTGGAGGCGGAGTACTACTGTATGTAGGACAACTTACACACACACACACACACATACAGACACACACAGTAACAAGGAACCTCTCTCATTTGCCTCATTTTGAGGATTTCGCAGAAACGTGAAATTGCACTGTTAAACATATTCATCACTCGCACTGCTACAGCCTTTTAAAAAAAAAAAACTTCACTCAAGCCATTGTTGCAGTACAGTTACTAAGTTACTAAAGAACAGTCACTACACTTGCACACAAAATAAAAGAAAATGCTTTACACGCATGTGCAGACTTGCGCGCACACACTTGGTTACAGTGTTATGCGCTCATGGATGTTGAATTGACTATTGTCATGTGACTCGCGCACTGAGACTGAGCATAGGAGACGATTACCCACAATTCCACAGCACGAGAGAGAGAGAGAAGAACCATTAGTTCAATTGTTATCATGTGACGCTCAGCAGACAAAGCGAATATGTACTACTCGTATTTCATGACCTCACTTGTTTATCAAATTTCTCGTCGTGCACTCGCAGACCAAGTTACTCGCAATTCAAGGTTCCACTGTATGTTAAAAAAGGTTTACACTCAGGGCCCAGTAGCAGACAGAGTATAAAATATAATGATTCAAATACTGCGACTGTAGTAAGTTAATGTAGTAAGTAAAAGTACCCACATAATTTCTGTAGGTCATATATTTCTATGTTAGTAAATGCTGCAACAAGTGCAAATGTTCTTTAAACATCATACTGTAAAAACTCAATAGCCTGGAGTAGCAAATTAAATACTTCAAAACCTGTGCATGTTTCTGCACAGATGGATTTGCAGGTTGTATGTTTGGTTTTGGCTTTTTTACATTCCAGATCATGATTATGTTTCTTTTGAAGCATTTGAAAATAAAATACTGATAAATTGGGCCAGAGATGCTCATCTGTCTCCAGTGTCTCAAACATTGCTGCTGCTGCTGCTCCTGACTTAAGCATTTGTCACTTGAAATGAAGAACTTCAGCAGGAATTCATGGACTGTCTTTAAATCCTTAAAACTCAAATGGTACAGGTGTGTGTGTGTGTGTGTGTGTCTGTGTGTACTATATATATAGTACACACACACACACACACACACACACACACACACACACACACAAATACACACACACACACATATATATGCATACATTGAGACCTTTGCCAGTGTATGTTAAAGGAGAGGCTTCAGATTTAAAACTGTGTATTTGGGTTTCCAGTTATGTCAGGTGGAACAAAAGTTATCATTAATTTTATAAAGGGTAAATTTTACCATGACCAGAATATGGGAATTACTTCTCAAAAATGTGAAACTCTCAATATGAGTGTATTTTTATGATTTTTCGGTCATACTGTAGAAACAACCGAAAACAGCCAACACATGATAATGTGGATCTGTGCTATTTCTTTGCCTATGTCACCCATTCCTTGATTTTTTGCTTAATCGTGTTTAGATATTTGGTTAAAATGAAATAAAATTCTGATCATCATATTGCCATGTCAATACTCAATACTGCACAATTCTGAGCCTTGCAGTATGTACAGTATGTTTATTAACAAAAACACCAAAACAAGTAATGTCTAAAATGGTCTGAGCTTTAAGTTGGCTCTCATTGTTAAATGTTGTTATAAATTCTGTAACAGTGATTAAAATATCTGTACAGTATCCCACGGTCCAAAGACATGCAACGTAGGCTAATTGGTGTCTCCAAATTACCCATAGTGTGTTAGTGAGTGTGTGTTCTTGTGTCCTGCAGTGGATGGGCACCTCGCCGTGCCCTGGCATGCACTATACCATTATAATAAACTGTGGTCTCAAAGACTGTAACAAAAGTATGTGTTACTAAGTTTGTTATTTTGAACCCCTGGCAGAGATCAAAAACAAGTTAACAGCACCCACACAAATGCAACTAGCAGACGCTCACACAGTGTTTGGTTTGCATTCAATACTGCTATTTATGTACAAATCGTTCAAGTACTGTATATTGTGTGCATATGCCTTCACAACGAACGTTGCTTAGAAGTGCTATTCGTGCCAGCGAACAGCTGTAAAACAAATAAATCCAGTGCAGATTTAACTGTTTTTGCAACATTTTTTCCCTTCCATGAAAAGAAAGAGCAACTCTGCCTGACCTTTTCTATGGTTTCTATGACAACACAAATGGGTAAAGGGATTCAAGTGTGTTCAATATGTTTCTCTGAGCTGTAAGCATTTAAAACAGGAGCTGCTTCAGAATAAGAGAATGGTAATGAAGGTGACTACATGCTAAAGCTTCAACAGAGCTCAAATAAAGAACATACATTTTTAGTTTTTTGTCACAATATTTGCTTAAGGCTCTGTTCCCAAATAGACTGTGAGGTATCAACAATAAATCAAATTTCTACAATTGCTGCTTTATGTAGCAATTTGACTTGTGCTATAAACACAACAGCAAATCATAGCTTATGAGAAGAACTCACAGGTAGTCCCTGCTGAATTCATTAATTTTTTTTTTTAAACTTTCCCTGCATGAACTGACTGGAGGACTTCAGGCAACGACATATATTAGGACTCATAAAGAATAGTAAAAGGTTATGAGAATCTATTTTTAATAAATGCAGTTTTTTTTTTTTTACAGAATTATCTGTGAGAGCCTTTAAAAGAGAAATTGGAGGGAATTTTTTTTTTTGTAAAATTTCATAATTCAAGCTTTTTATTTTTGAATTAGATTGCCTAACAACTCATTATGCAGGCTTAGTTGGAGTGGCAGAATACAAGTGACCTGAACACCTTTCTGATGAAGTGGAAAACAAACTACGCTCCTCGCCGCCTCACTCAAAATCACTCCCTGACCTCTTTAATGCTCTTATGGCAAAATGTGGAAAATCTACACAGCCATGCTCCAAGATCTAGTGTACAGCCTTTGCTGAAGAGCACAACTTGATTGGTCAAGTGTTCACTATTGACGAGATGATCATTGATCATAGTCAATGATCACTTGATTTTCTGTGCATTTCGAGAAATCGATTGTGAAAAATGGCAATTGATTTTAATCATACAAATTCATAAAACTCACTACATTTCATGTTTTTATGCGCAAATGGGCGACTGCTGGGAAGAGGACTTATGTTTACATATAATACTAATAACTACACATGCTCACAACACAGTTGTGTATAGATATCCATATGGCCAACCAGGAAATACTGTACATTTACATTACATTTAGGCGTTTGGCAGACGATCTTATCCAGAGCAAATTACAAAAGCTTTGAAGTTTCCGTCATCGGATAGATCCTTACACTGAGTTACAATGTTACTAAACTACAAGGGTACTTTGTTACATTTAGGAACTAAATGTATAGCCATATGGCTAATCGGGAAACTTGATTTAGCTCAGTGGGACAGCAGAAGCTTTATATGAGTCGTATCTAAACTTTGGAATGCATTATTTCACAGATTGAGGCTTATGGATTTTGGCCCCAATTATTTAACTGTTCATTGTATCCACGTTTCACATTGACAAACTTCCCAGGCGGTGTGCAGAGCAGGAAGATTGAGACCTACTGTATGGTAATGTACTGTACTTACTGTATATGCCCTTCAGTTTCGATTTGCTTTTGATTGACAGACTTAAAAAAAAATCTGAACAATCAAAGAAGTATTGTAGTGTGTGGTTAAACTGATTATTTATCGATCGCCGATTGGTTTACTCAAAGCGATCATCGATTATGGAATTGTAACAGACATAACACATTGTAGCTATTACGTTATCTTTCATTCTAAAATAGTCACCCTGAGCTACAGTAGGTTTTCACTGATCCCGATAAAAATTATTTTCGAATTCATTAATAATTTATTTTCTAATTTATTTTAATTAAGTTTCCAAAAAACTATTAACTATTCAAGAGAAGTTTTCCTTTTTCACAGCATTGACACGTGTCTTGTTTTAAGCAGATATATCTTAAACTTAAGGTATTAGCTGTAAAAGAGTAGTTATTTGAGCAACTGTAGACCTCCTGTTAGCTCAGAGCAGTCTGGCCATTTTTCTCTGACCTCTTATCAACAAGGAGTTTTCATCACTAAAATGCTACTCACTGGATATAATTTTTTTCTGTAAATGTAATTGCATAAATTAGTACACTTATTATAGTCACCAGTAAGTTTATTTCATTAAGTTCATTGTGTTATATTTTAGCAATTATTATTATTATTATTATTATTATTATTATTATTAACTTTAGTTTTTTTGGAGTATCTTGTCTTTAGATGAATTAAAAGATTTTCTATAGGTAACTTTTAAAAGGGGAGAAAGAAGAGCGGATGGGTTCAGAGTATTCATAGCACAGTTACATTTCCAGAGGAAGAAATCATCAATATCAGAGTGATGAAGAGGTGAAGAAAGCTTAATAAGTCAATATGTGAACAGGGTGGACTAAACAGGGTGGACTGTACAGAGTAGGACTAAAGAAAAAAATAATAAAAGCTGAAAATAAAGAATAAAATGTAAAATAAAATTAATAATAATAACTTAAATCATAATTACAATGCAATTTTGTTATTATTCTTGTAAAAATTTTAATATATATTTTAATATACAAAAAATAAAACAAAGATTTAGTCATACTGTACACGCATGTTATTGGCATTATGGCAATAAAAATAACTTTATTCCAACGTTATATCTCTTTTTGTTCTCTCTCTCTCTTTGTTTTTTACAAACAGTATTCAAACAAATATTTAAAAGTTTCAAGGAAGGTGTTTCCATGAAGGCGCACGGTGGTGTAGTGGTTAGCACTGTCGCCTTGCACCTCCAGGGTCCGTATTCGATTCCCGGCCAGGCTCGATTCCCATCTCTGTGTGGAGTTTGCATGTTCTCCCCTCCCAAAGTCCAAAGACATAGATTTGCCCAAATTGCCCATAGTGTGTGGATGAGTTTGTGAGTGAGTGTATGTGTGTGTGCCTTGCGATGGTTTGGCACCCTATCCAGGGTGTACCCCGCCTCGTGCCCTAAGCCTCCTCGGATAGGCTACAGGCCCCCCTGTGACCCTGAATACAGGATAAAAGAAGTATAGAAGATGAGTGAGTGAGTGAGTGCTTCCATGAAACATACAAAAAGCATGAGTTACATATTCATATTCAATATTACATTGCAATTGTGTTTCCAATTAAAACCCAATCCAGCACTATTATTGTACATTTTACTATAAAAGTATGCTTTCATACATTTATAATGTACATTATTATACCAGCACAATTGCAAGCCGATTTATCCTTAGTTACAAAACTATGGGACGTAGAGGTGTATTGTTTTGTGAAATCATTTCAAATTCACACAGATATGAACAAAACAATTCTGACATCCCTGAATTTTGGCATTTGTGCTTTTTAACATCCTTGTCACTTACCATGGATTATAAAAAAAATAAATAAATAAAAATAAATCCCCTTTAAAAAAAAAATCAACACTGCAAATTAGGAGATATCTCATTTTGCAGTCAAATTGTTCATACGTATATACATTTATTATATTATAATTTCATTACGTTATAATAATGAATAAAATGTGTATTAATTTAAGGCATTTAAGGCAAATTCATGACATCATATAATAACAGGAAATCATCACATTTTTCATTTCAAACATTTTTAACATTAGAATTACTTGGAACACACAAGTATATAGGTGTATCCCTTAGGGGGGAAAAGGCATTCAGCTTCATTAAAAATGCCACAAGGAGCCAGTCTCAGCTGTAATTAAATGAATGATCATTAACTAAATTAATGACAAATATCCTCTCTATCCTGAGTTAATCTCCAAATCAGCTTTTTCCCCGTCAAGAAATAGCATTCAGCTTAAAAATAGCAAAATGGCAGTGCTCCTAGACATTTTTTTTATATCTCGCTTGCTCTCTGAGTGAAATGAAAAATCGCTTTATGCTTTTCTTAAGGCAGCAATGGTACATTGTGCTGTTACTGATGCAACAAATGTGCAATATTTTTATTGAAAAGTGGTTTTTGCCTTTTTGTGCAGCAATTTCATTTGTTGCGCTCTTGAACTGCCTTCTTATCATATATGGAATCAGCCTCATTGTAAATAAAATGACTCAGAGAAGAGTGTCCTGATCCAATATTTTCAAGCTCAATTATTTATCCACCAAAATCCTTAACTTTGAATTACACCCACTGTTAATTTAGACGAAGACGAAAATAGACATCAGTTACTTCATCCCTGGAAATAATTGATGCTTTGTTCTTTAGTTAAAACCGTTGCCTACTTGTCCTTGTTTCTCGAGCCATTTCAATGAACCCAGAGGAATTATGTAGCACACTTTTACTTATATAACGTATAAAGTGAACCATCAAGGTCTCCACTAAATTGCTCTAAAAATCTGTTCCCACACAATATTGGCTATGGCATTTATTGGATGCACAATTGCTTTACAGTTCTTTGAATACATTCTGAGGCAAATGAAAAGACAGGCTCTGCTTAATTAAAATACGAGATAACACTTGTTCTCACTTTGCTGGGTGATTGCAGCAGTCCTTCTTGATGTTGAGCTTTATAAAGAAGAATAAAGAGTAAGCGGATTCAGGACACACCATTAAATAGATAAATTACCATAAACTGGCATCAAACTGCCAGCTATGAAAGCAAGTGTGTACAAGATTTTGGGGTTTCATCAAGGAACACAAAGTCCTTGTGAAATGCAGGAATAATAGTTCTTTAAAAGCTGTAACCCTCAGAGACCAGTGGGTTTTGCTACAGCTAATGGGTTGAAAAGAAGACATCAAGACATAAACTGACATTTTAGCTGGTTTAGTAAAGTGTCTGTTCACCTCTTTCCCTTTCTCTCCCTCTGTCCTTAATATTGCTAAAGGTTATGGGCTAATATGGTGTCTAAGCTCCCAAAGTATAAAGAACATTGTAGGTCACTGTCTGTATTTTTGCAGCTACAGAGGCTGCAAAAATTCCAAGAACAGTTGAGCTGTGCTAATGAATGTATTTAATCTACTGGCTCTTCCTGTCTAATCACACACCCCAGGTTAATTGATACAAACAATCACCCATCAAAGCACGTTAACCGAACCAAGACAGTGCTTTAACGGCAGTCCTAATTATTCATATATTCTTTAACAGCATGGGCAATTTCCGAAGCTTGGAGAAAGACCCGAGCCAACACCCTGGGCACATGCAGGAGACTGATAAAGTTGTTATTGGCAAATGTCCTTAATGCTGCCTGAGTAGGGGCTTAGAAATCCTTATGTTGTCTCAGCACTCCCCTATTAGTCTCCCAGGACTCCAGGACTCCCTACAACAATCAGCAGCTGCTCACAAGGCGATAACAATAGATTTTGCTCTACCCTTGCATCAGCCTATTGGCAGAATTGACTGCAATTATCATGGCAGTGGCGAACCAGTGCTACATTTTATTTTTCTCAGAAAAGCCCCCTAAAGTCATAGATGAAGAATGGTGACTCTGTTAGTGTACCTGCCATGGAAAGGGATTAGGATGAACGAGTCAGTCTGTGACCCAACAGTTTAAGTGGACTCTATGAATATCCAAAACTAATATATCAAGAACAAGCCAGTATTTAATATGAACTGCTAATTACAGTATATACATCAACCCACTGTACAATGACATTTCCATTTTGTTGAGAGTCTAATGTGTGATTTTTTTCCCCCATCATTATAATGTTTCGGTACATTTACAGCTTGGCTAGCGGTTCTGGCAAAGCTCGAGACCCTAACTTGAAAGACATTTTCACCTGGATCTGTCCTCCCATGCATGATGCATGTCCACCGAATCGCTGTGGATGGAGCACTACATCTGATCATTTTCAGCACGCCTGTTAATCTCATTGATGGCAGGGAGTTTTGTGTTATCGCTCTGAGTAGTCTCAACGCTGCTCACCCATCTGTTCAGCGATCTGTGTTCGCGTTGTAGGGTGCTTGTGCAGCTCAGTGGTTTTGTAGATCTATGTTGCCACATTCAGAGAGATGGTACCAGGTGGTGCTGATGCCATGCACACTGTACCAGCACAGGCATTCCGTGGAACTGTAAGCAGCTGCACCAATGAAATGCCAGCTTTTGTAGGACTCTGCTAATGAGTCTGTCTGTTTGTTTGTTTTGTTTGACCATTTGTTTTCTCATTATTTTGTGTTTGTGTGTCTCTTTTCCAAAATGATTAAGTACCCTTTGGTTTGAAAATAAAAAAGAAATATAAACAACAACAACAACAACAACAATAATAATAATAATAATAATAATAATAATAATAATAATAATAATAATAATAATAATTATTATTATTATTATTATTATTATTATTATTATTTTCAATGGTGAAACCATGGTAAGTCACTAGTAAATACAAATATGTATTTTTTTTCTGTTCATTCAACCTATTGTCATTCTGGAGGAACCAAACGTTGCCACTCAGGTCCCATCCATCAAGCAAAACCTTGAGAGCTGATGAACTTTGGTGTCAGCCATGTTGACAATAAGAAAAGTGGAGGGCAAGACTCCTGCTCATCCCGCTCTGTGACACTGCTGGTGAAAGAGTCCATAACCCTGGCCCTGTTTTGTCAAGGAAAAGACTGGCTTGAATGACAATAGAGATCTCCTTTCATTCCAAAAAGAGGTAGTGAACTACAGATTGATGTTCATAGCCTGAAAGCAGTACAAGACAAAGTGTTAATGCTTTAACTTTAATTACATGTCATAGTAGCAAGGTAATAGTTCTGTCCTTGCTGTTCTTATGGTAAATACCATTAGTGGTACATCCGAGCCATGCATTTTGATATTGGCATAGGTTTTATGCCAGATACACTTCTGATGCAGTCCTCTTATTTTCATTCACGTTTTAGACCAAGCACTAAAGGTGCCCTGCAATCTTCATGGCTGTGTCGTTTGGGATGTGAAACTAGGACTTTGACATTGAGGGCGAGAAGCTTAATAATGCCCCAGCAAGGAGATTTTTTTTTAAGTGTTCTGATTTATGTTTTAGCACTTTCTAAAGCCCTAACATCACATTGTTTAGGTTTATGTTAAATATGTTAAATTTGCGTTAGTAACTGCTGTTGACAGATACAGAAAAGCTGATCAGATTTATTTTAGCCAAATACACTTGCTGTTTAAAGTAGGTTATTGTATTTAATTTAGCACATGACTGTTCATAACATGTCTTTTACTCAACATGTTGATTTGAGCATCTAACATTCTCAGTTCGCGTTTTTTAAATGCCCTCACCTCAGACTGCTGCAGATATGTTTGCTGTAACGACCCTTGTTTTTACTCCTAGTGGCGTTCCACCTCACTGCTTTAATTAGCACCACAGTTTCAGGAAACTGTCAACTGGTTCACATCAACTGGTTTTTAAACATCCTGCAGGAAGAATAAACATACAATGATCTGTCCATACATCTTTAAAGATTCAGATTTCAAAAGTTTGATTATGTTTCGTGAGTATTTTTTGCACTTTGTAGGGGCATTACAGTCGTTTCTGTGTGTTCTGTATTCTCTGTGTATTTAAAGTAACCTATTGCGTTGATGGGCTCTCATGAGTGACGGATATAGCCACGCCCAACTTGAGGGCAAAAGTGGTGCGTCCAAAGAAAGCGATGGCAGCTGTGAGGTAATCTGGCTAAAAACAGGTCATAGCATCCCTTCTACTCAACATTTTGATTTAATTTATGGAGCAGATTTAACCTCAGGCAAATATCGAAGGACTGGCAAAGTTCCATTAAATTCTGTCCAGCCAATTTTTTCATGCTGTGAAACAATTGGCTGGACAGACATACAGACATATGGTCATACAGACATACAGACAGTTTTCTGAGACTGGTTTTGGGTCTTCCAATGTATGAAATGTAAAGATGTAATTGAAAGCGAGTTTTGACCAATGAATATACAAAAACTTTGTTTAATTTAGATAATTGTATCTGTTAATGACCAGGGTTAGATATGTTTAGATTAAAAAGGGAAATGAAGTATGTTTGATAGATACATATTCAATGTTCAACCATGTCTTGGTAAAATGTAGACGCATTGGTATGAGATGTAGACTCATTCAGGTTAAAGGATTTACAGGAAATATTTTTAAAGGAAGCTATGGTCTGTGCCTACAGTACATATAGTGCATCTACTGAGCTGCTAACAATGTGACACAGAGCTCCCACTGAGGCTATAAGGCCAACTCTGTGTTCCAACACTATTTTTAACACCCCTTCATGAAGCTATGAAGTTATGACTCCAAAGTGCATGCCAACTGAATGACACAAGCAGTGTTGTATAAAGTACCCAATAGTCATACCTGAATGACAGTAAGAATGCCTTTTAGGGAAATATAAAGTGAAGGAAAGAAAGCTAAGGTTGAAATAGCTTTAGGAAAAGTACTATACTGCAAATTAAAAACAAACAAAAAAGAATTTTGTACATTTAAGTACACTCAAAGGTGTATATATATATATATATATATATATATATATATATATATATATATATATAAAAGAATAGAATAAAATCTATAAATGTAATCACTTAGCACAAAGTTATTCTTTACATACAGTACATATAAAATATCATTATTTAATGATTGTCAGTGTTCACCGCATAATGCCTTTCCAATTTTTTTCAGTTTCTGTGTTAATTCCATATCCATTGCCTGCTCCCAAATGGCAAGATTTTGGTCAAGTATGAAAATAATCCCCATGCTGCAAAAACCAATCTGAGAATATGTCCATGTGATCGGTAAGAATAAAGTGCATTGATGTGATGTGATGTGAGGCTGGTCATTCAGTACTGTACATTCAGGTTCTGACTTCATTTTATTGCCACATTTTATTGCCGCTTAGTCTAGACCTGACCAGCTGAAACAACCCCAGATTATAACACTACCTCCAGAGGCTTGTACAGTGCCCTGTATGCATGATAGATTCATCACGTCATGTGATTCTCGCTGTGTCAATTATTGTTCCTAACACATTTCTTCGAAAAAGTTAATGGGTCATAACTATCCTCTCAGGATTTAATACTGTGTTAGAGGGCTCTTAACCCAATTCAGTTATTGTAAACTTCCTTTTTCTCCTTTTTCCTTTTTCCCCCTTAATAGTTATTATTATTGCCTCCTTTTAAAAGGTGACTTCTTGGCTCTTTCTGCCCAGAAAACAAATTGAATTGCACAGATTAATTGATTTTCCTGGCTGTCTTTTTTCAAACTCAACAGTTAACTGCAATGTTCATAACAAAAAACAATAAAATCTTCGGGGGTGGGTGGGGGGGGGGGGGGGGGGGGTGAGTTTCCCTTGAGCACATCAAGTACAAATCAAAAAATGCACATAATACCCAATGTATAACAACTTTAATATCATTAAATATGATATTAAAGATTTAATAAGATTCATGACATCAAACATAAAAGGATATTTTTTTCCAAATAAGAACTCAGGCAGGAAATTCAGATTTGGCCATAGATAAAGTAACACAAAAACTATATCTTTAGACCACGATTACTTTTCTGTGAATACATAATGCTATGAAGTCAAAATGTGGAAATCTAAGAATATAACAGAGTTTAAAATTGTTCTGCATGGATGAGCAGACTAAGTTCCCAGTAAAAACATCCCAACCTTACACACACAAACAAATAAATAAAAAATAAAAATAAAAAATATCAATTCCTATTTTTTTTTCCAGGCTAGATATCACAAAAAGCATTAATTATATGAGTGGGAATATTTTTATGTCGAAAAAATTGCACCACTAATACTAAACTACAAACTTTCTACCAACATTTGTTTTTCTTACGACAATACCATGACAATAATTTATATATGTATATAAAGCTTAAATAATTTTTATATATATACTGTATATAAAAAAGCTTAAATTGTAAATATCCTAAATGTTCTGAGTATTTCTTAATATAAGATTGCAATTAACCAAATATAAGGTTTTCAAACTCTCAAAGTGTTTGCAAGTAGCAAAAATTACTAGAAATTGGCCTTTTTTTTCTTTCTACAGTAAACTTAATGTGCTAATTTAAATAAAAAGGCACATTTTTTGGCATGAGTATTAATTGTAAAAAGTTGAGTCCATAGAACATTGAATGGAATATCTAATCAGACCTCACCTTTTCCTTTCTGTGCTGACTTTGCATTTTCTTGCACAGTCCTTGCACTTGCATATGTATGAGAATAAGAATCAGACTTTTTGTGCCATGAGTACAGCATATAAAACCTGGGCTTTGTTCTTTATCCACCACTGGTGTTGACTAAAACATCTAGGCTGTCATCTTTGTGTTAAACAACATAAAATAATATTAAAAATTGAAATGTAAAGATGTAGTTGTGGGGTTGATGAATATACTGTAAAACACACAATTACTTAAAATAACAAATCAACTGCAGTATGCGATCTTGGGTAAAATCTATAACAGTTATCTAATTTTGTTTAATTAAAAAAACACAACTCAGAAATCATTGTGCATATTATGAGTTACAGTACAAGAGCCTTATAAAATCAACCCTATTAAATTACCACCACAGAGTCATATGCTTTAGTCAGCGTCCATGCTGAGGGACGCTTGCAGGAAAACTGGTTCTTTCTGGTTCTTTCTTGCTGTTCAGTTGAATTTTTTGGGCACACTGGACAATCAAAAGAACTGTCATTCACAAGTCTGCTATTTAGGACATATTGTGCCTCTGTAACAAAAAAATAATGTTTCAGTGTATTTCTGGATTATGCTAGTCACCATGTTTTAGTTACCTTAGCAGCTAGTTCAGAGAAATTGGCATTGTTCCTCTTCTAGTTCGTTGCTACTTAGATGTATACTAAGGTTCAATGATGAAATCACAATTAAATTAGTAATCTACAAAGATCCTTCTAAATAAATAAAGGGTATGAATCTCAGTCACTCATCTTCTATACCGCTTTATCCCGTATTCAGGGTTGCGGGGGGCCTGGAGAAGCATTTTAAAAAACAAACTAATGGAACTGGCCTAGACAAAAGGAGGCTTAGGGCACAAGGCGGGATACACCCTGGACAGGGTGCCAATCCATCGCAGGGCACACACACATACACTCACTCACACACTACAGGCGATTTGGGAACGCCAATTAACCTAACCTACATGTCTTTGGACTGTGGGAGAAAACCCACCAAGCACGGGAAGAACATTCAAACTCCATGCAAACAGAGACCGGAATCGAGCCTGGCCGGGAATCGAACCTGGACCCTGGAGGTGCAAGGTGACAGTGTTAACCACTACACCACACACACATGGGTTTGCATGTTCTCCATGTGCTTGGTGGGTTTCCACTGGGTTTTCTCCCGTTAGATTAGTTTGATTGGCCTTCCCAATTTGTCAGTAGCGTCAGAGTGAATGTGTGTGTGTGTGTGTGTGTGTGTGTGTGTGTGTGTGTGTGTGTGTGTGTGTGTGTGTGTGTGTGTGTGTGTGTGTGTGTGTGTGTGTCTGGCAATGCATTGGCACCCCATCCAGGGTGTACCCCGCCTCATGCCAGAAGTGTCCTGGGATAGGCTCAAGGCCTCCCGCTATCCTGTACACAGCTAAAGCGGTACAGACAATGAATGAATAAATAAATACACAGGTGGGCAAAATTGTTGGTCCGCTTCCGTTAAATTAAGAAAAACCCACAGTAGTCACTGAAATAACTGAAACTGACCAAAAGTAACAATATATAAAGATTTACTGAAAATTAACTAATGAAAATGTGACATTGCTTTTGACAGTGGTCCAAGAGAAGCATTTTAAAAAACAAACTAATGGAACTGGCCTAGACAAAAATGATAGTACCTTTAATTTAATATTTTGTTGTACAACCATTGGAGACAGTCACAGAAATCAAACAATTTCTGTAACTCTCAATGAGACTTCTTCACCTGTTGACAGTTATTTTAACCCACTCCTCGTGAGCAAACTGCTCTAGCTGTCTCAGGTTTGAAGGGTCCCATCTCCACACTACACGTTTTAGCTCTTTCAACAGATGTTCAATAGGATTTATAGAAGGGCTCACAGAAGGCCACTTCAAAATATTTCAGTGTTTTGTTTTAGCCATTCTTGGGTCTTTATGGTCAGTTAGTTTAGAGTGTTTTGGGTCATTATCCTGATGGAGAACCCATGCGTTGCGACTGAGAAGCTTTCTGACACTGGGTAGCACATTTCAATCCAGAATGCCTTAATAGTCTTGAGATTTCATTGTACCATGCACAGATTCAAGACACCCTGTGCCAGATGCAGCAAAGCAGCCCCAGAACATAACAGAGCCTCCTCCATGTTTCACAGTAGGGACAGTGTTCTTTTCTTTGTATGCTTCATTTTTGCATCTGGGAACATAGAGCTGATCTCTGTGTTGGTTTGATGATGAATGTTGCAGCAGTCTGTAAACCAAGATTCAGCCTCTGGGGATAATAAAATTACCCTTGAACCTTTATGTGACTTGCCAAAAAGTTCCAGTTTTGTCTCATTTGTCCAAAGGACATTCTCCCAAAAGCTTTGTGGCTTGTCAATATGCATATGGCAAATTCCAGTCTTGCTTTTTTAAAATAATTTGCCTTCAACAGTAATCTCCTTCCAGTTCGTAAATCCACTTTGCCTCAAACTGCAACGGTTGGTGCGATCTGAAACTTAAATTTGACTAAATATTTTGCTTGGAGATGGTCTTACAGCCTTTACCCTTACCATGTTTGTCTATAATTTTCTTTCTAATTTCCTGAGAAAACTCTCCTTACCTTTCTGTGGTCCATGTTCAGTCAGGTACATACCATGATACCAAACAGCACAGTGACTGCTTTTCACCCTTTAAATAGGCCGACAATTACAAGACATGATTTAGTTTAACATGTCCCTAACATGTCCCTAACATTCTAGGATTAACATCTTTTTGTCCAGGACAGTTTCATTAGTTTTTTAATGCTTATTTTGAAGCACAATTCCAAAGCAAATCTAGCACAAGTATTGGGCCTCGGGAATGCCATGATATTGCAGCCCAAACCATCACTGATCCACCCCCATGCTTCAGTCAGAGCATGCAACAGTCTGGGGCCTCTATGGGGCTTCTCCACACCGTAACTCTCCCAGATGTGGGAAGTGAAGGTGGACTCATCTGAGAACAATACATGTTTCACATCATCCACAGCCCAAGATTTTCGCTGCTGGCACCAGTGAAACCAACATTGGCACTGGCATTGGCATTGTTTGGCACTGGCACGAGTGACCAAAGGTTTGGCTATAGCAGCCCGGCCATGTACATTGACCCTGTGGATCTCCCAACTAACAGTTTTGGTGGAAACAGGAGAGTTGAGGTGCACATTTAATTCTGCAATGAGTTGGGCAGAATTTTTTTTCTGCAGTTTTTTGGGCAGTTGTTTTTGAATACAATCCGGGTTAGCACCCGCACATCCCTTTCAGACAGCTTCCTCTTGCGCCCACAGTTACTCCTGTTGGATGTGGTTCGTCCTTCTTGGTGGTATGCTGACATTACCCTGGATACCGTGGCTCTTGATACATCACAAAGACTTGCTGTCTTGATCACAAATGCGCCAGCGAGACGCGCACCAACAATTTGTCCTCTTTTGAACTCCATACTGTCACCCTTAATGTTGTGTGCATTGCAATATTTTAAGCAAAACTGTGCTATTACTCTGCTAATTAAACCTTCACACTCTGCTCTTACTGGTGGAATGTGCAATCAATGAAGATTGGCCACCAGGCTGTTCAACTTTAGCCATGAAACCTCCAACACTGTCCAACCCCTGTCCAACCCCTGTATGATTTCATTAGTTAATGACATTTTTTGTTTATTATTACTATTGTCAGTGATCATTGTACTGTAGGTTTTTCTTTCTTTAACTGAATGGTACCAACAATTTTGTCCATGTGTGTAAATTAATAATTAATAATGTAATTAATTTAAACTCCCCCAATGAGGAGTGGACATCATTAAGGGTGTGCTCAAAATAGTACAGAAAATCAACTCGTCCATTAAACCTAGCAAGTTGTATTTGCTTCTGTTTCTGTTGATACTCCTGTCATATGATGTTTTGTCTTCAGTAATCTTGAAAGTTGTGAGAGCTGTGAAAGTTCTTCTGAATTCTTATCGCTCACAGTGGCAAACAGCTGGGGCCTGTTCATTAAGTCCCCCTTAATTCATCTTCATTGTGTTTTGGCTAGAGGGAAGAATTGGTCATAATGCACTGACATTTCATCATTTTTAAAAAAGTTTGGCCCCCGAATTGTGAGCTGTTAATCAAAGCCAGTAATGTGCCATTTTAAATGCACAATCCCTATGGTCATACATATTGAATGTCACTTCCCTGTTCCAGGTATGCTCATGAGTCAGCAAGAAGGCTAACCTTTGAAGATCTTTGATTACCTTTGTTGAAAAGACTCTCTTTAAAATTCTCTTTACGGTATGTGCCTTACCCATTCTTGTTCATCTTGCACATTTTTGTTCAATACTGCCCCATTGTTCTGTTCTCATATTAAAGTATTATATCTTCTAAAATGCTTCCCCTTAACACATAGGTCCAGATGTACTAACATGAGAATAATTAATATGGTCACAAAACAAGCTTGTAGTGCATCTGACATTCCTTTTTAATAGTAAATCAAATAATACAAATGGCATGTTAATCCACATACTAAAAACCAAGTTAAAACACACTCAACCATATGGCCATTAAAAGTCAGAAACACATTTTTTCCCATAGGGCATTTGGCTGAGACTAGAGGTGGACACCTTTAAGATCCTGAAGGACATAGTAAAAAGGTAGTATAAACAGAAGGTTTTTACTTTAATGCTTACCTGAGTGATTTGTCCGCTTTGAACATTACAGCTCATTAGTAACTGCCTAGGCTACATTTGTTAGAAAGATATTATTAAGTATTAAGAAAAATAATAACGCGTGAAGCAGAAATAGCAAAGCAGTCCGGCAGACATCTCTTGATTGAGATCAATCGGGTTACATCTGTGCAGTGTTTTTTCATGTTTTTAAGAATATAATAAATTAATTGTGTAGAGTAATTTGCTGTCATTTAATGTAATGTAATGTCATTTTATGCATTTTGCACAGAAGAGAGTACAGTATAGAGAGAGAAGAGAGAAAGTTGGGGAGTAATAAAAAAGAAAACATCATGCAGAGAGATATTAAGAGGAACAGAATAAAATAGAAAGACAGATAGAGGGATGGAAACAAAATAAAAAGGGGTTGGGACACAGACAAATAAAGAAGTACATAGACAAAAGAAAAGCAAGGATGGGGAGGCAGAGAGACGGAAAGGTTGAAGAGGGCTTGACAGGTACATTCCTCGAGGCATGCTGAGTCAGACAAAGCTCAATTTGTAATTTATAAACTGTGCAGCCACACAAACCTGTTCTGAGAGCAAATATCCCACAAGACTGCAGTGACGCCTCCCTACAGTTCTGCATGTAACCTTAGGAAGCCTTATGAGTCATCAAGACCCTGCATGACTGTACAGTAGCAAACCGAGTCCAATGAGAAATCCATTAGCTGTACATTATAGTGTTTCAAGAGACAAGAATATCGCTGGTGTAACTGTGTAAAGAAACATTTTAAGATAGACAGTGCATCCTTTTGATTCTGTTGATGGCAGTGTTGGATAAGCTCGTTTAATAATTTAATTAGCTAGACTGTCTGTGGGGGTGTTTATTCAAAACAATTTTAAAGCATGGCTGCTTATTCTGAAACTCTGATTACTTGCTCTCATTACTAATTATATTTTTGCATTATTCTGTAAAAAGTTGTGTGGGGTTTTTTTTATTTTTTTTTTTATTTTCTGAACTGAACTCAAATGTTGGTTAATTTCTCCCAAAATAGTGACTTTACCATTTTTAAATAACAGTTTAGTTTAACAGTTTAGCAGCATACATGGTCAAGCCAAGAGTACAAAAATATTTGTTTAGTGAAAAACTAATTAGCTTAAAGGTACTGTACTGGGATGTGGAACGCAAAAATGAAAAAAATTTAAATTACTTATTTTCCAGTTTAGTGAAATTAAATAGGATTATTTGTCTTGTTTTGATATACTGTATAAATAAGATCTACAGTACTGTGCAAATGCATAGTGCCTCATTTCTTCATATTACAATAAATTAAATGATGAAGATGAAATGAAAGAAATGGGAACAAAGTATTTACTGTGACAGGCTGAAAAGTGCCTAAATATATACAATTTAAAAAATCATTGTTTATGGCACAACCTGAGCACCTAAAAACCTCGGTTTTACTGTCCTCTGAAAATCACTCACCATGCAGTCATTATTGTCAAAATAGCTGGCAACAAAAGTGAGTACACCCTAAGTGATAACAGCTGTACCTCTTTAACCATGCAAAGTCACATGTCCTAGTTATGACTTTGTTCATGTGTTTGTTAATGGCCAAGTTTCCAGACCTGAACCCTACTGAGCACCTGTGGGGCGTCCTCAAGCGGAAGGTGGAGAAGCACCATGTGTCTAAAATCCAGCAGCTCCGTGATATCATTATGGAAAAGTGGTAGAGTATCCCAGCAACAACATGTGCAGCTCTGGGCAATTCCACGCCCAGGAGGATTAAATCTGTGCTACATAATAGTGGTGCTCACACAAAATATTGACACTTTGGACACAGTTTTGACATGTTGACTTAGGGTGTACTCATTTTTGTTGCCAGTTATTTAGACAATAAATTCTGCATGTTGAGTTAGAGTATGGGAACATGTTATTGTTAGAGGACAGTAAATCTGTACTGCTATACAAGCTGCACATTGACTACTCCTACAGTATATATCCATATCCAATTTTCATTTCTATAGTATTGTGACTTGAGGACATATAATAAAGTGGCTGTTGAAATGTGAGGGGTGTACTCACTTACTCACTTTTGTGAGATGCTGTGTATAGTTTAACTCTTTCCATAAATGAACACCCCCTGGGACAACCTGGATTAAGATAATCAAAATCTTCAACAAGACAATGTCCATGATAGGCATCACCAGCATGACAGTGGGGTTTGGAAGGTTGGGTTGGGTTGGGTTGAATGGAGGTGATGTAAGAAGAGTCTGAGAGACTGAGAGTCAAATGTCAGACTATGATTTATGAGAACGATACGTATTAAGAATGATACTGTTATATATTTGGAGATATTTTACGGAGTGTGTGCATGTATAAATATGACACATAGACCGTTATAGCATGACTACTCTCTTTACTGTTTTTTTATCACAACTCCCGCTCTCCAGTACACTTCTGGAAGACAACTACTGGGAGATGTAGTTAAATAACAACATTAACAAAATACACAACAGATACATGCTTTCACATCGGAGTCTCCAAAAGTTCTGAAAAGTCTCCAATAACTAGATGGGTCGCTAGTCGCTTTGGACAAAAAAAGTCACCAAGACGATTTGGAAAGTCACCATATTGATAACACTGTTTTGCCGACACATGACTACCATGATGTCAGGTACAACAGAGGACAGCAGACGTACTGTACCATTTAATGACATTAAACTACAATGTATTTTCATTGGTAATTATATTCGTGGTGTATTTCAGAGCCCAAAAAATACCAGAAAGATTTCTCATTATCACATGATTAATGTACCTGTGGGATTAACTGATGCTTTGTCACACAGCTAAAAGCAATTGAAAGCTTCTGTTCTGCTAATTATTTTCATATGTAGTATTGTGTGGTGGGCTTTGCAACTTATTAAAAAGAGAAAAGAGCAGAAAAGAAGTTATACATTTGCAGAATTTTCTTTTTTATCATAACATAATTACATCAGATGATGTACAAATATGTGATTCCTCCAGGATTTGGTGGCGGTTGTTAGCGATACCATTACTTCATTCAGTGCATCTGTTGCAGATGAGACAATGCTAAGAAATATGCTGTGCTTTACAGTTCATAAAAAGATATGCAGGTATCATTAACTAATACTAACATTTTAAGCTTTCGAATTAATAGTTAATTAACTTTTCCGGGGTCAAATCCCAAATAGTGTAAAATAGAAAACTAGTGCACTATGTAGGATTTACAATCCCTTGTCCCAAGCATGAAATAGTGCACTTATTCAGGGGTTAGTTAAAGATTTGGGATTCAGCCTGTGTAAGACTCAATTTAGCATTGTAGCTCATGTTAGTGATAAAAAAAAAGCACAGACAATTCAGAGACAATTTGGGAAGATTTAAAAGCAATTATTAAGGAGACAAGGTCTATAAATGACGTGGTTTCTTGCAAAAAAGGCTTTTGTGACTGGTTCTGAATGTGGGATTCAGCACTGGCATCTGGTAAGTAACATCCGTTTGACCATCCAGAAGTGGGCATTAGTATGGTAGACAGACTTTGTGACATCATGTGCAAAAGGTCAGTAGGTAATAATATAATAAAACAGCATAAACTCCTGACAAGCTGCTTATTTTGCCCAATACCTATAGTAATAACTACGTATAGTGTACTGTACAGATACTTTCAAGAAATGAATTCATGTTTAATGTGTGAACCCGACATTGATGTTTGTCAAATGCATTTCCGGTAAAAGTCAGGGCTGTAAATTATACTGTTACTTAAAAATAGGTCTTCCAAATCTGATAACAATATATTGTCCCATTTAGTCAATGGTTTACTAAAGCCATGAATGAGTAAATCATACATTGATGCCTTGATAAAATTATAAAAAAAATTGTGCAAACTGACTTGCTAATATCTTAAGAAAACTGTCTTTCAAATTTCTTTAAAAACATGTTGAGTCCTTTTTGTGTATTACTTTAATTTGGTATTTTTCTACCAAGAAAGTCACCTTGGGACAAATGTTACAAGTTGTCATTGTATGCTTTCATATTAGATTTTCACCTGGCCTTCGCCCATCCATTGCCAACAGCATTTAAACAGAGCCTTTGAAAAGACTCTAATTCACATTCACCTTATTACCATAATGCATAGTCTACTTGTGCCAACATTCTTTTGTTCATTTGTTCATATTGTATTTTGAAGAATCCCCCCCCCCCCCTACATGTTTCATTGCCTTTAGACACTGTTAAACTTCAGTTTCAAATACTTTGCTTTTTAGACTTCCTACTAGGAACATTTAGTAAATGCAGAAAGCTGAGTTAAATGCATATTGGTTACTTGTTAAAATGAATCTTGAATGTAAAGTTTGCTATATTTGGCATTAAACTAGTTTTAATGTGTTTGAAGTTCAGCCTGATTTTGCTGCTGCAAACAAAAAAAAGTTTTATTTATCATAAAAACATTCTTCAGTCATGAGATGAGCCTGTGTGATTATTATTAAATGCAGTTGATTACAGATTCCTGACAGTGCCAGAAATTGTTGATTAAAATTTCGGAATCTGCTAGAAGGCTCGTCTCAAGCCAATATTTGGAAGACATAGACTTAGTTTAAATAATTTTTTCTGTCAATGCAACCCCATTTTCTGAATGAGCCTCAATCAACTTGATTGTTTATGGTGGAGTAGTGTGCATATACTGTGTATACCCTCCAATTTCAACAACCACTTTATTATATGTTCTCAAGGGACAATACTATAAAAATTAAACTTGGATAATTTTTAGAGTAGTCAATGTGCAGCTTGTATAATAGTATAGACCCTAACCCTCTGAAAACAACAGCCATTATTGTATAAATAGCTGGCAACTAAAGTAAGTTAAAAGTGAATGTCCAATTAATCTTTTACATGGCCTTGTCAGTGGCCGAGTATGTCTCCAGACCTGAACCCTATTGACCACCTGCGGGGCATCCTCAAGTGGAAGGTGATGTGATGTGCATGAAGAGCCATGTGTCTAACATCGAGCAGCTCCGTGATATCATTATGGAGGAGTGGAGGAGGATCCCAGAACCAACATGTGCAGCTCTGGTGAATTTCATACCCAGGAGGAATAAGGCTGTGCCTGATAATAATGGTGCTCAAACAAAATATTGACACTTTAGACACAGTTTTGGCAAGTTCACTTAGGGTGGACTTATTTTCCAGTTATTTAGACAATAAATAATTTTGAGTTATTGTTAGAGGACAGTAAATTTGTACTGCTACAGTATACAAGTTGCACATTGACTACTCTAAAGTATACCCAATTTTCATTTCTATAGTATTGTCCCTTGAGGACATATAATAAAGTGGTTGCTGAAATGTAAGGGGTGTATTTACTTTTGAGATACACTACTATATATATATATATATATATATACTGTATACACACACACACACAAAGTCTATGGTTCCTGAGATTATGTTTCCATAAGACCTCTGGGGGTGTCATGTGGTGTCTGTCACCAGGATGGACACTTATTTATCCGGCACGTCCCATGGGTGCTCAGTTGGATTGGGGTTTGTGGAGTTTGAAGGTCTGGTTTGTGTCTTGGGCACTTTTGGTAACGTGAGCCCTTGGTGCTCATTATCCTGTTTAGTGGTATATAATGGATAATCAATGTTAATGTGTTAATGATGTTAATTTGTATAGGTAGAGGTATATATGAATAAAACAACATCTTCATATAAAGATGACATGGCTTTTATTATGCAGTCTGTTTTAGAATTTGGTCATAATGTTATTGTGATCTTGTTCAGATTGACAAGAAATAACCTGAAAAGCCTGCTGTAATCACACTAAAACTTGTTTTGGATGCCATTTTCTAATGTCTCAAAAGCACTGCTGGTGTGATACTGCGCACAAAATTGCAACCAATTATGTATTGTTTTTTAATTCAATCATATCAGTTAATTATTTGTAGACCATTATACAGTCACACTGAAATCAATCAGGCTACACTCTGTCTTGTTTCTTCACAGCTATCCAAGATAGCACACGGACCTGTCATTGTATTCTTGGTGCTTGTCTATTTATGTACTTATCTACAATTTATTATTTATTAAACTTTTGCACATTTTTTTTTATTATACATTTTATATACCATTTTATAGCAAAATCTAAATGAAAATATCTCTTGGTCATGAAAAAATAACTTTTGAAAATGGAACCATTACAGGTCGATTGATGATTATATTGTGCATAAGCCAGTTTGATGTAATATTAGACTGATGCAGGAGTGTATGCACATGAAGTAGATTTACATTTAGGCATTTGGCAGATGCCCTTATCCAAAGTGACGTACATTTTTATCTCATTACACATCTGAGCAGTTGAGGGCCTTGCTCAAGGACCGAACATTGGCAACTTGGTGATCGTGGGGTTTGAACCTATGACCTTCCAAAGCATAGTCCATTGCCTTAATCATTGAACTACCCCTGACCCCTGAAGTAACTTAGGGTGTTGGTTGCAGATGATCAATATCATAAAATGACTAAATGTGCCTCCTGCCAACAGAGGAAAGTGTGCAATGGAGTCTGCTTCTCATTCAGATGGTGCAGGGATGAAATCTCACAGTGTCAACAATGAACATAGCGTAGGTGTCAGTGCTAGAGCTAGCTTTAAGATTAGCCAAGAAGGCAGCGTTGAAGCAGATGGAATGCACATGAGGTTAGTGTCCATGACTTGGGAAAGGATAAACCGAGCAAGGTTATGCTAAAAGCATATGGAACCAAGAAGCCATCGCTCTCCAGTACATGGTACAGAAATAGGGACTGGCTGGAATATTCAGCGATGAGGTATGCCATATTTAGCAAACTCATCTTCTGAAACAAGATGTACTATTTGGCTGATAAAAATATATTTGTTAAATTTTTTAACTTGAAGATTCAATTCCAGTGATCACCACTTTATTTAGCTTTACTGAGAGATTGCTAAATGGTAGAAAATGTGTTTTTCTTTATCCTCTCTTTGCTTGGTTTTCATTTTTTCTATTAGTGTGTGCTAAGCCGAACCTCAGTTGTCACTATTTTTTAAATGGCAGGGACTATTAATACATTATTGCTTTGATGCTTTATGCTTCTGGTATTTACAAGAATTCAGTTTCATGTCCTGAGCACCTGGTGGCATATTTAGGTTACATGTGAGTTTGAGTTCTCATGGTTATGAATGACCTCGAGGGACCTGATTGTTGCTGTGTGTCTCTTGTACATAAACCGGTAACCTGCTCAGCCATGCCCACCCACAGATAAGGAGGGGCCTGAATGCACATCTGGCTGGACTATATCTCAGCAACATACATAATTGGGAAGGAGTGATCACAATGTTGGTTTTATGATCAGCTACAGTACTGATGTTAGCCATCCATGAGTAAAATAGATAGTCCAAAGTCATAAATGTAAAGCAAAGTACTTACATAAAGGAATTTCACACAGCACTTCACAGCTCTTACGATAAAGTCTTTGGTTAACAACTGCTCAGGACGCCACGATTCTCATTCTAAAAAGTGTTTGCATGGGGTATTTTTCTGTGTAATTAGCAGCTATTGTGAGTGAATCACATGGCTGTAGAAAACGACTCTATTCAAAGGGTGCAATCATAGGGGTTTCTGATGACGCTACACCCTCCGAATCAAGCTATCTCCATTCATAGGCACTTTTTTTTTTTACCATTGCTTTTTTGTGTGTTTTGGGGTTTATGTTTTATCGTTAGATAAATCACTACATCGAGATGGGGAAAAAATCATTACTTTAGATATTACTCTATTACTGTAGTACTGCTTACTGTAGATATTACCTTCATTTTATTCTTCTCAGTTTTCTTCCAATTCTTCCAATTCCCAACAACCAGCCAGGTCACCACATCATACTGTATAACAGCTACCATGCAGGGAGGCCAGTGAAGGTCAACACATTCTTCCTCCAAGACACATGAAACCAAACACATCTTTTTTCACACTGCTGCTCACACAGGGGAGCTATCTCCCCTCTTTTGTCCACATGCCTCTGTGTCTGAGAGGGTAGACAAAGTATGCCATTCCTCCCACTCAGAGAGCATGAGCAATTTTGGCACAATTGGCTGTGCCATCATCAGAATCCCTGACGCAGGATTCATGCACTCCTGGCAAATAGCTTTCTGTTGCAACACTCAGGAGTGCTGTAAAAAAAAAAGAATTATTAGTCATTCTGCATTAGTTTTAAACAAAAATGCATTTTGTACTAATGAGCTGTCCTGTTTTTGTGCTAAACAGAACCCTAAAACTAAAATTTATTTATGTGGTTTTGCTACACATAATTGCATGTAGAATAGGATCACTTGCAGGAGACACGGTTAAATAAACTAAGCATTCTTTTTTTTGAGTAGAGAAAAACACTGTTTAACTTTACTCCAGTAATACCAGTGCTTTGCATATATTTTTGCCCCACCTTTCCATATTTTCCTCTGTCTACAGTTTGAAATACATTATTGACTTTAATGTTGCATTTTGCAGGACAGCCTTCTTTAGCCAGTGTCATACAGTAGTTGTACATTTCCATTTTGGACTGAAGCATAATGGAATACTGATCCTTGGTCGCCATGGTGCTGTTTGTTTAGGAATGTTGTCACACTAAGCCACATTCCCACTATATTCTCAAAACCATTGGGTGAATGTAATAAGAACTTGGAACAAGTAAAGCAAACAGTAAACACATGCTATTGTCTCCCTTGAAGTGGTGCTGCTTTGCTTTTTACAGTACGTACATGTTAAAAAAAAAACTAATGAGAATGTGGTCGAAGCAAAATGTAAAAAGAATTTACAGTAATAAGAACATGGGCAGCTAACAAAGTAACTAACATCTCCTAGGGCCTTCATTGATATACTACTAAAATTGGTGCCATTGCATTTGCATTGTTGCTGCTTCAATGGAGTTCTCACAACGACCTCTTCAGGCTTGTGCTACATAGTAGAAGACCAAATTATATTCGTATTCTGGGATGGCATGCATGGATCAGGTTATCACCAATAGATCCAATTCCTCATGCCATCATTTCATAATGAAAAGCAATGCACTTGTCACACTATTTATACCAACTCGTAGGACGCAATAAACGACGTCGTGAGCATGTGATATGCACCGCGCGGTAAGAGCGCGGTGCAATCTGATCAGACATAGTAATAACTCGGTTTGATATTATTGGAGCCGGTGAGCGCATGATCATGTGCCTGACAGGAAATTAGTGACAAGATGATAGACGCATTGAGAACCTGACAGTGTGTTCTTTGGTATTTTTAGGACGCAGTTGGAACTTCATGGTGTTCATTGGAGTGTGACGTGGCATTCCAGAAACGATGGCTTTAATATTGAGATCATGTGACAATTTCATTTCACACAAGCTGACTCCATTCAAGTAATTCTGGGATTAATTCACTACAATACTTTGGCCAATTTTGTGTACATGGTGCATATAACAAGAGGGTAATTGTAGCTAAGGATATTTCAATTTAGGTTTTATCACTGCAACCTGTGGGGAAGTTCAGTGGGAGATGAGTGCAGTACTTACTGTATGCGCTTGCAGTCTGTCTGCAAACCTTGATCCCTGTGATTCAGGATCGGCCAAGTTTTTCTTGGCAATTACCATGGCTATTAGTTACTATGTCAGTGCGAGCTGATCTGGCGTTACATCTGCTGATAGTTCAATATATACCAAGGCCACTGTATTGCTTAAATAGTGCCGCAACAAATAGATAATGCTACTCATCAGAACCACTATAGAATACTAATAAAAATAATATACCAATAGTACATTTGTTAGTTTACTTATATAAAGGATTACAATTTGTCTTATTTTGAACAGGATTAACCACTTTATATTCTATAATGAGTATGAGTATGTAATATATACTGTATATATAAAACAATAAAGCATCACCTGTCTTTTGTCACAAAGCTCAAAAAGACAGATCAGAACTGCTGTATGATCAGCACTGCTATATTTATTTATTAGAAATAAACAATCAAAAGGACCCTTTGCTCCTAGGCCAAATCAATGTTCTCCTTATCTAAAAGTCATCACATTTTTTATTAGAGACTCCATGGGTAATTGAAATCCTGGCAACAGCGAGTCTATGCATATCTTTTATACAAATCTATTGAATGACAGCCTGGCCATGGCTTTCTGCAATGGTTCATTTATCAGGTTCTGCCTTAATTTAGTGAACTGCGAGTAAACAGCGAATAACATTAAGTGAATCAAAACAAACAGTGAAAGGAGAAAAAGATCACGGATTTCATGTGGACATGTCGAAATAAAAGGAAATATCTATTTAAGAGTCCATGATTTGTTTGATGAAAGTGACCTTGATGCTTTCGAAAGAAAGCAGAAACAAACTGTAGCTCAGAATAAAATAAATAAATAATAATAATATGGATTTGAGATTTTAAACAGAGCACTTAGGTACTTAAATTTAGTCACTATACATTTTATATACACACTTGATGTTCAGTTTATGACTCTTGCATTATTGAGTCTGTACATTTAAACAAAATGCTTTTCATTTGTTTTTCAAAAGCTACATATTTATATTTTTACCAATAAAATTAAATGTTACAGAAAATGGACTGCATTTCTGACACATACACACAAACACACATTAAAAAAGAAAGAAAAAAAAACAACAGCAGATTGTCCAAGTCAATCCAGGACCTGGGATGAAAAATGAAGGCATAAAACTGATTGAGATTCACAGAATACTTCAAACACAGTACGGTGATGAGACCCATAGCCACAGTAAAACATTTTAATGGTGCAGATGTTTTAAAGAAGGCCATACAACCGTGAATGATGATCCTGGCCTAGGTGGCTTAGAGTCTACTTCAGTCATTCCCGTGAGTATTCAAATAGTAGAACGTCCGTTCATTGAAGATCATCAGATAACTTCTCACCAACTTTCTGAAGAGACTCATCTGTCTGTGGGAACTGTACACACAATCATTCACCAACACCACTCGCACATTACAGGAACTCTGATGAATGTTTTTGTCACATCCGGCATACAGCCCTGAACCTGCTGCAAGCGATTCTCACAAGTTCAGGCAATTAAAGGAATTCCCGGGAGGCCAGATGTTAAACATTACTGATGTAAGTGCATTACTGTTTACAGAAAAAAAAAAAAAATATATATATATATATATATATATATATATATATATATATATGAATAAGCATATACAGTAATTAGGCAATTCATGGAAAGATTAGTGGTATGATTTTACACAGAGCCATATTTAATTATTAAAGATTTGTCCTTGATTTTGTTTAAAAATATACTCTTATTAAAAGTACTTGAATTTTGTAACTGAATTCCGCACACACTTCAGATTATTGTGCGTCTGTTACCTGATGGCACATTAGCGATAAGTCCTCCCATTACTTTATGGCTGAGAGTGCAACATTACCATTATGGTGGTATATTTCATATCTTTCGACTTTTCTAAAACAATAATACACATTACCCCATTGAAAATGGGCAATATTTTTAAAATATGAAGCAGATACCTTCCTGCAAGCTCTCCATTTTATATTTACACTCAGTACCTTACACACGTTCCTTTTCCCAAACATATTAACTGACTTTATGATGTCTTTCATAAATAGTGAAATATGTATGCAAGGACTATGGCTACAATATGTGATGCAAATAAGATATTTTAGCATCTCTGTACTTTGGAAGGCAGCAGCAGTCTTCTCTTCTCAGTTTCAACTGTTTTTATTTGAAATCGATGTAGACCGTCCTTGTGCTTGACCTTCGGTACCAAGTCAATTTTACCACTCTAGAAGAGCAAGAATTTCATTTAAGCTTTTTTTTTTTTTTTTTCATGGTACAAATCGGTCCTTGGGCTACTTCTCTGCTGTATGTTGACTACAATATTATTGGACAGACACTATTATCAACCACCATTACATGTTACATATATTCAATATATCTTCTATAGATTTTCTGTCTGTAGAAGAATTGACCAAATTAACTCAGCCTTTGCCTTTTAGGAATAGAAGAAAAAAAAAGAATACATTTCAAATTAAGCTGAGTGATTTGGAAGAGAATAAAAAGGCAAGGCCTTAAAGGGATATTCTAATGCTGGATGTCAAAGGATCAGCCGATTTCCATATTAATTGAAGAAGATGCACATGAGCCAGAAATGAGGCGAGACTCTGACTCTCTCAGTTCCGCTGCACTGCTCTCCGTTGCGCCATCAGCCATTAATGGTTGGAGCATTTCAACCTGCCGTGACTAATAAGCCACAGGAGGATATGGGTAAAGCTCAGGCCCATCCATACACACAGGTCCGTTCCATCAATCACCTGCAGGGAAAAACAAGGCAATTAGCTGGAGCTCACCTATAACATTATTTACCCTATACATACTTAGGGAAAAAAGCTTTTCATTAGTAGACATAGTGAACTACAAGTGGTGAAGGGGACAAAATTATGTTTGTTTGCCTTATTTTTTAAATTGCATAACAACAATTAAAAAGTTAATCATGTTTAATCTTTTGATTTAAAAAAATCTATATATACACAGTCAGGCCCATAAATCTTGGAATAAAGATAAGATTTTTTAGGCATTTGGCACACCACCATATTGAATTTAAAATGAAACTCAAGTTCATTAAGGTGAACTTTAATTAAGGTGGTTTGACAAATGTGTGGCATTAACCATTTAGGAATTACAACCATTTTCATACAAAATCACCTATTGGGGCGGTTCACAAATAATGGGACAAATGGCTGACAAGCAGTTTCACGGCCAGGTGTGGCCTGTTCCATTGTTACTCCCTGACTAATTAGCTAAAATGCCTTGAGGTGGTTCTGAGTGTTACATTTGCATTCAGTAGATGTTCACTTGAAATCTTAACAGGAGGTGTCTGTGTGACGGAGGCCATCACTAGGCAGAAAAAAACTAAAACATTGAGGGTGGCCAAAGCAACATTTTGGAACATTTTTAAAAAGAAGTAATTAAGAGGCAAGCTCAGCAACAGTAAAGGCCTGGGAGACCACCGAAGACAACAAAACTGCAGGTAACTATATCTATCTAATATAGTCTAATAATAATAATAATAATAATAATAATGCAAACAACAGGCCTTTGTTGCCAGATTAGATATGGCAGGAAAATTTCCTAAAGCCTTTGGACTGATGAAACCGAAATGAACTTGAATCAGAATGATGGAAAGAGAAAAGAGTTTGGGAAAAACAGCTTGTATCCAAATTCAACAAGATCCAAAGAATACCACATCACCTGTCCAACATGGTGGAGGCATGGTTACGGCATAAGCATGTATGGCTGTATTGGGTGCGTATGAAAATGGTTGTAATTCCTGAGTGGTTATTACCATTCACATTTTGGTGTACAAAGGCCAATGTATATACTGTATGTGTACATATACTAAATACACATGCATTAAACAGATTACTCTTCTGAAAAATGTAATATGTTAATCACAATAGTTTATGCAAATAATTCCTGGCCCAAATAATATTATAGGAATGGAGCGCCTTGTAACATGTATGATGTATTAAGGGATGAAATTTGATATTTTTTCAGGCTGTCACCAGAAGTGAATAAAAAAAGTGCTTATGAAATATAGCCATGAATGTAATGAAGGTGAACAAAGTAGATTATTTGTTTGTTTATTTATTTATGTTCCACTAAAATGCTTTTGGGGAAGAAATTTTAATTAGATAGACTATATTAGATAGATATGTTGCCCATTAAATGTACAAACTGTACAAAAAGACTGTGGTCTGAATTAAAAGTTTAGATGTGTGTTTTTTTTGTTGTTGTTTGTTTCTTTGTTTTCTTTTGCTTAAATGAAAGATTTATATGTTTTCTGTGTATTTAGAGGGAAGATAACTTGAACCCAGTAGAATATTACAGACTCAAAACACTTAAAAATGTGTTAAATGTGTTTCCCTCGATGTCAGGGGAATTATTGCAACACATTGATTATGCCACACATATATGACTGTATATTTGATCAAGTACCAGATTTCCTGCATTTAATGTGATGCAAATCAGATTTTCTTTTCAAGACTGTGTGGTCATACAAATCTGATAAGTTCAAACTAGTCCTACTTTGCATGCAGCCCTGTATTAAGTACATCTCTGTTGAATGATCAAGTGACATGACCACTTACTGTATACCTGACTATGTTCAGATCAGATTTTTTTTCTTTCTTTCTTTGTTTAATGATCTTTAATATGCATGTCACTGTCATTGGTGTCATCCAGCATTGGAAGCATGGCATAAGAAAAATGGAGGTGGAAAGATGGTGTAATTGGTGATTCATGTGGTTCATCTGAAGAAGTAATTCAAGCTAAATTGATAAAATCTACTGAAAATGGGGGGGGGTTCCAAATCGGTAGCCCAGGAAATTGATGTTTGTTCATGTAGAATGTTTTGAGGGATGGATGCATTCAAATGAAAGCCAGATATTGGTCATTAGCATGTATGAATGTAAATGGTCAAGGTAAAGAAATCTGATCACAGCCATGATAGACTTGTAACACTGAACATGTCTTTAACCAAAAGACTGAGTTCAATCCCTAGGAATAATTGAAGTTAACAAAAAGCTACTACACCCAAGATACAGTGGATGTCACTATCATTGGAGCCACTATGTTTCCTATTACACAATCTACTGTGAAAGACCTTTAATTCACAATTGCTATAGAGATGACTAAGAGGCATCAACTGTCTCAGGTTGATTGTCCAGCCACCACAAATTTGTTTGTAATTTGTCACAAGAAATTTCTGTTGTGTCTCAAGTTAGCAAATGGGTAAAGTAGCCTATTGTCCTTATAATGCATTTCAGAAGGAGTAATTGGACAAAGCTCTATGCCACAAACAATTGATTAATACGTTTTACTTTTCTTAATAGGTTTTTCTTAATTATTTTATGTAAAATAAGTTCAGAACAGAATTATAATGAAACCGATTAGCTGACCCAGAGAGATAATGCATCATATACTGTAGTTCAGAGGGTGGAAACTTATTTTTTCCTTCAATTTCACATTGCCATTGGTCCTAGGTCAAACTACTCAACTGCTCTTCAAAGCTATCAGCTATGACTCCCATGCTGTTGTAGAAAGTTCATGGCCCTTAGGCAACCCATTATAAATTGAATTGATTTATCTATGGTCAGACACAGATGGGGACTAGCATCCCTGAATTATGGAGTTATGATTTCTTAATAGTCAAGATTAAGGAGAAACTGTGTTTTTGGATGTTTGCCAGTCCTGAACATTTTCCATTGCCTTTTTATTCTTCATTCCACTTCATTGACAACGGTTCAAAAGCAGCTCCTCCATGTCTATCTTAAAAGCTCTGATTTAATAATCAAAGCCAATGCAGCTGATCTCCTCTGATAGTTAACAAAAGTTAACAGGGCCAATGCAGAACAATAATGAGCACTCTCTCATCTAAACTACACAATGCCATGGTGCATTATGGGGAAGCAAGTGATTTATATATGCTTTGAAATGAGTTGAATTTTTTAGACTATCTATATGGTAATCTGAAGGAGGAGATAAGAGATGAGAGTAGTGCTATGTCTTTTCATACTGTATATCACTGATAAACCACATTAACACCACTGCCAGATCAACTTTAATAACACTGATTATCAATTATAGACCAGTGACCTGGGGACAGGCTCATGGGCACACAAGGCTTTGATAGAAAGGTGGGGCTTAACAGTCAAAGGGCTTAAGGGTGTTTATCCAGACTCCACATGCTATTGGTTGTCTATATGAATATTACTAAATATTAAATTTAAATATTAATATCAAAATACATACTGTACATAAATGCCTACATGCATACATACATTACATATTACCTGGCCAAAGAAGAAAAAAAAAATCTGTATTTTTGCAGAGTCAAAATATTAGTCTGCATCAAGCAAAGAAAACAAATAAAAAGATTTGAAATTAAAATAATTAAATCAAGAGCTGTGAAATGTCCAAAAATATCATAAACAGACATGAGTTAAACCTTTGGTGGAGTTGAATCATAAAAAAGTGACAGTCGAAATCAATGCTATGCACACACATACACACACACACACACACACACACACACACAGTGTGTTGAGAATGCTCAGGACTGGAACAAAACAACTGTGTGACTATAGGAAAATCACTTGTGAGTGAGATTAATTGCGAAAAAATGCTTCAATTTGAGAGGAAACATAAAGATTAAGTTTTGGAGCAGTGGAAAAAGGTCTGAGTCCAAATTGACCCTATTCCAGAGTGATAGGGGCATCAGGGTAAGAAGTGCAGGAAGCAGTGCATAGTGGCCATTGTAAAGTACTCAGGAGGCAGTGTAATGCACATTTCACTACCCAATTTAATTTGATTTAACATGTTCTTTGACAGCAGGTTGTCTTTTTTGTTCTAGTTTCATAAAATATCCATTTGGCATAAGTGGACCTTTAAATTAAAAGCCAAGGCTACAGCACACTCAGATTCACAGTGCTACAGTATGTGCTGTAGCTCACCAGTGCGAAAACATGCTGCCTGTTTCCACTTATTTGCATTTATACATTTTAAAGGCTAATTTTAACTTTGGATTTACTAACCTATGCTGAATTGTAAAATTATAAACATCTTTGAGAAAAGTTTGTTGTTTCTGAATGCCCCCCCCCCCCCCCCCCCCCCCCCCCCCCCAACAACACTGTAATAGTGTCATAGAAAGTGTAGGCAGGCCAGCTGTCACTTACAGCAGAACGTTGCCAAATCTAACAGCACCGCCATAAAACATAATCCTCATTAGCCAAGAAGACAAAGATAAGCAGAGCATGCATGAATATAAAGGAACTAGGTGCCAGACTAATTAAACAAATAATGTGGATGTGCAGCCTGTGCTTAGAGTGACAAGCAAAAAATAGAGACTGAAAAAGACTGACAAGGAATTTGTGAGGATTGTTTTGACCAAAAGGTCCCAAGTATGCACACACACATTTAATTAGATATTCAAAACGTAGGAAGAAAAGTCTACATGGCAAGACGATTAAGGTCTTATTTCATATAGGAACATTTATGATATATATATATATATATATATATATATATATATATATATATATATATATATATATAAAACATTGATTAGAGTTTTAAAGAAGGACTGGTGACTGGCAGCACAGTTATGGGTGGTCAAGGCTCATTGATAGTATGGGGAGCAAAGGGTGTCCTGACTGGTCCAATCCCCCAGAAGAGCTATTGTAGCACAATTGTACTGTTACTGTTACTGTTAGCTATGCTAGACAGGGGTCAGAACACACAGCACACAGTCAATTGCAGTACTGGGTATGGGGCTGAATAGTGGGAAAACCAGTCAGAGTGCCAATGCTGATCCTTTTCTACTGCAAAAAGCATTAACGATGGGCATGTGAGCAATATTTATGTTGCTCAAAATGTATTCAAAACGTAGGAAGAAAAGTCTACATGACAAGACGATTAAGGTCTTATTTCATATAGGAACATTTATGATATATATATATATATATAAATAAAACATTGATTAGAGTTTTAAAGAAGGACTGGTGACTGGCAGCACAGTTATGGGTGGTCAAGGCTCATTGATAGTATGGGGAGCAAAGGGTGTCCTGACTGGTCCAATCCCCCAGAAGAGCTATTGTAGCACAATTGTACTGTTACTGTTACTGTTAGCTATGCTAGACAGGGGTCAGAACACACAGCACACAGTCAATTGCAGTACTGGGTATGGGGCTGAATAGTGGGAAAACCAGTCAGAGTGCCAATGCTGATCCTTTTCTACTGCAAAAAGCATTAACGATGGGCATGTGAGCAATATTTATGTTGCTCAAAATGTATTCAAAACGTAGGAAGAAAAGTCTACATGACAAGACGATTAAGGTCTTATTTCATATAGGAACATTTATGATATATATATATATATATAAATAAAACATTGATTAGAGTTTTAAAGAAGGACTGGTGACTGGCAGCACAGTTATGGGTGGTCAAGGCTCATTGATAGTATGGGGAGCAAAGGGTGTCCTGACTGGTCCAATCCCCCAGAAGAGCTATTGTAGCACAATTGTACTGTTACTGTTACTGTTAGCTATGCTAGACAGGGGTCAGAACACACAGCACACAGTCAATTGCAGTACTGGGTATGGGGCTGAATAGTGGGAAAACCAGTCAGAGTGCCAATGCTGATCCTTTTCTACTGCAAAAAGCATTAACGATGGGCATGTGAGCATCAAACCTGGAACCATGGAGAAATGGGATAATGTGGTCTGATCTGATTAATCACATTTTCTTTTACATCATGTGGAAAGCTTTGTGTGCATCATTAACCTGGGAAAAGATGGCACCAAGATGCGCTACAGAGAGAAGGCAAACCAGCGGAGGCAGTGTGATGCCTTCGGCAGCGATTCCTGCCCTTGACATATTCCACCTTTGTAAACATTGCTGCAAACCAAGTACATTCCTTCATGACCTCTGCATTTCCTGATGGCAACATCATGATACTTCCAGAGACACTAGAAATACCAAGAATAGTTTGAGGAACATATCAAAGAGCCCAAAGGCCCAAAGACTTGGACTTCAAATTACTAAGATTTAAATCCGATTAAGCATCCGTGGGATGTGCTAAGAAAATATAACTGATCCATGGAGGCCCCAGTACAGCTTACAGGTCTTGGTGCCAGATGCTGTACAACAGCACATCTTTAAAGGAGTCCATGTCTTGACAGGTCAGAGGTGTTTCGGAAGCTACACAATAGTAGACCGGTGGTATTAGATTTAAAAAGCATACATTTCCACAGCTGACATGTGGAATGTTTTATAAATGAAACATTTTAGTTTTTTTGTTTGTAAATACGGAGGTAGTTTGATCTCATAATACACCATATTTTAAATGTTTATTTTGTTATAATATTGCTCATTATATTAATTATGGATTTTAACTTTCTTATAATATACCCCACCCTTTACTGATGTTCTTTATTATTGCACATGAAAAAAATGTATCTAATCAACAAAGGTCAAATTTATTGTTATCAGGAAATCATAGCAGTGAGTGGTTTGACTCATATCTGAAACAATTTAGCCTTTTTGTACACTGAGTGAAGCGTCATGGGAACATGGCCTGTTGGTTTCATAAATACAAATTAGCTGCTCTCATAGTGATCCTGACAATTCAGCTCTGAAATCTATTCATTAATTGCCAAAGACTCAAAGAAACACTAAATACACCATTTTACTAAAGAAGTTATGAAATATTCAATTAATATATTATTTCTCATCACATGATCCACACTGAGAGCTTTTAATTAGCCTAATAATTATGAGCGAAATTATTAATCAGTCTTGTGTGGGTGTTTCTCATTCAAACCCTTATTCTCCCAAACTGGTATATAAATGGGAAATGATTGGTAAAGAAAAACATCTCGGGTTACTTTGTTGTAACCCTGTTCCCTGAAAAAGTGGGAACGAGAAAACGCTATGGGAACATCTCTTTGGTTGTGAAGCATGTGTGTATCAAACATGCCAAGTTTTGGCTTACATAACTTCAGTCAGGTGACATCATCTGACTTACGCCATTGGCTAGTGTGGTGGACGTAAATCTGAAGAGCACGTAGTAAGTGAAGTCCTTCCTGCTCCGGAGCTGTAAAAGGCGGAGGACAGAAGGCTTCGAGAACAACTGGGTACATGGTCGAGAATGAAACTTTCGGAAGATAGTTCGGGTGAGGATGCAGAATAGCTTTGACTAGCCCAGGGGCAAAGTCTAGGCAGGATGGGGAGACTGACAAAGCCTGCAGATATCCAATTCTCTTCAGAGAAGTAATGGCCATAAGAAAAACCATATTAAGAGTCAGAAGCCTGACAGGCGCTGACTCTAGTGGTTCGAAAGGGGTGTCAATCAGACCTTTGAGCACAATAGCTCAGTCCCACGAAGAAACCGTCGCTCTAGTGGGCAGCCTCAACCGTTTAGCTCCATGAATGATGCGGGCAACTAAAGGGACCTTTCCCACAGAAACCGGTCAGAAAATGACAAGCCGAAATAGCGGTTACGTACGTTCTGATAGTACTAGGGCATAAGCCCAAGGACAACCTTTCTTGCAGACACTGAAACAATTCGGCAGTGGCCTGGATCTACATGTTTTGCCATCCACCAACTTTCAAATACACTCCATTTGAGGGCATAAGTTCTTCTAGTAGAAGGAGCCCTAGCACTTAGAATAGTTTAAATTATGCTGGCTGGAAGACCAGCATCTCTTATTTGGTCCCCCTCAGGGGCCATACGTGAAGGTTCCAGAGCTCGGGCCGGGAATGAAATATTGTCCCCTACGCCTTGAGACAGAAGCTCCCTCCTCACTGGAATCACCCACAGTGAGATATTAGAGCCGAGAACCACACTCTGGTCGGCCAACAGGGCACTATCAATAAGAGGCACAAACTTTGTTGACGGACCCTCACCAGGACTGCCGGGAGCAGAGCTATCGGCGGAAATGCATAAAGGCATAATCTGGGCCACGTATGGGCCATTGCGTCCAGACCCAGGGAAGCTGGAGGAGTCAGAGAGTAGTAAAGGAGACATTGTGCTGTTTCTTGCGAGGCAAAGAGGTCCACCTCTGCTACATAAAATCATTCCCAGATTTAACTGACCACTTCGGGGTGGAGTTTCCATTCCCCATGTGTCACAGCAAGTCTGCTCCCACATTCGTATGTCCCGGAATGTAAATCGCCCTGAGGGACAGGAACTTGGCCTGTGCCCAAAGCAGAACCTGGTGCGCTAGCTTGTTCAAGCGGTGCGAGCGCAGTCCGCCCTGGTGATTTATGTATGAGACTACCGTAGTGTTGTTTGTCCACCCGCAGTAGGACATGGTAGCTTCTCAACTGCTGGAGGAAGTGTTTCAGGGCCATCATTTCGAGGCAATTGATGTGCTACGCAAGAAGATGACCTCTCGAGCTCCCATGGGCTGGAAGGCCATCCAAGACCGCACCCCAGCCCGTGAGGGAAGCGTCTGTCGTTAGCATCTTGCGATGACAAGATAGACCTAAAATGGGACCCAAAGTTAGAACCACATAAAAAGTGTATGAAGCCACTGGCGCGTAACCCTTATTTGCCTCTGGGGATCGGCCCTTGAGTGAAATCCCCTGGCTCTTAGCCACAAACCTAAAGATCTCTGAAAATGATGAACAGTCACTTTCTGGCTTAGCTTGATTTCCTCCAGGGTGTTGGAAGATGGATTCGACACGAGAGGGAGACAGCTGTGCCCACATTATGGTCGAATCCCACGTGACACCCAAATCTGTTATCCTATGAAACGGGAAAGAAAACGCTTTTCATGTCATTGAGTCTCAATCCTAAAGAATGGAGATGAGCTAGGACGACATCCCGATGTCTAAGCGCTAGCTCCTGAGACTGAGCCAGAATCAGCTAGTCGTCTATGTAATTCAAAATACCGCTGCCCTGGCGTCGTAAAGGAGCCATCTATGCATTTTGTATATGTGCAGGGTGACAGCACTAGGTCAAATGGAGGGACCCGATACTGGTAAGCTTCGACCACGAAAGCGAACCTCAGGAATTTCCTGTGTTGTGGCAATATTTCTACATGGAAATATGCGTCATTCAGGTTGATTGTCACAAACCAATCTTCTGGTTGGATTTGAGAAACAATCATTTTGACAGGCAACATTTTGAATCTGTATTTCCTGAGATAGCGGTTCAACCTATGAAGATCTAAAATTGGACATAGCCTCCCGTCTTTCTTGGGAACCAAGAATTACAGACTGTAGTAGCCTGACTATGTGTCTGAGAGGGGAACATGTTCTATGCCCCTTTTCCCAGCAAAGTCTGTAATTCCTGAATCAACAGGTGTGCTCGTTCCGGTTTCACGGAAGTGGAGACCACGCCGTTGAAATGCAGAGGACGGTGTGCAAACTGAATCCTGTAGCCTCTCTCTACAGTCCTTCGTACCCAAGGTAATACGCCTGGCAGTAGTTTCCACACTGCCAGTTTCCCCGAAAGGGGCACAAGTTTTGACACTTTGGCTAGATGGGGGGGTGTTAGATGTTCGGCATCCTGAAACATGACAGGAGGTGACTGAACACCCAACATTTCGTTGGAGACTGGTGCTCCCCAAAACACCAGTGGTGGCACGGCCTGGGGGTGCCAGGGAGGAGACTTTATTCACTGAAGCTATTCTAGGCACCCCTCCCCGGGGGGAGAAACCCACCCAGTCCTGGGCGCATGAGCCTTAGGACTTCTTTTTTGCGGAGAGGATGCTCCTCAGGTCCAGTCTTCTTGAGGCAGATTGCGAAGAGCGGCGAGCCCAATCCCAGTCTCTACGAGGGGGTGCCTAGCTGGTTACACTCTCCCTCTGTGCCTCACGCCTTGTGAGAGCCAGACCTGGTCGGGACTGAGTGGCCGACAGTCCCGACTCTTGAGCACGGCATGGAAGAAATCTCACAAAGGCCTGTTCATATAGTTTCGCCTCCCGAAACCAAGTGGTGATGGTAGTAACAGTGTCGCCAAAAAGGCCGGAAGACTAGACGGGGTCATCAAGGAGGACAGCACGATATTTATCCTTAGTGACCGTGAGGTTCAGCCACAGATGCCTCTCCGTTGACACCATGGCAACCATAGAATGGCCAATAGCACGGACCGTCTGCTTGGTTGCACGGAGAGACAGATCTGTGAACGCCCTCTCATCAATAGACCCGCCAGTGCTCAAGTCTTTCAGCAGGTCAGCCTGGTAGGCCTGCAAGACCGCCATGGTGTGCAGTGTAGCACTAGCTGACCAGCTGCCTGAAAAGCTTTCCCCACCAGGGAAGATGCCAGTCTACACGGCTTGGTGGGGAGTGTGGGCTTTTTCAGGGAGGATGATGTCCCAGGAGAGAAATAGCCCTCAAGCGTCTCTTCTATCTGGGGCATCATCATATAACCACGTGCCTTTGCATCAACGATATTCGAATAAATCGAAGTCTATGGCACGAAAACACAGGATGAATAAGGCTTATTCCATGAAAGAGTTAACTCCAAAGATCACCAAAGAAAGGGAGAGGGCATCGATGAGACCCTCCCTCCTGCCACCCGACAGAAACCTGTCATCTAATTTTAAGCGCTTCAAAAATGTCCTTCTGCGGCCAGTCAATATGCAACCGTTTGACCACACGTGTCGAGTAATTCCTCATATGCTCTGTCATCACTAGAGGAGCGTTCTGAGGTGGCTATCTCCATGGAAGCAAGAGAGGACATCTCTTCCACCCCTTTACAAGAAGTGCTAGAGTGCGCTTGAGAAGCGGATGCTAAAACCTTCCTGATCCGGCGAGAGCGCGAGAGAAAGGAGGAATTCGTCTCATGCGCATGTTGCTACGTGCCCAGGACTTGGGCGTGGATGGAATGGGGCCTTTGAATGGATTTCGTGACCCTGCCGCCAAAGGAGAAAAGGCCTCTGTGTGTTCCACGACTAGGCTTCTGGTTCCAGCCTTTTCCCAAAATATAAATACATTGGTTGTCTAATTAAAACCAGTGGGATTCAAGCAGTAACACACACACATAGACTATCACTCACTAGCATCCAACCAATTAAAGAACAATTAAATGCCACAAATGCAACAAAATATCAAAAGAAAATGAATCCATTAGTTCTGGATATTTTTCCTAGAAATATTAGACTCTTCTACTCACATATTTCCGTTTGCTGCAGCACCTGGCATTGACTACATGCATTTACATGGATGCTAACATTCCATTAGTAATTGCAATAATAGCCCAATGTGAATAAAAATGCATCATTCAATCAGTACAGTCTCACCCAATCTAACCAGAATTAATTTTTAATCAGAATGAGAGGGGGGTGTAAACCTTTTGCCAATGGGTTCAGTAGGTAAATAGTGGCCAGAAAATCATTTGAAACAATAATTTCTCTCTTGTCAGAATAAAAATATTAAGTCTGTGCATGTTTGCCCAACGTGGGCATAACATTAGGTGGTGTGATGTGTTTCCCGGAAGGGCATCTGGCTCCGTAAACTCCATAAGAACAACTCTCTTACACCTGTCTTTACTCCAGACTTTCATCCACTGGACGTTTGGCTGGGAAAGGGACACTGATTGGTTCACCATTTCATATGTAGCTGAACTAATATGATCATTTATGAATCAGAAGGCGTGATTTATTAGAAGAGGTGGGAAGCCTAAGAAACTCTCAGATTTGGAGGAAAATATTTCCTTTTCTAGTGTTTTATTTCCAGCAGATTAAAAGCTTCACAGTGGGCTGAAGTTAAGTTGGAATTGCTAATCAGAATGAAGAAATCATCTCAATCAGCTTGAAGAAATATTATATACCATATAATTACTGTCAAATCTGACTTTCTTCATGCCTGAATTTTAAATATAAAGATATTAAATATACCCATAAAATAATTCCTCAACCTTCAGACACAAGATTCTATTATAATAATTAATTGTATAAACAATTCTTCAATTGTTTGTTTTCATTTTCCCACAATTTTCTTTAACCTTAACTAAGCCATGGGCATTTGTACCTTGCTCACACAACGACTACGAGCCAGGGATAGTGAATGTGTGTGCTTGCCCTGGGACATGCCAAGTCAGCTGAACACATCAAACTACTGCTCATACAATGTCAAGGGGTGGCATAACACACTGTAAGAAAGCACTATCTGCCCACTTCAGCAAGCATGAGCTCATAGACACTTATGATTGGTTAGTGTCACTGTATTTGATAGGGGCGAGAGAGAGGGGGGGGGGGGGGGATGCCACCCCTCCCTTCCCAAGAGCAATGCTCTCTTGTGCTGCCAGCATTGGATAGCTGTTGCATCATCTTGATTCAGTTGCTTGCATTTCATGAACTGTTCTACTCAATTGGGAGGCCAGAAAGTAAGCAGAGGTGAGTGGACCCAAACCCAAATGCCAGCAGTCACTCAAATGATTGCAGAAAGGGCCCAACGAGTTGAAAGTCAATCATCCAAGATGGTTGTGCCAGTCCAGTAAGCCTACGTGTGGCCTAATTCAGTTAGGTTCAGAACACATAGTCATGTCATCACGAATTTCTGTTGTTTACAATATTGCACACGCAATTACACTCACAAGTTGCTGTAAAAAAATAACTGAAACGTGCTTACACTTGAGATGTTTACACTGCTATGTATTACATGTGCTTTTGATATTTCAGTAAGCAAACTTAAGTTTAATTTCAGTTAAATACCAGTTGCAACAAGTTGTTTCGGCTAGCTTATGTGACACATTTTAAACAGCTTTTCCAATCAAGAAACTACAAATGAAACCTTATTAAAGGGTTAAAACATGTTAAACCTAGCATACTGTACTTAAACTAACCAAATAATGATGAGTTGTAGAGTTGAACACAGGCTGGAACAGTAACTGAGAACAAACCATTGAATAATTTCATTCACATACCAAAAAACTACACTGAAAAACCTTCAGATGTTGGTAGATATAAAGAAAACCTGGCCTACTTTAATTCTTGTGATTAAATTTTAGCACACAGTAATAAGGTATCATGTTAACTACAGATTTTATTACATTTATAAAGTACATAATTCTAATGTTGTACCAAATTGTGCTCCTGTTTTCCAGCTCTCAGATGAGTCTGATCTCCATGTTTAAGAGTTAACAGAATCTATTTCATACTGTTCTATGCTATCTTCTGAGGCATGGCCTGGAGTCCATTTCAGAGATTAAACAATTATTAAACAATTTTATTTGTGGTTTTATATTTTAATTGTAAACAATACCTTTAATGCTATTACTGCTTTCATTCATTTGTAAACAATATTTTTTAAATGAATAATTCACATTCATTTTGCAGTGAGTCATACTGGAAACAAATTAAAACCAGTTAAGAAGTGTTGAGTTTTGATGCTTGCAAAATATTTTCAATTACAAGGAACATTAAAAACAATAATAATAATAAAAAAAGTTTAGTCCAAATCATCAGACTTAACTTCAGTACTTGTTTAGTAGTTAATGAATGCGCCTTATCTTTCTACAGGCACACACTACAAAATACTGTATGCTTTTGAGCATCGTCTGACCTACAGTACATTTGGTACTGTATGGGATGTAGCAGACATACTCGGATTTTAATTCTATTTTATTACTTGTACATATTGTAAAGTTAATTTTTTTACTTTTTAAAAATTTAAAATTTAAAATTTTTATTCTATTCTTATTTCATATTTTATATTCTTTATTTGAATACACTGTTTACCTTTAAAAAAATTAAGTCATGGGTGGTCTTACAAGCATTTCACTGCATATCATACTGTGTATGACTGTGTATGTGACAAATCAAATTTTTATTTGAAATTTGATGTTTTCTAGTTATGCATGTTGGGAAAGATCAAATAAAAAAATTCCTATTACATATATTGCATTACATTACATTACATATGTACTGTACAACAGAACAAGACAATGGTATATTCAATTCAATTCAACTTCATTTCTACAGCGCTTTTAACAGTGGTCATTGTCTCAAAACAGCTTCACAAAAATGAAAAGAAAATTTATGGAAGTGTGTAAAAATGTGTCTGAGATTGTGTGAATGAGATTGTACCTGATGATCAAGCCAAGGGTGATGGCGACAGTGGCAAGGAAAAACTCCCTGAGATGGCAATAGGACGAAACCTTGGGAGGAACCAGACTCAACAGGGAACCCATCCTCATTTGGGTGATAACGGATAACAGAAATTATATAACATCATGTGTGTTATGCAGCTGAAAGTTTGATATAACAGAAATTATTTAAATTAACATGAAGTCCAGTTCAGCACAGGTAAATACAATTTATCAGTTAGCGTTAAATATTTCTAGACCCTGACATTTAAGAATTATGAGATGCTTTGCCTTTTTTCCACGTTTTGAACAAAATCATTTTCTGGATGATTTACTGTATTGGCCAGGATACTTTATGTAGTCGACACTCTGCAAGCTGTTTGACATATCCTGTGTATGATTAAGAGAGAGCGAGAGAGGTTGAAAAAAAAGGCTTTAAGGAGATTTTGTGCACTAAATACTAAATCTAGCACTTCTACAAATCTACAACTGAACATTAGTATTCTACATAATCACCAGATTGCCTTGACAAAGAAGAACAGTTTTAGATTAGTCAACCAGGACAGAGCCGGAAGCTCTGAAAGACGATCTCTTCATAATTGACATGCAGCCTGATGAAAATCATGAAAAGAAATATTGACTCCATACAAATTATTTGTGCTATGACTAAGATGAAGTTAGGATAGTGGAGAAGAGGGAAATTAACAACATTCATTCAAACTGGTAACTGACGTTAGTCAATGCAGAAAAAAATATTTTCATGCTTTTATCATCTCTAGGTTGGACTACTGTAATGCCTTACTGTCTTGTTGTTCAACTAGGGGCATAAACAAGCTTCAGGTAGTCCAAAATGCAGCAGCGAGAGTCCTCACTAGAACCAGAAGATACAAGCACATGAAATTTTGCATCGATTTTAATATGCTACTTTTGACATACAGTACAGACCAAAAGTTTGGACACACCTTCTCATTCAAAGAGGTTGAATTTGTATTATGGCAAGAAAAAAGCAGCTAAGTGAAGAAAAATGAGTGGCCATCATTACTTTAAGAAATGAAGGTCAGTCAGTCCGAAAAATTGGGAAAACTCAGTGCAGTCACAAAAACCATCAAGCGCTACAAAGAAACTGGCTCACATGCGGACCGCCCCAGGAAAGGAAGACCAAGAGTCACCTCTGCTGCGGAGGATAAGTTTATCCGAGTCACCAGCCTCAGCAGCTCAGATCAGAGACCAGGTCAACCACACAGAGTTCTAGCAGCAGACACATCTCTAGAACAACTGTTAAGAGGAGACTGTGTGAATCAGGCCTTCATGGTAGAATATCTGCTAGGAAACCACGCCTAAGGACAGGCAACAAGCAGAAGAGACTTGTTTGGGCTAAAGAACACAATAAAGAAAACTCTTTGAATGAGAAGGTGTGTCCAAACTTTTGGTCTGTATTGTATAAAGCATTAAATGGTCCAGGGTCGCAGTATCTGAGTTAACTGCTAGTATCTTACGATCCGCCACGCCTACCTCGATAAAAAAGATGCAGGCTGCTTGTCAATACCACATATTAAGAAAAACTACAGCTGGGTGTCAGAGATTTTTCTTACAAAGCCCCAATAGTCTTTAAATTAATGTTTGCACAGTCTCAGTGTTTTAAGTCTAGGCTTAAAACCTATTTATTTAGCTAAGCATTTTTACCTGAGCCTCCAATAACAAACTGGAGCCCATATTAACTTAAAGACATTAAGTTAATATGGAACTGCCAGCAGCCTAACACACAAATCCCTATCACCTATCCATTATCATCTAAATGAGGATTGGTTTTCACCGAGGATGGGTTCCCTGTTGAGTCTGGTTCCTCTCAAGGTTTCTTCCTATTGCCATCTCAGGGAGTTTTTCCTTGCCACTGTCGCTGTTTCCCCCGACAAACTGTCGCTGTTTCGTAGGCTTTGTCACGGCGTGCGCCTGTGATGGGCATGCGCCCAAATCTATTATCGCCCCTCGCTCACTTCGTAGGCTCCCTAAGTAGGCGGCACCCCTTCTGCAGGTGTGCAAAGGGACGGGGCCGCCTATGCGGGCCGGCTGGCACTGATTAACGTTAATAGGATCTCGGGCTTGCTCCGCATTATAAAAGCAAGGCGCGGAGTTTAGTCCGGGGTCCGAGAAGAGCGTAACCCGGTGGAGATTGAGAGTGGCATGGGAGTGGGGCAATGGAACGTGCCCCAGAGACTTGAAAGGACATTGGATTTCCGCCCCTTTGATCTCCGCACTGAGGACAGCGTGGGAAAGAGCTGCACGAGCTCCCACGTTCATCCTCCGTTCCCGCGTCGAGCCCGCCTTCGCGTCCCCGCCGCCGAAGAGGAAAAGGCCGCGAGGAGGACAGCGTTAAGGCCGCCGATCCCAGCCGGGAAAGCCGCCCAGCCGACGGACGTCCGAGCGAGACTCCCGCCTGAGGCCGCGCCCACAGAGAGCTGGGAGGGGCCAGGCCGGCCATCGACAGCGGGGAGGAACCGAGAGGGAGCGTGCAGGAGCGCTGCCTCGCGTGCTCCGTTCGGCCACTCCGCCCACCGCCGCCAGCCGCGTGCCCGCATGCCAGCTGGGCACTGCCTCGGACCCTGCACATGCACACATCATTCCTTCCCTTTCTTTCCGTCCTCTCTCCTTTTACCCTTTCCTTCCCCTGTTTATTCCAAATACATTACCCTTTTCCTCTAAGATCTCGCCTCGTGTCTGTGTTTCATGGTGCCGCCCGTGCAACTTTGGGTCGAACCCGCTACACGCTTCTTTGTTGCACTGTCCCACTGTATTTTATTGAAAGTGAAAATGAAAATATATTATCAGTCATAATATGCATGCTGGGCATGAGGTTACGGTTTCTTCATTTACCACAACAGTGGAAACATGTCAGAATCAGACACCAGCATCACAACAGGAAATGGGCTTGCACAAATGAACTAAGAAATCTTTAGCAGTTTACAGTTCCATAATATCTATACTCATGAATTCACAAGAGCTACACCTCTATCTAAAGAGAATTTTTTTTTACAAAAAATGCTTTCATTTAAATTTCACTAATAACTTTATCCTGGTCTGGGTCATAATGGATATGAGGTCTATCCTGGAAAAACAGGACTTTTGTGACTTGCAAAAGTACCCCCCCCCCCTGACATTCTTCATGTTTTGTTACATTATAACATGTAAACAAATTAAATTAAATATTTTTTATCTGAATTGTATGTGATGGATCTGCACAAAATAGTCCAAGTTGGTGAAGTGAAATGAGACAAAAAAATATATAAAAAAATCTGAAAATTAGCCTGTGTATTTGTACAATGCTCAAAAAGTAAAGTGAACATTAAAATAACATCCTAGATCTGAATGAATTAAATATTTTTATTAAATACTTTGTTGTCTTCATAGTTGAATGTGCTTACAACAAAATTACACAAAAAATGATCAATGGAAATCAAATTTATTAACCCATGGAGGTCTGGATTTGGAGTCACACTCAAAAGTGAAGTGGAAAAACACACTACAGGCTGATCCAACTTTGATGTAATGTCCTTAACACAAGTCAAAATGAGGCTCAGTAGTGTGTGTGTGGCCTCCATGTGCATGTATGACCTCCCTACAACGCCTGGGCATGCTCCTGATGAGGTGGCGGATGGTCTCCTGAGGGATCTCCTCCCAGACCTGGATTAAAGCATCCGCCAACTCCTGGACAATCTGTGGTGCAACGTGGCGTTGTTGGATGGAGCGAAACATGATGTCCCAGATGTGCTCAATTCTATTCAAGTCTAGGATGGGCTAGTCCATAGCATCAATGCTCCATCTTGCAGGAACTGCTGACACACTCCAGCCACATGAGGTCTAGCATTGTCTTGCATTAGGAGGAACCCAAAGCCAACCACACCGGCATACGGTCTCACAAGGGGTCTGAGGATCTCATCTCGGTACCTAACGGCAGTCAGGTTACATCTGGCGAGCACATGGAGGGCTGTGCGGCACTCCAAAGAAATGCCACCCACACCATTACTGACCCACTGCTAAACCAGTCATGCTGGAGGATGTTGCAGGCAGCAGAACGTTCTCCAGGGCGTCTCCAGACTCTGTCACATCTGTCACATGTGCTCAGTGTGAACCTGCTTTCATCTGTGAAGAGCACTGTGCGCCAGTGGCGAATTTGCTAATCTTGGTGTTCTCTGGCAAATGCCAATCTTCCTGCACAGTGTTGGGCTGTAAGCACAACCTCCACCTCTGGACGTCGGCCCCTCATAAAGTCTTTTTCTGACTGTTTGAGCAGACACATGCACATTTGTGGCCTGCTGGAGGTCATTTTGCAGGGCTCTGGCAGTGCTCCTCCTGTTCCTCCTTGCACAAAGGCAGAAGTAGTGGTCCTGCTGCTGAGTTGTTGCCCTCCTAGGCCTCCTCTACGTCTCCTGATATACTGGCCTGTCTTCTGGTAGCACCTCCATGCTCTGGAGACTACGCTGACAGACACAGAAACCTTCTTGCCACAGCTCGCATTGATGTACCATCCTGGATGAGCTGCACTACCTGAGCCACTTGTGTGGGTTTTAGACTCAGTCTCATGCTACCACTAGGGTGAAAAAACTGCCAGCATTCAAAAGTGACCAAAACATCAGCCAGGAAGCACTGGAACTGAAAAGTGGTCTGTGGTCACCACCTCCTTTATTGGGGTGTCTTGCTAATTGCCTATAATTTCCACCTGTTGTCTATTACATTTGCACAAAATTGATGTGAAAGCATGTGAAATTGATTGTCAATCAGTGTTGCTTCCTAAGTGGACAGTTTAATTTCACAGAAGTGTGATTGACTTGGAGTTACATTGTGTTGTTTAAGTGTTCCCTTTATTTTTTTGAGCAGTGTATTTCACTGCCTTTGCTATGATGCCCCTTACAAGTTCTAGTGCAACCATTTACATTTAGTTACCTTGATTAGTGAAATCAAGGCCACCTGTGTGCAAGCTAAGTGTCACATGATCTGTCAGTATAAACACACCTTTTCTGAAAGGACCTAGAGGCTGCACTACCACTAAGCAAGAGGCAACACACCAAAGAGCTCTCCAAACAAATCAGGGACAAAGTTGTTGAGAAATACAATTCAGGGTTGGGTTATAAAAAAAATATCCCCTGGAGCACCATCAAATCCATAATTTCAAATGGAAACAACATGGTATCATAACAAACCTGCTAAGAGAGGGCCGCTCACCAAAACTCACAGACCGGGCAAAGAGGGCATTAATCAGAGAGGCAGCACAGAGGCCAAAGGTAACACTGAAGGAGCTGCAAAGTTCCACAGCAGAGACTGGTGTATCTATGCATGGGATCACAATAAGCTGCACACTCTATAGAGCTTAACTTTATGGGACAGTGGTCAGAAAAAAGCCATGTACTGTATTGAGGAATGGGCAAAACATCCCAGTGGCAAAATGTGGCAAGCTCATAGAGAACTATCCAAAGCAACTTGCAGTAATTGCAAAAGGTGGCTCTACGAAGTACTGATTTTAGTTAAGGCAAATAGTTACGCACAGAGATTTCTTTGCTATTTTGTCCTATTTGTCATTTGCTTCACAATAAAAAATAAAATAAAAAAAACATTACATCTTCAAAGTTGTGGGCATGTTCTATAAATGAAATGATGCAATTCTTCAAACAATTCATTTTATTTCCAGGTTGGAAGGCATCAAAATATGCCAAGGAGGATGAATACATTTGCAAGGCACTGTATATCCAGGATTCGATGTCATTTTCACACCGTTTAACCAGCCAGTTAACAGTTACAACAATATACAAATAACAAGCTGTAGAGGAATATTAAGGCTAGGTTAAAATTAAAATGTCATAATGAGGATAATGGTAAAGTACTATAATAACTACAACAACAATAATTATAAGAATAACAACAATAAATAGAGCTTTCCACATCATAGTCATAAATACAGCTGATGTCATAGCTGATGTCATGGTCTCAATGTAAAGTCTATGGGACTTTTTGAGGTGGGGGCAATTAACCCCCGGCCCCTTAGAAAAGTCATTGCACCCCATTCCCGACCCAGCCGCACGATTTGATACCTCATTCATGGGTCTACGACAAACAATGCGGGACTAGTTACACGCCAAACTTTCACACGGAAGAAGAAAAAAAAGTAAAATAATAATAAGCCTGTGAGATTATAATAGTAGTCCTTCGCTTCACAAAGCACCATTAATAATAATAATAATAATAATAATAATAATAATAATAATAATACATTTATTAAAGTTACTTAGCATAAAAAATATGCAGATTAATAACATAAAGGTAAATTAACAATGTAAAAACATTGCAAATTTTAGAAATGAGATTAAAGGGCAAACCATTTACTGTATACTGTAGATATCTGTGAGATTTCCTACCACATTAAGTATGGTAAATGATAAGTGATGGTAAATATCAATATCATCATCACCCATAAGTATAGGAAGTAGGGAGCAAAGTATAAGTAAAACAAACACTTTGATAATCACAATTACACAAACTTACTGTATATAAAATAAAATGTTATTAAATTAAACAGTGAACTATAGTAACATTTACAAGATATACAAGAAACACCATCAGGTACAAACCAGGATGTGGTCGTATTGATTTTGGTAGCCTGATTTTCAGTGTTTGATTAATTTCATTCAGGTCTTTGCTGAAAGAACTGCCTACATGAAATATGGACTTGCTTATTTGTTCATGATGGAAAGTTGGCTCATCTGTATTCACAAATTAAGCTTCAATTAAATCTGACCTATTCAAGTTCTAAACTATTAGAACATAGCTTTAAATAGAGTGCACTTAACTACTTGCTGGTCAGGTTAGAAAATCAGTTTTCTACCTGATTATTGTCTTAAACAGCTTTATTTTAAAAGCAGAGCACAAATTCGTGTCATTGTATTCGCAGCTACCGCAAACAAATTAGGCTTTAACTCAGTGTGTGTGTTTATTATTATTATTATTATTATTATTATTATTATTATTATGGTTCCTTCTCCATTTTGGGCATTGCTTTCTTTCCTCACATTACTGTACGCTGCTGAATGCTTTCCTTGTATTGACTTATTATTGCAGCATATGCTCCAGGGCATGTTTCATGTTAATTTAATATACATGAGAGTAAAATTGGATGTGTTCAGTGCATATGACATGCAAGTAAGGGACTGGTAGACGGGACCTTGGATCAATTGCACTTAAGTCTATGTTTTGAAGACGTATGAGAATTTCATGATTCACTTTAGGTTTCCTTTGTATGTTATTTCATGAGCTCCAATCTACAATAATTTCTATTGACAATTAAATGGCCATTGTCTTTAAAAAGACATCTTATCAAACCTTTTTCCCACATTCCAACTGATCATGGCAACAAATGTACAGGATATACAAGGTGTTTTAAACACTTATACAAGTGCTTAAAACATGACTTTTGTGCTACTTTGTAAACCATTTTCAGATTTTTTTTTTTTTTTTGCATAAAACATAAAAACCCTCATGTATTTCAGTTATAGCTGCTGATTGTATGCTGCCAGGCAGCATGGTGGCATATTGATGTGTTTCCTGTCAAACGGATGAATGGACTGCATTTGGCATGTTTCCCAGATGTGTGTGGCCACCAGAGTGCTATTGAGGTGAGCAATGAAGGGTGATTTATCGACGGCAGCCATACACTCACTAACCCTGAAAAGTGCGGGAGTGAAAGGTAAAAGAGTGCACAGGATCCTCACCGTGAGGCCATTTTACAGCAATTAAACAGCATGGTTACCTGCTCTCCTTTGTGGCCATTTTAAGGAAAAGTGGCACTACTCTGCATGGAAGATGCTTCTGTCATATCCAATCTTAGGCAAAAAGACAAAAAGGTTTATTTTAGCAGGAAACCGGACAGCTGGCTGAATACTACCCTGAGTGGGGGGTGATGGCAGCTCAGCTATTAAATGTGTGCACTTATTTTTGAAAGGTTCTAGAAAGGTGTCAAATATAAAAGGCAAGCCACAAGATTGAAAACATGTCAGTATGCTTCAGTTTCAAATCAGTTTCAAAGGAACAAGATGGAGGGAGGGAGGTTGGGATCACGTATATGGGTGATATGTCCTCTACGTCCTGTCTGATTAGTATGTCCTCCATGTTTGGAGGAGAAGGAATTGTCACAACCAATTATGCTTAATGCCTAACGGTCTCAGGTTTAAATAAACCATTGTTAGTGCTTTTTTTTATTCTTGCACATGAAAGACAAGCAGCAAATTACCCACAGTTGGCCCCATGCACTGTAACAAGATATTAGATTCATTTTCTAAGTCTGTGAGGCTGTTTAAAGGAGGTGGAAAAGTCAATTCTTAAAGCAAACTGCTTGCCCGTCTCCACTGTGTTTGAATGTAAATGAATAAGGGTGTCATGAGTTCATGTCGCTTTTCTGCTACATGCCTTTTTGCTTAGATTCTGTTCCTGACTACCGCTCTCATCATGCACTACAGGTTACAGTTCAGTGATCACATGTTTTTTGTTTTCAAATATTCTTGTTTTGTTTCTGTCACTTCGGAGTGTTGTAACGCCCTTGATTTGCACTGTATTCATGCTCCAAGGTTTTGGTTAGATTTCATCTTGGCTCATAGTGAGTTTTCTCTAAAGTTTGATGTTAATTTCCCTGTCTCTAGCCATGTATCTGTTTGCAGTGTCCCATATAGCTTTACTAAGTATCTACAGTACTGCATCGTAATATGGTGTTCACACAGTGTCCAAATTGTATAATGTCTGGGTTTACACCTATGGTGATAGCCTGCTAATGCCTGAAGTGCTCATGGAACCAAAACTAGTCTTTCTTTCTTTCTGTTCCTTCCTGATGTAATGTCTAGTATCTGACTTGTAAGAGTTATTTTGTGGTGCTTGTTGTTCATGAATGGCTTGCATTAAGCACTCCAACCCCTGCGGTTCAGGTAAGGTTCTCAATCAGGGTCTTGGCTTAGTTGACAAAAAAAAAAAAAAAAATTGTATCAGCAGTATGAGTATTTCAAGCATGTTTTTCCGTAGGGGGAATATAAACAAATGGTATGTTCAACTCATGTTTGCAATGTTGTGCTGGGGTCATTCCTTCACTATTATTCCAATGTCATATTGTCAATGTTAGTCCAACATCTAAGTTTTAAAGACAACATCATACCACTGGTGTTGCAACATCTGTAAAGTTACCACATCGATGTTGTTAGTTCATGATTGGTTCAAGATTAAATGCCCAATTGGAGCTGGCACTTCAAATATATTTGTACTCTATTCCACTTGCAAACTATTCTGAAATGGTGACATTTGGGACTGAATGTTTAGCCGTGCAGTAGTACAGTACAGTAGGTCCCATAAGCAGTGTATTTCCCTCAGCGTTGAAATTAAACTTTTGCAGTTGTTCGGTTTAGTTCCTTGTTGTCTTACTTTTCCGGCTCTGGCTCGTCCATACCCCCTGTCTGTGTCCCCTGATCATCTGTATCTCTTTATTAGTCTCACTGTGTCTTGTTAGACTCTATATACAGTATACATTCTTGATGATACTATTCTCAGTGATTATTGTGTGATACTAGAATTTCAAGCTGTGGGCTCCAGGGCTCTGTCTGGTCCAAGCTGTTTCAGATGCCTTCATTTTTTTTAACTACAACCTTCCTTTTCTGGATAACGAGTATGGATTTACCTGTGATATTTCCCCTGTTTTGTATTTCAAATATAGTTAAATATAGGGCCTACACATTATAGTGCTGGAATTCTGTTCATACTGTCCTCCTTTTTAATGCCCTATAAAAATGTGTTAAATTAGCTTTCAGAGTTTATTCTAATATTCTGATGTGTAGTTTTGCTAAAATTAAAGTCCAGCGTTTAGCTACCACTTTTGAAAAAGCACCATAAGCTAAAACCGATTTGTGCCTTGCTGTGAACTGCATCTGCTCAGTTATCCTCTTCACATGGCATATACTGCATGAACACCATTGCTGTTTCATGTTACCGTTAACATGCTTGCATTTTCAAAGATTTATAACAATGCTGACATTTCCCTGACCACCTACATGTCCATTAAATTGTGCACATAATTTGAGCTAAGTGCTGCCAGTTTATCAACACTTGTTCTGCCTGAGGTAACATTTAATTGACATTTAACTTCAGATTCTATGGTCATTCCATATTGTGTTGCATGTGAGTGTGAGCATGTGATTTCAGAGATTGAGTCATGTGCTGAAAGCAATAATCAGATTTCATGGACAATAAAAGACTAACTTTATAAGGCTACTGGAGAAAATCCTAATATCTAACTACATTGATGTTACAAGAATGATAGCTGATGTTACAACTAGGTTCAAAATGTAATTGTAAAAATAAATATATAAAGTAGTAAAGTGCTTGGCCTATCATCCGGAGATCGCGAGGGCGATTCCCGGGTGATGCTGTAGCCTCTCGCAGACGAGGGCCTGGGGTGGGATGAGAGGCAATTAGCGCTCTCACATCAATCACAGCTCAACAGCAACTCGTCAGTGAGCTCATGCAAGCGGAAGGACTGGATAGTGCTATCCTCCAAGTGTGTTACGTTGCCCCCAATGGTGCTTGAGCAGTTCAAAAAGATGCAGTCGGCTGGCCATACATGGTTCAGAGAATTAAGTAGTAGACTTAACGTGGGTTAATCCTCTAGCAAGGGATATGAATTGGATACGACTTAATTAGGGGAGAAAATCTGAAAAAAGATGTAACTGTAGAAATATGTAATGTGGCCTTTTGCATCTAGGGTTGAGGGTTTGAGTTCCACCTCAGTCTGTGTGCAGAGATTGCATGTTCCCCCTGTGGGTTTCCTTGAGGAACAGTAAAAACTTGGATTGCGAGTAACTTGGTCTGCAGAAGTTTTATATATATATTTTTTTTATCTTGATAAACGAGTGAGGTAATTAATGAAAGCAGTAAAGATATGCTCTGTCTGCCAAGTGTCACATCATCACAGCTGAGCCAATGTTTTTTTTTTTTTTCTCGCACTGCAGGATTGTGGGTAATCGTTTCCCATGCTCGGTCTCAGTGCGCATGTGTACTTTTTACTAAAGCATTGAGCCCATGCTTTTATATGAATATTTTTGGGTTGTGTAATTAATCATCTGAGTTTCCATGTTTTCTTATGGTCAAATTTGCTTTGGTATATGAGTTCCTTGGATTACTAGCATGCTTTTGGAAAATATTATGCTTGCAATCCAAGGTTTACTTGTACCCTGGTTTCCACACACAGTTGAAATACATGCAGATTAGGCTAACTGGAATTTCCAAATTAACCAGTGTATGAGTGCGTCTGATTCTGTGCCCTGTGATAGAGTGCCACCTTGTCCATGGTGTACCCTGCCCAGTGCCCCAAGTCCTCTGGAATGGGGTCAAGGCTTCCTGTGACATTGTACAGCATAGGCAGTTCTGAGAATGAGTGAAAGTGAGTGTTATGCTTTAACTTTATGTAGTTAATTTATTTGCTCCTGTGTTTTCGATTAAAATTAAGCATTTTCTTCAAGGCCAGATATTTTTTACTCCTGGAGGGCCAGTTTGTAAGTCTGTAATTCACCAACACCTAAACAAACCCACTGAACCTAGTAATTAAGAGATTATTTGAAGTGGCTGGGTTTGAGCAGAAAAATCACCAAACTGTGTTTTGTAAACTGGCCCTCGAGGACTAAAGACTAATGATACACAATGTTTTTATATATATATATATATATATATATATATATATATATATATATATATATATATTTGCTGTTATATGGTAACTTCAAAAGGGGGACCAACTTTATTGAATTATATGTATTTGGATACAATATCATTGCAGGTTGGGCCCGTCTGTAATTCCATACTGTGGAGCATTATAACATATTTCACTCTTTTTTTTTTTTTAGCACAAATCCAATTAAAAATAGATCACAATTCTGTCACAATTCTGCTGAAAGAATTTCTGGTCGATTTTGCCCATCTGCACGAGCAGTATTGTGTTGAAGAGCAGCGTAAATGGTGGGATTAGAATAAACTAGGAAGGTGTCTAGACTAAGGCCATTTCCATCTTTTCTTAATAAATCCCTTTAATAGAAGCTACATGTCCAATGGCAATTAATCAAATCTATTGAACACATTCTTCTTTTCATTTTCCTTCTCCTTTTCCTTGATGAGTTCATATGTCTTCTCTGGAATCAATAATGTTTTTCTGTAGAATAAACAACAAAATCGATAGTGAGGACAAGAGTCCATTTTGGTTTTAATTGATCCAGACAAGAAATTGAGTCAAGAAACCATTTAGGTGTACTGTTTATTTCATTTTAAGGGCTGCAGATTTCACACAAGAAAAAGATAAATGTTTATTTAAAACAGTTCATGCGTTCGTTGTTCTGAAACCTGACAGTGATACTGTCTGAATGTTCCCAGGCCATAGTGTAAATCTAACACTTGCAATATATAAATCTATATCTACCATAGAAACAGTTTTAAAAAACCTATCCATAGCAACAAGAGCTTTTAAACTATAAATAGAACATCATCATATTCATGTTGGCCATCTGTTTTCTAAATTCTATTGTTGCTTTTTGGAATAAAACCTGCTGAAACAAGTGAACAGCTTAAGCAGGGCAAGATTTTTACCTGTGATTTGTCTCTGATAGGGGGGGAATAGGGGTTGCTTGAAGTGTGCTATATGGACAAACAAATGTGGGTATCTTACTATTACACTCATACACGAACCTTTCCCAAATTGTTGCCACAAAGGTCAAAATAATTGTCTAAAATGACTTTGTATGTTGTAGCATTTAGATTGAGCTTTCCCAAAACCTAAAGCCCCAAATCGGTTGCAGAATGACAGTGCCAATGTGCTGTGTGAGATCCATGGAGACATTGAGTGGGTGTATGCGGAAAAAAATTAAGCGGCCCTGACCTCAACCCCACGGAACACCATTGGATTAAATTGGAATGTGGACTCATACAAACATATACAAATCACTTAATAGCTTTTCAATTTAAAGCACAGGTTTTCACATTGCCCTCCAAGTTTCTGATTAAGAAGAGTACACCAAATTTCTTATAGTTTTAGTTACATATACAATTCATATGAAAGAGATCTAATATTGTAACATGCATTAGTAAGAGGCAGGATGCCAGTGCGTGTTCTCATTCTTTTGCTTATTAAGGCAAATCAAGTAATCTTTAAAATGAGCATTGTTAAAAAGAGCACAAACAGATATAAACAAGCAAGGATAATCCATGATCAAAAATGGTAAACAGGCTAAGGCCAAATCCGGAAAAACAACAAAAACAACATAATATACTTATGAACACAGTGCATTCTTTAAGTGCATTACTAAGACAATGTTTTAAAGGTTCAAACACAGCTTCAATATGGTGGAACCTGGCTCAGTTGCTCCTGGCCTGGCCCAACTGTAGCTCTAGCTCTGCATTTCCTCAGCATACCATGTGCTGTTCATCGCTGACCTACCCTTATTCTGATATCTAGAGCTGGAGTCAGTTTCCTTCCAGGCTGATAATGACCCACTAGATGAGTCATCAGGTACAACTCTCACACGATACCTTTGAATTTATTGAGATCTTTTAAGGGAGATTTGTGGAGGCTACAGTTTGTCTTCAAATCATATTGTCATTTTTTCCAATGCCCTGTAACCTCTTTAAGGACTGCATTTCGATGGCAGGAGTTTCATGAGCCAGGAGACCCATGCACTATCCTTGCCCACGTAACCATCCTCTGCTTCTGTGTGTGGAAAAACACTAATGCTTTTTTACACTAAAGCATGCCACACAGTTCATCAGGGTAAAGCTAGATTCACTATAAACTCGCTTGCCAGTTAAATTTACCCAGGTGACCATGTGTAGTATTTGGGGTTTTGTGTCTATTGAGGATGCTAGAGCAGAAAAACTGCTGCAAAAGTCGTTTGTTATTCTATGGCTGGACTCCAAATGCCACAGCCTGAAACTTGTCTTGGTGTCATTGAAATGTGTACAAGCACAAATGGGCACAAGCACTGCCAGGTGTGGCTCCTTGGATGGGACCATTTTAAAATACAAAAGCCTGTAAAAGACTTTGTAATGTATGTAGACTAGCTGGAAGTTGTTCTTTAAATGCTGTTTTTCTGCCTGGACTCGGTGTCATGTCTGCTGGGTTCATAGATTAAATGCTCAATAGATGAAATCTCACCACTGCAGGGGTCTAAATGGGGTTGGTGCAAGATAGTCCAACAATAAATTATTAGTAAAACTTGTGCCACAAAAAGACTCCATGACAGCTGTAATGAGTCTTTGTCTCTTTAGCCGTACCAGTGGGATGGACCACCATTTCCGTAAGATATTTCCTCAGGTTCTGTTTTGATAGTGGTGGAGAGCTCTGTCGTATACAACTTTCATACTACAGGATGCAGATTAGGGTTCCCTACTACTGAAATCCTCTGATACATCATATTGATATGACATTAATATGACATCTGTTCCTGTTATTCCATACAATTGTCCTCTAATCTCTGAGTGTATTGCTGTGAAACTTTAAAGACAAGGAAGGAACCAGTCAAACAAACAAAAGACAAAGAAGATTAACGTTTCTTATAAGTGGAAAACAGTGTTTGCCTTAAATTCCAGACCTTTCAGCAAGAATTTATTTCACTCATTTGTTACTTTTATCTTAGAAGTTTACCCTCATGGAAGGTGCAACAGCTGCTTTTTAAGCTTTAACAGACAGCTACTGTAGACTCCTGCGAGGTACAAAGGTGATTCTCCGCCTGAACAGATTTACAACAGTGCATGAACTTCTTGCACAACAGAGCTTCTATATATGCTGCATCACTGTTTATTCAAAATGCACAAAAGCATGATAATTATACGGTACATCAAAAAATGTATTCCATTAACTTTCCCTTTCGACCAGTGCCTTAGTACAGCGAATGTGTTATTTCACCTACAATTGTATCCCTATTTCCTGATGTCTTTCCCATAGATGTTTAAATGTAGATCACTTTATAATTGCTGCTTTTGACACACTAACCGTTTGCTATCCCTTGCTACCCTGTGTCAAAGTAATTTTGTTCCTCTTTCCATCTTAGGATTTTAATTATATTATGTAATGCACCTGAATGGAAGAGTTAGAATTTGTTCAGCTTCTACACTCATTTGTTCATGCTTTGCCCTTCATTTGTCACCTGTCTGTATATGCTTTTATATATTATTACTGTCCATTAACTCAGTATTTTGCAGTGTGTGTGTGTGTGTGTGTGTGTGTGTGTGTGTGTGTGTGTGTGTGTGTGTGTGTGTGTGTGTGTGTGTGTGTGTGGGTGGTGTATTTGTGTGAGTGCTTATCTGTCTGAAAATGTGTTTAGTACAATAGCTCGAATATTTTTTCATGCAGGTCTGGCATTTCTTTAACACAGTCTGTCTAGTGTTTATGTTGAATGTATCAAACGATAACGCCGCTTCTGATTGTAGTTACACTTCTTCAGACAGAAATGCCCGCTTAAATACAAGAAATGCCTTTTCCAATAGCCGGATGCCTATCCCTATAATTTATTAATCAAAATGTATCAATTTGATTGAAAGATTATATAAAAATATACGGTTCATGCACAACTTCCCTTTTATCTCTTGATAATAGAAAGTCGGAGATGGCACTCTGCCCACAGCACTTCACAGCCCCACTTCACAGATGGCCAACAGTATTCTAACACACAAACACCTTTCCTTTGAAAACAGCGTTGTGTGTTCCTTTTAAAAATAAGATTCAGCACATAATAAAATGCAAAGTGCCAAGAAATGGAAAATGTTAATACTGAATCTGTAACAAAGCAGCTTTCATAATGTAGTTTGTGTATTTTCCACATCTTTCTTTTGACCTAAAAATGTTTGCCAGTGTATGGAATGGTAAGGCTGAGCTGAAACATTCCACTTTATGGTTCTTTTGTACTGTGTATGTCTTCTGCACATTGGTGATAACACACAACATGCAAGCCGAATTTAAGCCTGGAACTTATCATAGTCCGCTTATTCCTCTCTTGTTCTTTTTGCTTGTTCCGAAATTGCAAAGTTACATAAACGTGCATTTGCCATGCAGCTTTTTTTTTTTTTTTAAAGAGGGCGAGTTCTGATTTAAGTGAATGATGTGTGTGAAGTGTATTTTAAAACTTGTCTAACTACGAAATCCCCAAATCATACATTTTAAAATGTCATGGCCATAAATCTGCCTTTATGTCGAGTGTATTTTACACTCTTGACTATAAGTAATTCAGTTTTTTCCATAGCAAAACATTTAAATAAAATCAATCCATTCTCCATCACTATTAACTATATTTAACTTTTGATTTATTTAGTTTATATCACAAAATATAAAACAAAGTATGAAAAAGCCTTACTCACTCTCACTTATCATCTATACCGCTTAATCCTGTATTCAGGGTCACAGGGGTCTGGAGCCTATCCCAGGAGACTTAGGGCACAAGGCGGGGTACACCCTGGACAGGGTGCCAATCCATCGCAGGGCACACACATACACATACTCACACACTCATTCACACACTATGGCCAATTTTGGAAATCCAGTTAGCCAAATCTACATGTCTTTGGACTGTGGGAGGAAAACGGAGTTCCCAGAGGAAATCCACCAAGCACGCAGAGACGGGAATCGAACCTGTCGAAAAAGCCATAATTATTTAAAAAAAAAAATACAGCACTACATATAAATATAAACTGTACAGGAGAGAGCTAATACTTCATTTTTACATGTACATGTACTGTTCACGCATCTTTCTTAGGGAGACTTGTGTACGTGGAGGAATGGAGGAGATGTAAATGTGTGGGAAGGAGGTTAGTATTTGGAATGAGAGTCCACACTGGATAATTCTTCTTTAGGGGTTTTCTCTCTTTCTTTTTTTTGGCCTCTGGTTTATACGTGGCAGCCGTGTTCTCTCAAAATCTACCCAGAGAGATTAGTTTTGTCTGACACCACGTTATCGTTCATAAGGTTTAACACTCACAGTTTTGTTTGAATGATACTTCTTGCGAATGCTTGGAAGTCACTCCACTCCAAATTCTTTTATCATGTGTGCGACGACTGAGCAAAACTAATGCTTGTTCAGCTGATAGCGGCAGGTTAGGATGGCGGTTTCTGGATCGTGTTCCGAGGTGGAGTTCGTGAAAAGAGACAAATTTTAGGCAAATTCTTTGGTCCACTGTGTGTGTGTGTGTGTGTGTATGTATGTGTGTATATATATATATATATATATATATATATATATATATATATATACAGAGAGAGAGAGAGAGAGAGAGAGAGAGAGAGAGAGCCAAAAGTTTACCTACACTTAAAACTGATGTCTTTAACCACTCCACAGCATTCATGTTTTCAACTATAGTTTTGGCCAGTCAGTTAGGACATAAACTTTATGCATGACACAAGTAATTTTTCCAACAATTGTTTACAAATGTCAAAAGTTTACATATACTCCATTGGCTGTGCGTTTAACCAGCTTGGATAATGATTTAATGGCTCTACAAGCTTCTGATAAGCTAACTGACAACATTTGAGTCAATTGGCTGGGTTTTTCTCTGGATGTATTGTAAGACCTACCTTCAAACGCAGTGCTTCTTGTTTGGCATCATGGGAAAATCAAAAGAAATCAGTCAAGACCACAGAAGAAAAATAGCGGACCTTAAAAAAAATCTGGTTTATCCCTGGGAACAGTTTCCAAATGCCTGAAGGCACCACATTCATCAGTACAAACAATACTACACAAGTATAAACATCAGGGGACCACAGAGCCATCATATCGCTCAGGAAGGAGAAATGTACTTTGGTACAAAAGGTACAAATCAATCCCAGAACAAAAGCAAAGGACCTTGCAAAGACAGTAGATGAAACAGGTACAAAAGTATTTATATCCACCATAAAATGAGACAGATATCGACATAACCCAAAAGGCTGCTCAGCAAGGAAGAAGCCGCTGCTCCAGAACTGCCATAAAAAGCCAGACTGTGGTTTGCAGCTGCATATGGAGACAAATATCTTACATTTTGAAGAATTGTCATCTGGTCTAATGAAACAATATTGAACTGTTGTAGGGTGCTTTACTCCATGAGAGACTGATTCACTTCACAAAATTAATCATGAGGAATGAAGACTACTCTATGTGGATATATTGAAGCAACATCTCAAGACATCAGCCAGAAAGTTAAAGCTTGGTCAGAAATACTGTAGGTATTCTAAATGGGGAATGACCCAAAGCATAGTTTCAAAGTTGTGTCAAAATTGCTTAAGGACAATAAAGTCAAGGTATTGGAGTGGCACTGACCTCAATCCAACAGAAAATTTGAGGGCAGACCTGAAAAAGCATGTGCGAGACAAGAAGGCCTAATAACCTGACTCAGTTAGACCAGTTCTGTCAGGAGGAATGAGCTAAATTTACAGGAACTTATTGTAAGAAGCTTGTGGAAGGCTACCTGAAGGCTATATTTGACCAAAGTTAAACAATATAAAGGCAAAATTACCAAATACTACCCGAGTGTATGTAAATGTCTAACCCATTGGGAATGCGATGAAAGAAATAAAAGCAGAAATAAACCTTCATCTCTACTATTATTCTGACATTTCACATTCTGAAAGTAAAGTAGTTTGCTATAATTAAATTTCAGTAATTTTGAAATGCAGAGTTTAAATGTATTGATTGAATTGGCTACAGCGTACAGGAACTTATTGTTTCAACTATAGACAGATGAATGGATGGATGGATGGATGGATGGATGGATGGGTGGGTGGATGGATGGATGGGTGGGTGGATGTGCTTTGATCATGAGCCCTTAATTCACTCTCCATATTCTTCTCTTACCATAATTCCCATCCAGGTAATCTTGGGTTCATCTGTTTAAACAGACTTGTTCCATATCCAGGCAGCCTTTTGAATATGCTTTCAAGCTAAGTTTAATATGGCTTTTCTATTCTTAAGTGTTCCCAGTGGTTTGTATCTTTGTATTTTATATATATATATAGTGTGTGTGTGTGTGTGTGTGTGTGTGTGTGTATGTATGTATGTATGTATGTATATATATATATATATATATATATATATATATATAATGGCATGCCATTTAGGAAAATATTCATGAGAGAACTTAATGAAAACTCTGAATATATTGATTGAAACGTGAGAATATTGAATGGATTCCGAATATATTGATTGAAACTCTATATATATTGAATGAAGATTCTGAATATATTGAATGAACTGTGAGAATATTGAATGGATTCCGATTCTGAGTGAGTGAGTCGACGAGATATAATATAATATTTGATAGAGATTATGTAGGGGGGGCAATTTGTGGCAGGGGGGCATTTTAGCGCATAACACCGGTCTTCCGCGGTGAAATAGCGAATACATTTCTTCATCCGTAGTCTGATACTGAGTGCGGCTTGTGCCACCACTTTGGGCCGTACATGCACTCATCAACGTGTTCACCATCTCTCCATATCTCACAATTGCAGCAACCAAGTTTCTCGCCGATTCACTCATCCTTTCTAAAGATGGCGCTGTGTTTCGGTGACGTCATGTTTCATTCAATATATACTTAGTTTTCATTCAATATATCAGTTTTCAATCCATATATTCAGAATTCATTCAATATATATATATTTTCAATCAATATATTCGGAATCCATTCAATATTCTCACAGTTCATTCAATATATTCAGAATCTTCATTCAATATATATAGAGTTTCAATCAATGTATTCGGAATTCATTCAATATTCTCACGTTTCATTCAATATATTCAGAGTTTTCATTAAGTTCTCTCATGAATATTTTCCTAAACGGCATGCCATAATATATATATATATATATATATATATATATATATTAATGAAGGCATTTGTTGATTTCAGACTTTGATAATAACATGCCTAATGCCTTCAGAATATTCTTTACTTGGCAAGATGCGTTAAAGAAGTATTTCTCTTGAACAGCTACTAAATGTAATTTCACCTGCCGGCCTTTAATTTCATTCATTTGTCATGAAATAACAAGGAAACAGGACACACCTGCTCATTAAACAGCAGTCAATTGTCCAATTACTTTTAATCCTGTGAAATGTGGGGACTTTGTAAAAAATGGCTGTAATTACTAAACAGTTAAGGCTTTTTTTTTTTCATTAAACCCCTTGAGTTAAAGCTACACTTCAATGACAACTTGACTGTTTAATGGCCAATTGATTCTGCCGCTGTACAGGGGACAAATTGATAACTTTTTTTGGTCGCTGTCCAAATACTTTTGGACGTAGTTGTGTTAAAATAATAATGAGAAGAAATCTAACAATAATGATAGTAACATCACAATAAATATTAAAGAATAGTAAGACTTTCAATGGTGACCCTGATCATGAATCACAAGGTGCACTTCTTCTGTACTATTTCTTATTTAATTGTGTTTTTCCCCTGAGGAATTCCTGAGCTCATGGGAGCCACTTGAGCATAATTCTCCTGCGATGACTAGTGGAGCATGCAGTTCCTCCCGGAGGTGCGTTTCTCAATTAATTGGTTTATGGGACAATAAGCACCCCCACCCCCCTCCTTCTTCCATCAACTCTTCTTCAGCTTTTGGTTATGTTGTGAAGCGTTAGCATTCTGAGCAGTAACAGAAGCATGACACAGGCCCATATATACAGTAATCTCCATTTAAAGATTCTCTTATTAAAGATTTGCTATAATTTTGTGATTTGCTTTTTTTTTAAGTTGCCTAGGAAACAGATCTCTCAAAAAGCTTACCAAAAAGAAGGACTATGCTAGATATAAGGGTATCTGTTTTGTTCTGACTGTCATGCAAGCACCAACGTATGGGTAATATTTTCCCAGCATTTTGTACCCCTGATCTCATGCAGTAACAAGGCAAAGAGCAGCACAGTCATACAGTAAATAACAGGTTTGGGTTAAGAGGTTGTGCTTTAATTGACCTAAAAACCAGTTCCTCTTATTCCCTTTAAATACTGTGTCTGCTGTGCAGAGCAGTAATAATGTAATAGTAAAATTTTGAATTTCACTGTCATGACTCAAGTACAGGAGGCGGACACAAACGCAGGGTGTACAAACACGTTTTATTGGAGTTTGAAAATAAAGAATAAACACGAAACAAAAAGAAAACAAACTAAAATAACACTCCCCAGGCTGGGTATGACGCAGGCAGGCTGGTAGTGACGACGTCGTGCTTACTATATAGCCCAGTTCCACTGGCAAGATTAACGTGAACGGAGTATGGCTGAGCTTCCCTCAGCCGCGACCTTGACCTAGGTCGCTTGCCAGCCTCGCCCTGCCGATATACCTCAGTCCTCGGGGGAGAGAAGAAACGAACAAGTTTGTAAGACTCAGTGACATGTAGAAACAAGGTGTGCACGACGGTGAACGGACAGGTGTGTACGGGTTCGGCCGACCTAAATAGAGACACACAGGGAGGACACAGGTGAACTTAATTTGATTTAAACAATGACAACAAGTACACACGTAGACACACTAGGGGGGGACAAAGCGCCGGCTCAGTAATCCGGTGAACCCGATCTCTCTCTCCTTATAAATTTTTATGTTCAAATTATAGTGCTTACAATCCAGAAATTCCTCCGTTACAAAAACTGAAGATGGTAAATGTACAGAACTACACTGCCTAAAGAAACAAACAAAGAAAAATCTGAAGTGTTTTAAGATGCACAAACCTGTGGATTTTTTTTTTATCTTTCTTTTTTATACAGTATATACCTCAATTTATCAAAGATGCCATGGCTGAATCCTTGTGACGGTCCTCGGTAAAGGCTGTAGGACATTTATTTCATACTCAGCTAAATGTATGTACAGTTATATGGAGAATCACTACTTATTTTGAGATTCAGGACTTCACTGCTTGCCTTGGTTTGTGGCTGAATGTTTTCATTAAAAGAATTGATCATGTCTTGGTCATGCTTGGCGTGCATGGAGAGGGGTAATAATTTAAAGTGATTCGCTATTTGCCATGATCTTCATCTATTCCATCTGTCAAAATTCACATCAAACATTCACATTACAGTCGATAGTCTCGTGTTTGCACATAAATCAAGAGCGAACACATGCTACTTGGCTAGTTCTTTTAATTAACATCTACAGTATGTTCATTTAATATGAGTTAATTGGAATGTGTAATGATGAACACTAACCATGTCAATCAATGAATTACTGATCCTACCGTATACTATTTCATGTCACTCATTGAAATCGATTGGGTAGGTTTTGTTTATTTAGAATGAACATCAAAAGCAATGTAGTATATGATTTGACCTAACACTAGCTGCAAAGACTGGGCCAAGCAACCAATTAGGCCCTATCATGCTCAATCAAAGATGATATGCCCTTCAACTCCTCTGCCTGTCTTCAACCATCTATTACATTCTTCACCCTTGCTTCTACCCTCTTCCAATTAAGCACTAGGAACTTTAAAGTGGTGTGTGGTGAGAGGGCTAGAACTTGCTCACAGCGTTAAGCTTGGCTGGTGCTACTGACAGCCGTGTTCAGTTAATGAGGAATGCTATGTGGGTATTGGTTCTGGTGCCAGGACACACAACCACATCATGTCTTCATTATCAGTCAAGTCGGATCCTTCCATCACCCTATTTGTCCTCCATCATCCTGCCACTGATCACAGCATGAATTGTTCTGTTTTAACTGTGTCATTCAGCTGCCAACCCTCCACTAAGTCATTGCTAAGGAGATGATTGATTAAATCCATCATGGAAAATCTAATATCTGGCCTGTCAGAAGCTTAGCACATAAAATCATTACTTTACCCCTTTTATTGATCGTTTATCAGAAATAGCTGTTGGAAAAAGCTGAAAAAGTTTATTTGTTAAGTGGTCATTGCTAAAGTGATGTTTAAGTCAAGTTAATCCACTATCAACTGTGATCTTCCTTCAAAGAGACAGCAAAGATTGTAACACATTTTAAAGCTTTTTGACTTTTTCCTTTGGTTTTTTTTGTTGTTGTTGTTGTTGTTGTTGTTGTTTCCCCCCTCAGTCCCAGCATTGTAATGCTCACTAAAGACTAAATGGCGAACCAATTATTTACAAGCTCAGAGGCTGAGACTGTTGAAAGATCAATTAAATGTCGTAAAACAGCCAAGCTCCCGCTCTTTATAAAAGCTCCACTAGTTTGAGTGTTGGCTCAGTTTGTTAAACTGAAAGCTTAATGAGGATCTGTGTGGCAATGAGAATATTTCACTTAAGGACACCATAGTTCTCATTATCACTGCACTATTAGTAGTGCATAGATTATGTAATATTATTAACCACAAGATGAAAAGTAAAATAAAAAAAAGCTAAAACTGTGATTAAAAACTGGCATACCCAATGCTGCAGCTAAAAATGTACTGTTAGTCTGTCCATCTGTTTGATGTCCGTAAGGGGGCTTTTCTACATTCCTGAACTTTTTGCTATAGCATGCTAAACTGTTCTAAGGACAAATTCTTGATGGTTCTTGGTTGTTGTCACATGCCAAAAGTCACCTATGAAGTGACTACACATTAGCTACTGCTAAGGTGTACTCAGAACCCATGACTCCACTACAAGCACTAAAAAACTCATGACAAACTGGATAGAGCAATTTACCTAACAACTGCTACACAGTATCTACTACACTTCACACATTGCTTATGAATTGTCAAGAGCTGCTATGATTTCTCACCAGTTAACAGAAACCTGCATAGCTGTGACTATAAAAGTTATTAATCTTCCAAACAATTCTCTTATAAACCTTAGTGTAGTATTTATTACAGCACACTATTTAGTCATTTAGTCAACAGAGGTGGATTTAGGGATTTTTTTTCTCCATGGATTAAGTATTTAGTAGAGCATACTATTTGGTGATTTAGGGTACAATGTTGGATTTATCTATTTTAACTCATGGTTTTAGTCATAGACCTAGTATCTTGTAGAGCATGCTATTTTGTAGTTCAGTGTGCATGGATAGATTTAGCCATTTAAAGGATTAGCTTCACCCTGTAGGAGAGGATTTAATGAGTGCCCAGTTAATGACTGCTTAAAGCTGTCCGTGTCAACACTAAACAAGGAATTCAGCACATTTTGAATCTGTGACAAAGCACCTACGAAGTCTACAATCCACCTGCAAACGTCTACAATCCACATTTGAATAACTTCAAAACTGCTACAATGTTTTTTTTTGTTTTTTTGTTTTTTAGGCTGAGAGCACATTTAGCATTTCAAAGCATGGTTAAGGGTTTTGTTTTGTTTGTTTCATTTCTTCTGCTGATTATTTCTCCTGCGCTGCAACACACCATACTCGCTCATACATCGCTTCCTGATGTTGGCCCATCGATTTTCTATGATCTTGAGATCGCACCAGATTGGGATCAAATTCTGGATATGTCACCTACAGTGCCTTCAGGAATTACTGCTTTCCGTCATAACAATGGCCAAACCTGATTGTGTAAAATAAAAATTAACCCCTAAAAATATGTATATATTTATTTGACTAAGTAACCAACAGTGTCAAAAGCAAAGCAACCCCACACTATCTCACCTTCCCCTCCATGCTTCACAGTGGGAACCACACAATTAGGAACCATCAATTTACTCTCTAAGTGTTTAAGAAAGACACAATGGCTAGAACCAAAAATCTCAAATTTGGACTCATCAGACATTTTTTCCCCCACTGATCTAATGTCTGTTCCTTGTGTTTCTTGGCCCAAGCAAGACTCTTTTGCTTGTTGTTCTTCTGAAGTGATAGTTTTTTTGCTACAATTTGACCATGAAGGCCTGCCTCATACAATCTAAACACTTGATGTTGAAATATGTATGCCGCTTGAACTCCAGGAAGCATTTATGTGTATTCTAATCTGAGGTGCTGTAAATCAGTGGTTTCTAAGGCTAATAAATTCTAATAATCATAATCTCTACAGCAGAAGTAGCTCTTGGCATTCCTTTCCTGGGTTGGTCCTCTTAAGAGCCAGTTTCATTGGGGAATTTGATTGTTTTGAATACATTTAAAGTTCTGGACATTTTTCAGATTGAACTTAATTTCTTAAAGTAATGTCTTTTCTCTTTACTTAACCGAGTGTTTATTACCATAATATACATATTTGTACAGTAGTTGTAGCAATAGGGCACAAAACAACTGGTCTAAATGGTCTAAAGTACATCAAGAATGCCAAATTTGTAACAAATTAATTCTTGACAAGACAAACCTGTGAATCCAGGTGACTACCTCGTAAATCTGAAGAGAGGATGCTATGAGCATGCCAAGCTGTCATCAAACCTAAATGTAGCTTTAAAGCTACTATAGCTTTTGGGTTTCTGGGTTATTTAACATGTTTTGTTTATTACATGATTCAATAGTTTGGATGATTTTAGTATTAGTGTATAATGTTGAAAATAATTTATATATATATATATATATATATATATATATATATATATATATATATATATATATATATATATATATATATATATATAGAGAGAGAGAGAGAGAGAGAGAGAGAGAGAGAGAGAGAGAGAGAAAACGCGGCATGAGAAGGTGTATCCAAACTCATGTTGGTTTTTTTTTTTTTTTTTTCATTTTTTCTGGGGCCAATATAGCTGTTAGCTGCTAATTACATGTGCGTCTAATTTAACATGCAGAAATATTTTGTTATCATCAAGAACATTCTGTTTTGCCTTATAGTGTTTTCTTATGTCTTCTCTCAATTTTAAGATGTGTCAGTGTATGAGCGTATATGGTCATAAACCCCATGAGGCTTCATCATAGTTAAGATTCAGACACCTCTCTAGAATTTGACTGCTTCAATAGAGGAGGTTAAGACCAGATTCTAGTGGTCCCTTTTGTTCAGCCAACTAGATCCATAAAGGTCAGTGCATCTAGGTTGAACCAGCTGTCGGCATTGTAAATTTTAAAGGGCACAGCCTCGCTCTAAAGTGCTGGGCCTTACTATCTCCTCATCTTTACAATCCATTTTATCCACAGTTGGCAAATGTCTGATTTGCTTTCCTTCTGATTTTTCCATCCAGTGAAATTTGTAATGCTCATCCATGACTGTAACCATGTGATGTCATTTCGATTAGAATTTTTCACTTTATCTTTGTGAATGTTGTTGCTGCTATTTAGATTTATTTTTAAAAAATGTATGCTTGGCTTACTGTCATTAAGGACATATTGAAAAGTCAAAGCTTTCATCTTTTTTCTTTTTTAATTAGAAATGCATAGTACCAAAAGCAACGGTTCATTACATGCCTTGCTTTGCAACGTACAGATATTGTAGACATTTATACTTGTGTGTTACAATGTGCATTCAGTTTTTGATTAATCATTTCTGAAAGCTTTTCTTCACACAGAGAAGGCTGGCTTGCATCAGAGATAGTCCACCAGCGCCACTATGAGAAGGCACTGAGCTGCACACGTCTCCCAAAATTATCATTCAAGTGTGGATGCGGCATCAAGGACAGATGTATTGTCACTGGAATAAATTGCCTGCTGGCTATTTGGCACTGAGGCAGCACAATCATACATTCTCTTAGTTTTATCTCATGTTAAAACTGCCTTGCTATCTCATCTCAACTATACATTTATATTAAGAATTTATTAAGTTGGCAGTTTTTGCATATTTTTTGCTTGAGGGTTTAAGTGATTTCATAAGTGAATGCACTGTACAGGACTTATTGATTGTAAAATGTGCAGTTCTTCTTCTTTTTATATTATCAGACAATGTTCTTTCTCAGATTAAATATAATTCATGCAGTGATCAATACAACAATAAAATTGTACACTGTTATTTTGCAAGAGAATTTTGTCTTAAACAAAGGGTTCCGACATGCTATGTCATATTGTAGACCTTGCGCATGCAAACATAAATGATAATACAGTGGTGCATCGCATAATGTGGGCAGCACACGGCTCTGGGGTCACGATTTCATTCCCGAGCTCAGGTTAATGTCTGTGCAGCAAATGGCATATTCTGCCGTGCTCGCATGGTATTGCACATGGTTCTTTCATTTCCTCCAATTCCCCTACAAGAATTTCCAATGGATATGGAATACTCTTATTTGTATGCAAACAATCAACGTTCTGACATGGACATACATTGCATAGCAATGAATCTAAATTTCAGAGGGTAATCTTTGTCACTATGATTTTTTATTAAGATGCATGTGTTAAATACTGGAAGGAGTATTTAATTACAGGTGAGTGATTTCTTAGAAAAGCGCCGAATCGATCGGGCGGCAAGGTGGCGTAGTGGATAGCACCGTGGTGTTACACTTCCACAGGTCAAGAGTTTGATTCACGCCTTGAGTCTGTGGGTGTGGAGTTTGCATGTTCTCCCTGTTCTTGGTGGGTTTCCTCTAGGTACTCTAATTTCCTCCCACAGTCCAAAGACATGCAGAATAGGCTAACTGGTGTTCCTAAATTGCCTGCCTGTAATGTGTGTGTTTGCCTTGCAGTGAATTGGCATTGTACCCCACCTTGTGCCCAAAGTCTCCTGGGATAGGCTCCAGGACCCTAATTTATCCTTAATGAATTAACCAAAATCGATCAAAATTCAACACTGGTCTTAAAAATGATAGAACAGGCAAAGGGCAGGTAATGACCATTAAAGACAGAGGCAGGGTCATACACATTAAGGCAGAACAAAAAAAAATGACAGTAAGGATTGGAAGAAAAAAAAGTGTATACTTTGCACTTCAGTGTCTTCAGTGTCTTTACTAGTAGCTCCTTATTTATTGTGATCTAACATCACTTTTATCTGATGCCATGCATAATAAATAATTTGATCTCTATTTTTTTACATATTGAGTGTTACCAATCTTATGCATATAGTATCAACATGATGATACTTATCAGCCTTTTCACAAGCATGGTTGCAGGTAACATGATAATGCAGATCAGTCAGTCAGTCAGTCAGTCACTCACTCACTCACTCACTCATTCTCTATATCACAGGATACTGTATAAGTGGTATAGAGATATGGCATAGAGTCCCTGGAGGCCTGAGGACTATCCTAGGACTAGGCAGGGTACACCCTGGGTGGGGTGCCAGTCCTTTGCAATGCACAACCACGTACACACACTTACACACTCATTAACATACAAGGGGAAAATTTGGAAGTGCCAATCTGTATGTCCTTGGAATGTGGGAGGAAACCTACAGGGAGAACATGCAAACTCCACACACATAGATGTCAAGATTTTCACAATAAAGAAAGTTTCTTTATTTTTAGTATCCTGAAGATTTTACAGTGTAAAATATATCAGCATTTAAAAAATACTCATGATACCATACTACAGTATGTTATCACATGACAGGCCCTTTTGGGTGCTTGTGCCAGAACTTGAAGCCCGTTCAAAACATTTCCAGTCTACCCATTGTTCTTTTGTTTTACACACATTTTATAATACTTGGTGGGAAGAGGTTTACATATTACAGTTGATTATGCTTGATTATTTTTTCCTTGTGTATAAACTTGTGTCATTACAGGATAAATGCTTGGGTTCTGCAACAAATGACATAATGTAAGTGTTAAATTACCCTAATGATCCCAGAATAGTTTGTTCTGAATTATGCAAACCCAGTGCAAATTCAGCCATTCTCTTCCAGAGTATTTGATGAGTTGAAATAAATCAGTTTATATCAGTTACACCTCCTTGCGCCCCCTCTAACGTATGATAATGAGGTTGCTGCTCAATAGATCGTTGCCATCTAAACAGTGCTAATTACCGTTACCTGTTATTCTTTCTGAGTGCAGGATTTATCTCAGTAATTAACAAACGAGTGTCTGATAAACGATGAAATGAATATTGGTAGCGTAATATCATAGAACAATGGTACCAAACAATCTGATGGCTCTCTTTCTTTCCACAACATTAAAATACGTTATCAAAAACATGAATAGGAAAGATCTGCATAATAATATTTTACTGTTGTGGTTGTGCTCGCCTGGACTGCCTACTATTGGCACTATCCTGAGCAGGGTTGGCATGTTCACTCAACCATTTCATCCAGAATATTTTATTTGTTTTCAGTTGCTTTTGCAATTATTATTCAAATGAACGGCCTTCCCTTATGGAAAAATCAAAGTTTACATGTTTTCAATTTTTTTTCCTTCTTTTTGTTTTTTATTACATATTTGTTATGTTATATGTGATCCAATGAGAAAACATGTAGAGTACAACTAAAATGTACTATTCTAAAATTGCAAATGTGATAGATAAAACCACATGCCTTACATGAACATTTGTATTTGAATACAATTTAATCTTATAGGGAAAAAATAAAAGTATACATTGTATACACTGTATAATATCAGAAAGCAAAAAAAACATTGAAAAGGTGTGATAAATGAATCATGAACATTTATGTGTATAAATATGTCAAAATAAATGTATTGTGTAAAATTCACATGAAAATAAATGATGAAAATCGTGTGGAAAAAAAAAATCACAAAAAAAAATCATGCATAAAAATAATTCAATCATCTCTAAAGGTCACATGTTGTTACAGTAGTGTCGGTGTTAGTATTGTTACCTTGCACCTCCAGGGTTGAGGTTTGGATTCCCACCTCGGGTCTGTGTCCATGAAGTTTGTATGTTCTCCCCATGCTTGACGGGTTTCCTTCTACAGGCCAAACACAGGCTAACCGGCATTTCCAAACTGTCTCCACTGTGTCCCCTCTGTGATCCACTGTGTCCCCTCTGTGATGAATCCAGAATGTACCCCGCCTTGTTCCCAAAGTCTCCTGGGATGGGCTCCAAGGGCCCCCAGTGACTCTGTACAGTATAAATGGTCACATGAATTTGTAATTGTGAAAAAGTCACACATGAAAAGTAAGAATCATGTTGTAACACCGCCAACATAATAAACCACAAAACAAATGTAATAAAAAATGTAAGATCTACTGTATTTATTACATTTGTAGCATTGTTACATTAAAAGCTGCAATTTTGTATTATGTTTGTGGTTTACTACATTTGTGGGCTGTTTTTATTTTGGCTAATGTTACACAATGTGATGACAAGGACTGTACTGATCAATTGGGCATGTGTAGGTGTCATTGCTGGATACTAAAACATACATATTTAATCTTTATGTAAAATGATTACGGTAAACTAAACAATGAGATTGATTAAATGTATTATGCTGGAGCCTTCATTTTATTCAGCAGGGGGAAAAATCCTCAATACCTTGTGTAACATTATCATATAGTACCTCAATTCACAATTAATGACGATGCAATTTAAATTTCATTAGTCTTCTTGGAGAAAAGCGTTCCTCCTTTTGTCTTTATTGTTGAACATCCCTAATAGGCTACAACAAGCTGCAGTTTCAGCCATACGTAGTCCATGGGCGATAACAGGCTCTACAACAGTTGTCTGAATCCTAAGTAAAATGTTTAGAGGCTTTCTCCTTCTCCATCACTCCTGCTTGTCCTTTCTGATTTCCTCCACATACCATGACACAGCAGGGAACCTCTTACTCTAGCTCCATTATCAGCAACACAGGGCACTAATGGGAAAGTTATTCATTTGAATAAAACATTCACTGCTCTATAAACATAGTGCTCAATGCACATATTATTTTGCATGCAATAATTTAAGCAATGAAACACTATGTCTTTGTAAGTGTGAAATGTTTGATAGCAACTAAAACATATAGGGGTCATTTTATGTCCATTATGCACATCCTATGCTTCATTTAATTTGAAGATTTTCATAAAGTTCCCAAATGTGTTTGTTGTTCTCAGTTGAGCATGTCTCAATATAAAAAAAAAAGTCTAAAAAGTGAACAGCTAGTTTTAAAATTTATTTCAAAAGGTTTATCAGTCATTTTACTGATATCAGTAATTTTTTAAAAACTTTTATTTAAATAATGTTTACAAAGGTTCTGTCATTTAATTCTCTATACTACTTATACTGTATAAAGGATATAGAGATATGGCATAGGGTCACTGGAGGCCTGAGGACGAACCCAGGATTTGGACATTAGACAGGGTACACAATGGGGGGGTGTCGTGATAAACATCCTTTTCTTTCAAAAATTAAAGAGCTTTTCTTTGATCAGATACGTTAAACTAAAAAAAGTTACTGCTAGTATCTCTCAGCAAGTTCCTGTAATGTTCTAGCGGTGCTCTTGAATGATTGTGTGTATAGTTCCCACAGACAGATCCATCTCTTCTGCAAGTTGGCGGCAAGTTGCCTAACGATTTTCAAGGGTCAATGATCAGGTGTTCCACTCACTGAATGACTGCAGTGGGCTCCCAGCCACCTCGGCCGTCATCATCATTCACCACCTTCTTTCAAACATTTACACCATTTAAATGTTTTACTGCAGATAAGACTCTCATCACCCAGAAATTTCAAGTCCTGGGCCCTCTTGCATTTCTGTGATGCTTTTTTTGTCATGTCTACTTCTAAATACAAAAATAACAATTTTCTGGGTCATTTTGTGTTTTCAGTTTATACAGTAATGACAGGTGGCATGGTGACTTAGTAGTTAGCACTGTCGCCTTGCACCTCCGGGTTTGATTCCCGGCCAGGTTCAATTCCCTCAGTGTGCAAGGAGTTTGTATGCTCTCCCCGTGCTTGGTGGGTGTCCTCAGGGTACTCCAGTTTCCTCCCACAGTCCAAAGACATGCAGATTAGGCTAACTGGCATTACCAAATTGCCCGCATTGTGTATTTGCGTGTGCCCTGTGATGCATTCCAGGGTGTACTCCGCCTCATGCCCTAAGTCTCCTGGGCAATGAGTGCGTGAGTGAGTGAGTGAGTGAGTGAAAGTGAGTTTATAATGACAAGGTCATACTGAAAAAGAAATGTATCAAACATTTGCATGGTAACCATATATAGGCAAAATCAATGTGTGCAGATTCCCAAGTTTTAATGTTGTACGTACTTGAGGCAGTGTCTTGTCAGTGTTTTGACAGTTATTCAATAGCTTTTTATTTCATCTCCCTATTAACATGATTTGTTCAATATGATATGAACCCTAATATTAAATGGGGACATTTGAGGCACAAATTGAAATGTATCCGGTATCTCTGAAACTGAAGTAGCACATCAACGGCTGTACGTTTTCAAGTCATCTCGACTTCGTTCAGAATGAAAACAGGTAGGAAAGGTGATTTTGTAAGGAGTAAACAGAGCTTGATAAATGTTCGGTTTTGTGAGGCACCCTTTTGCTCAATCAATTTTCATGCTTAAATGAAGCAATTTGTTTCTCAGTGTGCAATCTGGTCGAGTTGATTACCCAAGCTGGTGATGCTGGCTTGAGATAAAAATAGAAACCTTGCGTAGATCCTCGAATCATCCACCACAACGGAATAGTTTTCTCCTGAATATTTAGTGATAAATCACCAAAAAGTGAGATTTTGGTCAACAGAGACAACGTAATGGTAATTACCATAATGAATCTTCTCGCAGAGACACTATTCACCGGCCATTTATCTGTGTCTTAATGCAACTACTTCAGTCTCCATTACTCGACTATCTAATCAATATCTCAGAACAAGTATGATGCATTCTTGGATATATTGTGACGAACAGGCAGGAAATCGAGGAAACAGTATTGTTTCCCCAGATAGAGATGGTAACACATCGGGTAGCATTGTTCCACACAACACAATTTCAATGTATCTAAGCTCGACTTACTGTCTGTGTGGAATTTCACATGTTCTCCAGAGATACTGAATTTTCTTCACAGCTCCCAAAACCATGGATAAAAGTTAATTGGTGATTGCCCTTATGAGCAATAAATATGTGCATGATGAGAGCGTGAAAGACTGACTACCCATCTAAGGTGTATTCCTACCTTGCTTGCATCCAGAGTTCCCAGGATAGGTTCTAGGCTCTAGATTGTGATAAAAAGATGGAGAAATAAAATGTTCTTACTCATATACAACATAATATAATGTAGAAATATATGGAAAATCACAATACTAACCCTCCTATATACAGTACCAGTATATATTTTTGTACTGTATATGCTATGAAATTTATTTATAACCCACAGATATGGGGACACTTCATCTGTATCACTACAGCCATTTTATCTGACCATGAAAATAACAGTGGCTTATGTAAATAAAATCAGCAATTAGTATTATGAAGCAAAAATGAATTACAGTTCCGTTCCAAGAGCTCATTTGTAAGCACAATTTGTTCCAACAAACATTAACTTGGTACTAGGTATACTAGCACAATTGGCTATGCACAGTATATGTCTGCCATCTTTTCACCTCGTTCCATTCTCTGATTTATTTTCACTTTTGTCTGCATCATTACTGCTTGGAGCTTCTTAGCAGTTCCAGCTTCATCGCCACTGCTTTTACGCTTGCTTATGGACATCCTGGTGTTATACTGAACTGTATACAGTACAGTTCTGAACACTACACCACAACTACTTGCAGAGGATGTGATCTAACTGAAACTGAACATGCATGAATGCATGTTTGTATCTTCGAAAAATCGTAGCTGAAATGTTCCAATGGAACTTTTTGTACACTGTATGTCAAAACTTAATCATAAAAGATCCTTCTTTATTTTTTAACTGGTAAATCCAGATGCACGGTGGAAAAACATCAGATTCAAGGTGGAAGACTTCACTCAGAATAGGACACCTGTTCCTCTAACCCCACATTAACCCAAGTTCAGAATCAAACTGGGGACCCTGTGAGGTGGCAGAATTTGTACAAAATACTGAAATTGGCCAAAGGTTGCCAAACGGCTGCAACTCATAGTTCCAAAAATTGGCCCAACCACCCAAAATCGATTTCCTTCTTTACTCTGTCAGGATCATGGGAGCCATTAATGGGCTTAAGGTGGCTCAGTGGTTAGCACGGTCACCACAAAGGACCTGAATGAAATCCATGGGCACTCAGTGAGAACATGTGAAACTCTACATAGACAGTTTCCCGTTTAGGATTAAAAACATGACATTCCATTTTATCCATTCATTCATCCCAACATTACGATTGGGGTGGTGTTCAAATTCAAATCCTTGTAATCCCATGGCATTCAGGAAACCTAGTTTCAGTTATAAGAGGAATATTGCTGTAAATGTGCTGTTTATGATGTTAGCAGACTTAAAGTCTTTGATATTTGGTTGGCGTTAAGCCAAGAAAATATCAGTATGTAAACTATGAAAATTATGGAATACCCAACATTATCATGTAGCTAAAGGCCTACACCTGTTCATAGAAAAAGATCAAACTCCTACTAGGCGTAATGTAATACAGAGGGTATGATGAGATTTGCCTTTAAAGGCATCACTAAATATTTGATAGGATTTAGATGGACAATTTCTGCAGCCTCATTGAAATTCTGCTTGATTGTATGCTCAGGAGAACAAGAAGAGTTTCATTCAGCAAGATAAAAAAAAAAGCCTAAGCATCATTTCTACAACTGTGTTTTAAGAAGGAACATAAAACCAAAAAAATTACAACGGATTGTTTTTATGTTTACAAGCAAAGAATGATGCAGGCATGGATGAACTTTAATAATAAAAACTCAGTGTCATGTAATTAGATGTCAATATTTAAATGCATAGCTTTAGCTTAATGAACATGCTGTATGCAAAGAAAGCACTTCCACTGAGGTCTATGAGTCAGGTTGCATCATTATGTGCACATAAACCCCCAGCGGTGCATAAAAACTGCCTCAGGGGAGGAACAACAGCAAGGGCAAGTTAACTGCTCTGCTATGTCTCAGTACCATGGGAACATTTTGGGAGGATGGATATTCACAAGTAATATTGATGTTTTGTTTATATTAACGCAATCTATTTAGTGAAATTACTTTTTTATCCACATTTTGTTAATGAACAGAATTTCTTTATTCTTTTGGAAAGCATATGCTTGGGTCATTAGTCTGGTGTTAAAGGTCAGTGTGTCTCTATCTGTGCATTCTCTTTCTCGCTCTCCTCCCTGTATGTATTTGTGCCCAGGCTGTCATTATGATGTACACCGGGGAAGACACATCCCCCAATATTCAAATACGCTTAAAATGCATAATTAAAATTCCTATCAGTGGTTGACACCATCAGCCAGAACATGCATGAATAGATAACGGAAACGTCAATATGTCATTTCGCCCTGTCATTTGTCACTGCTATAAATGTGAGTAATTGCATGGAGCACCTACAAACATTTTGGTGAAAATGGGCCTACTGTCAAGAGCTAATAAATGAATCAACTATCATTAATGTTAGCTATCTTAGCTAAGGTACATGAAAAGCAAACTTTACACATATTGATCCAATTGTCTGGGGCTGATTTGGGTTCCAACTGTGGACTCCATGGTTATAGCCAGCGTTTGACCTGATCTGATCAGTGGAAACACAGGGACCTTGGATAATTTCACAAATGTGCTGGTGCTGTAGCTTCCCCCAAAAATAGCCATATCAAACACCCTAGCACCCCAGAAAATGTGGTTTATTAATGAGTGAATGCTAAATGTGAATTCTAAAAAAAAAAAAAAAAAATACATTAATAAAGTAAAAGAAAAACAACACCATATGTAAATGGAATGCACCTTACTTTCACACCCCTTTTTTTTTTTTTTGTAACTTGTAACCCAGTATTGTAATGAATTGTTTTTACTTTACAGCGTCCGTGTGTAGACTCAATGTTTTGTGATGATTGCCTGTTATAAATTTAATGCATTTGACAGTTCAGACACAAATTCTTTCTCATTCTAATTATCTCTATTATATAATATGTTGTTCATTCATATAACATAAGCTCTGTGGGATGCAATACTAAGGCTGAAATGTGCACGTGTCTGTTGCTTGTGTGTACGTCCTGGCCCTGACTGTATTGTGTGTAATGTTTTTAGCCATAGGAATGTTTATGTAGGCAGACTTGTTAACCTTATGGTAGCATCTACTGTATATCCTATATGAGCTGAATATCTCACCATGTGTTTACACCCAAAATGACAATGTTACTGCTGCAGAGCGGATACTGCACTTGTGCATGTGTGAATGTGCACATATGTGCATGTGTGTCGGGGGTGGGGGAGGAGTGGTTTTAGTCGTTAAGTGCAAATTAAACTGCGGTGCCCAGCACATTAAGGCAGAACCACCATCCCTGCTTTATAGATTTGTCAGATATATCCAGTAAGAAGTACTGACTGAGGTTTTTACCTACACATATCATGTATGACTTCAGTCTGCTTTTTTCCCTTACCAAAATCGCCTGAGGCTTTTCTTGCTGCTTGCTTAGATCCACTGTGCAATCACAGTCTCAGCATGCATCATATTCTCCACTGGATTCCATGCACTTTCAAAGTGTACTGATGTATTTTTAGATGCCAGATTTGTTTCATATTTTTAATTTGCCATGCACATATTTGGCTTTGCTCCTTCCGTTCGAATCATTCAATTCCACAAGTTCAAATTACATTTATATTTTACAGCCAGCTGTAAAACAGAAAGTTGCCCATTTAAATGTTTATACATGGTAATGTTTTTTAAAAATAATTTAGTGTTTAAAATGTTTAAACAAGGCACAGGACATGGTTATGGATAACCTCTTTTGCCATTTGATTGTGGTATTCAATACTTATTTAGCATTTTTGCCCCAAGTCCAAATACCACTTGTTGGAATAAACATCTCAATCTGAATCCATCATCTGAACATGTATCGGCCACGATACGACCTCTGACACACATTTCCGCGCAAGACATTTAGCATTATTGGCACCCAGAGGTTTGATGCTGTGTGCACATACTCTGATGTGAAGGTCATTTCTGGATAAATAGCTATGTTCTGAGCCATGCAGTTCAGCGGGCTAAGAGCTTCATGCTGTGAACGTCTCACTCTGCAGAAAAAAAACAATGATCCACACCAGAGCAGTTATCTATTCATTTATGGAAGTAGATTAACTAAAAGTAGATTAAATATTTTAATCAAGGAGTTTGACCTTAAGCCTTTTTTTTTTTTTTTAACAAATTGTTACTGGGCAGAACATTCACGTATTCATGTATTCATTTCTTCATTCTGTAACCTCTTTATTCCAGTCTGAGTAGGACATGAAAACTTCAATTTAGCACATTAATAGTGTGTTAGCCAGCAGTGCTCATTAAAACCAGATCAGTCTAACCCAGCATGTATCTCACCATTTTGACAATGGCTCTGTCCATTCTCTGGTTGGTGTCAAAACTGGAATTTAAAGCACATAGGGGGAATGAATGTGTTATTACACCCCTGTACAACCCTACTCCCACCTCAGGCTTATTGTGTTAAAATGGAAAATCACTGTGGCGTGAAGATCAAACCAAAGAGACAGAGGCGGAGCAGCAGGGCCAAACACAGCCCTGATTAAACCATCATCTCTGATTTGAAATGGATGACACAAATGGTTATGGTTCCATTCAAGTGCAGATTCTTTACTGGACAGTTAATGGTAGCATTGGAGAAAATAATAAACAGTGACAGTGGTAACAGTTCTCTGTTAAATCTTGACATGATGCAAGAAAAGAAGATCTTATTGATGCATAATTGTTGTTTGCAAATACATCTCAGCTTATAGTACCACTAGACTTTTCTAAACAAGCTAAACTGGCAGTTTGTTATGACAGATTGTACCGTTGCTGGTAATTGGACAAACGTGCATTATTATCGTATACTGGCTGCGCACTTTGTTTGCATGAAATTCAATTGCATTTTAAAAAATCTACAATGCCATCTGTTGAATTTTGAACGTAAATTTTTATGCGCGGAGTGAAGGTGTGAGATTACATTTGTTGAGTAGATTTTAACTGTACACTCTTAAGCGCGGATTAAAAATGTACAGTGCAATCTGTTGAATTTTGAAATGAACTAATAATTTTTTCCAAAATAGATTTTTCATGATATGGGTTTTCCATTGAAATTTCAAATTAGTATGTCTTATCTTCCCGTGGGCCAATTGCGATTAAACAAAGTCTATATGTTACCTTAAACTCAGCCAGATACACCTGTGAAAACCACATTCAAATTTGTTCAGCAGTTTTTATGTGACGCATGCACAAATAAACAGACAGACCAAAATTCCAAAAACTATTTTGATATGTTCTATTACTCATCTTACATCCCCCCAAATTATTTTTTCACAAATAGATTCAATACACGGTCATGCCAACTTGACACTTTTATTATATGTATAGATTAATATTGCATCATTGTATCATTATACATCAGCCATACCGTTACATAACACCATACTGTAACACCACCACCAGGTTGTCAGGTGAAAGGTAAAGGTGTAACATATTGGCCAGCAAAACACTTATCATACATTCTAAGATATTGGATTATGACTAGTGATCATTTATATCTTACCACACCAATACATAGAATGAACTGTTTTACACTAACAAAATAGATGTCTAACTATTCCTAAGATAACTTTTTCTTTTAATTGCTATATTGCTACCTATTATTACATTCAATTAATAAATAATCTGGGTTTTTCATTTTACAAAAAAGCTTGATCTATTCAGCTATATTAAACTGTACTTGATATCACCTTGGATTATGCGTTATCACTGTTGCGAATCTCGTGTAATTTCTTACAATTTTTAAATAAGACATATGCTGTGACCACATGATGGTAAGAAATAATTTCATGCTCTCCTAACCTCTACAGAGCTGAGCAAAAATATACTGACCGCTCAGTAATAAAACAAATAACATTGATTATGTAATAATCGTGGATCAGCAAGGCTATTGTCATCCACCTGGTGAACAGAGATAGTACATGTACCAGTAGTCCGTGGTGGGAAACACCATAATCTTGTGAAAGGGTGATGAGTGTTCAAGGTTCATTAAAGTGCAAGGACAATGGAGGCTATTCCATCTGGTCTAAAACAAACGAAGGGGTACTATGACTCAATGCACATAAATTCGTAGTCATGGCTTCTGGAGGAACATGTCACAGCACGGTTCATAGCACCACAGACCGGTCAGAGTGCCTATGCTAACACATGTCTATCATGAAATGTGTCAAAAATGGGCATGCAAATGTTAGTCTTTAGCGCAATTGAAGAAGGTGACCTGCTCTGATGACCCTTATTTCTTTCTCTTCCATTTTCAATTTGTGGGATGTGTGGTGACTCAAATTCAAATGACTTAATGGATGTGCTGTTAATGTCTTGGTTAACAGCCAAACACCACAGAGCACCATTTGAGGTCTTGTGGAGTTCATGCCATGTTGGGTTGGAGCTGATTTGCTGGCACACATAGGACCAACAGCATGCTAGTCAGGTCGCCATAATGCTTTGGCTCATCTGTGTGGATTTGACTATTGTAATATTTTGCTGGCTGGCTGATCTGCTGCCTCTTTAGACAATGCTACAGATTGTTCAGAAAAAAAAAGCAGCTTTGGAAAAGTCAGATAGAACATATTATATCCAATTATCTTAAGGCTGCCATTGGGTGTCTGTTCATTTTGATGCAGTGCTTACTGGTCTTCTGAAGCTGTATGATATAACTCATCCCAAGCACTTTGCTCAACTCAGACCGAGATTCACTCACTCACTCATTGTTGTTTATAATGCTTTATTCTGTAAGCAGGGTCACAGGGGGCCTGGAGCCTATCCCAGGAAACAATTTGGGAATGCCACTTAGCCTAATCTGCATGTCTTTGGACAGTGGGAGACACCACAAAGAAACCCACCAAGCACAGGAAGGACATGAACACAGACCCAATGCGGGAATCGGACCCAGATCCTGGAGGTACAATATGACAGTGCTAACCACTAACCCAACGTACTGCTTCTGACCCAGATTTTTTGTTTTTAAATCACCTGTTTCCATCAATATAGAGCTCTAAAATGTAACGTCACACCCAAACCAAAAACAAACCACACTCTGTCTGCAATTTTGCTGAACGTCATAAAGGTCAGTTATAAAAAGGTGCAATGGCAAATATTGCTGTGCATGAAGCTGCCACAACATACAAGGTAAAAAATCTGCAAGATAGTTTTATTAGCTTGGCACTGACAAAAAGAAAGCAGATTTGTGGTTATCAGCAATCCAGTGGGAGACAATGGTAATCTTGGTCAAAGTTTACCCATGTTGGTCATTACTGGTACTTGTGCTGTAATGCTACCAATTTCATCTCTGGTAGCATAATGAAATTCACAAATTCTTCTTATTCTTTGTCTTTCGGCTGTTCCCTTTCAGGGGTCACCACAGCGAATCATCTGCTTCCATCTGACCCTGTCCTCTGTATCCTCTTCTCTCACAACAACTAACTTCATGTCCTCTCTCACTGCATCCATAAATCTCCTCTTTGGTCTTCCTCTATACCTTCTGCGTGGCAGTTCCAACTTCAGCATCCTTCTACCAATATAGTCACAATCTCTCCTCTGAACATGTCCGAACCACCTCAATCTGGCCTCTCTGACTTTATCTCCAAAACAGCTAACATGGGTTGTCCATGTGATGGACTCATTCTTGGAGCATTTGACAAATTAAACACAATAAATGTCCAGCATACATGATGTACTCGAGGTCATACATTTATTAATTTAGAGTAGATGCAGTAGTTAAATTGCGTCAGGGCTGCTATTATGTTTTCATTAGCATTATTAAGTTTGTCATAGTATTTAGTGAGCATGTGATAAATTTCATCTCCTTCAAGCTAGTATTACCTAGATTTTTTTTTAAATGTAGATTTCTAATCATGCCAGTTTTTTTCGAACATACTGTACACCAACCATACAACTAAACAGCTAATCAAACCAGTGTGACCGTACAGGCAGCATAATTTTGTTTAGCTTTTTCTAGTCTAAGTTATTTGCACATTGACAACCCTGGTTGTGCCTAGTTTCATGCTTTTGACTCTGCTAGACATTTGCTTTGCTTCAGATATTAAAGTTCAGTTAAACTGCACTTGTGTCCACCTGCTCACACCTGACAATGTCCCTCAAATATTAAAAAGAAACTTTACTTACTTTAGGTTAGTAAGTTGCACAGTTTTATGTAACAGACTTAATCTTGGGGATATAACAGCAAATCCTTTCAATTGAAAAATCTTACATTTTTTATTTTGTGCCTCATATCATCTATTACACAAATATTCGACTAAAAAAGTGTTCAATTACTGAAAGAGGTCAGGGGAATTTCTATTAATTGTAATTCTCAAAAAGCCTTTTTGTACCAAATCTAAGACTATTTTCAATAAAGCTCATTAAGATACAGTAACATCAGATTCAATTAGATGTAATTACATCCTTACTAGCTTAGAGAACATTAAAATGAAAATGGAACCATAATGGAAAAAATGAGTGCAAGCTAAAACGACCACTTCTTTGGGCAGTTGTAAGATAAACCATGAGGCAAACAACATGGCATTTATAACAATTTAGCATCATTATTGATACTACTTATAATATATAATATTTGGAATTAGGTTGATTATGAGGAAAAAATGTGACATTGCATTTTAATTAACCCGGTATTTTATGTCACATTGAATTTGTATAAAAATGTGAACTTAGCATCCAGAGACTGGCACATCTGCTCATGTAAGCACTTTGTTGATGAAGGGAATGGTTGAAGCCCACAATCACTCAAATAATCACTATTAACAACCATAGTGAGCACAAAAGCATCCCAGAATAGCCAAAATGCCCTTCAGTAGCCTCAGACTCACCAAAATAAGACAGTTTTGTTGAGGTTGAGGAAGTTGGAATAATAGATAAAAACACTGAAACATTGCCTGGTCTTTTTCCCACCTTCAGCTATCCAGTTTACTGTACACATGTGATGTTATTTGGGGGGGATGCATTCATATTCTTTTTCTTTTTTTTAATCAAACAATTCAGATGCTGAACTGGATGAAAAATGTACTTGGTGCCAATCATTGATTTCAAAGAACGTTTTGTTTAGCCCTATTTATGGTACAGTAGTTGTTGCCACAATCACACTGTATAATTTTCTGAATATACTCTTCCTTACAGTACACATTGTAATGTAATTTTTTTATTTTACTTTTTTTTTTTTTTTTTTTACTTTTTGGAAATTATTTCATTATATTTCCCACAACCCAAGTCGTAGGGCAAAACAAAAGCTGCAATTGGCAAAGAAATCGAACATGAAGCGGTGACTTAGGACGGTACAACTCAGTGCTTGAGAGATTCCCTTTAGCGCCTTTCATTTTCTTTGAATAGAGGAAAAGCATTCATAGTCAGGCATGTTCACTTCACTCTGAATTTCGTCCAAACTGAAACCTGGAATAGACCCAGTTTTATGACACTTTTGGATTTGCTAGATTAGAGCCACTTTGATTTTAGGTTTGGGATACCAATCAGCCCATGAAAAGCTGTTTAGACCCAGATGGCTCATGATGCAAACTTCCCCAGCTATGCAGTCTCCTTCCACATTTCCTTTCCACAGAATATTCCACTTTTGGGTTTGGGGGCTTTGTAGCAGGTTTAGATGGAAATTAATTCACATGGCAAAGCTCCAAATCGCCCCAAGGCAAAGCAATCCAACTTCCTGGAAAGTTTTACTGCTTAAAGAGGGGGAACAAAAAAGATCTTATTAATTTGCCGTTGCATAAATGATCCCCTCATGCTCTATTTTCTGGCCATGGGGGAAATTTAAGATTACAGGAGAATTCAAACTGCGTATGTTCTTCAGTTTATATGAATTTCCATTAGCATGAAAATAAATTGTGTTTATATGCATTTTAAAAATAAATAAATAAATGAAAAAAAAGTTCTCTTTGCTATTAAATCATATTCATGCCTGCTTCACCCATTGTGAAACAAAGCATATACAAATAATGGAAAATAACTCCCAATGTCTCATGAATAGACAAATAGAGATTAGTATATATATAAAAAGACAGTAAATTATTAAACCTGAAAAAAAAGACATATTGCAGCAAAAATATTTTTTTTCCTATGTCATCTATGACTTATTCATTCAATGTAGTCAGCAGCCTCCGTGGGTTTGAACAGTGGGTAATATGCATGAAGAATCCATCACTTTATGTGCTTTCATTCTTACCCTGATCACTCTAGTATCAGGTCAATCTGGACTCATCATACCAGATAACCTTGTTAAATTTCTTCAAGGTCAATTGATTATACTATCGAGCAAATTGAAGCATTTATGATTGGTCTTACTCACAAGTGGTTTTCTTATGACCACACAGCAGGACCCATCCATTTTATCGCAATCCTTGCCAGGCAATGTATATCAAGAATGGAAGTTTTAGTCATACAGGACATTTTTAATGTGGTGTAGTGGTGAGTCACGGTTAACAAATTTGTCTTTAAAATTTCAAGAAGGCATTTTTTAAGTCATCTAAGGCAATTCATCAGTTTTACTGTTAATGTCCTTTTCATACTATTTCAATCATCTAGATATATTTCATATTTGAAGAAAGTGTGGCAAAGCATAAAGTCTCTACTAAATCTATATTTCTTGCATAGCAGCAGGGACTACAGAGTGATATTGGGAGAAAACACAATGACACTCAACACATTTTATGATCAAGGTTTCTTCATTCCCCTTTCCTCGAGGAATGTCATTGCTTTCATGGCTCTTGCTCTGACAGCCACGCGGAAACACATCTCTGCTAAAAGAGTTGTCATCCAGTGAGCGATCGGTCCATCCGAATGACTGACAATGGCTTGTTTGGATCAAGCATCCCCCACAGCTAAGCCTGATTTTCAATCACTTTTTCCCTGCACGTTACTATGCCAATGGCTGAGTCCCTCTCATCTTCAAAGCAGCCCGGCTGGAACAAGAAACATCCAAGGCTTCTTACATGATATGATGCATTTAAATGCAGATGGAGCTCATTTGGATTTAAAGCACCTTTGATGAAAAAAATTATGATGAAAAGACTTTTAATGTAATGTTTGACTTTGTATGGATATTGGAGCACCAAAAGAACCCCTTTCTAATTGGTAAGCCACTTTCCATGTACTGTAGCAATCTCTTAATAGAATAAAATTAATTTACCACACAAAACTGTATAATCACTTCATTGTGTCTTATCATTGTGGTGCAAAACAATGCTCATTCACAACAAATGCCCAACCAGGTCCCGCTGGATTAAATTCCACTCCTTCTCACCAACCAACCTCTCATACACCCATCCTTCATCTCAGAGGTCACTTACATCAACAACACCTCATCTATAATGCTTATTTGCACCATATTCATTCAGGAGCAAATACATTTATTGCTAAAAAACAGCTTTGAGCATATTGCAGAACACTTTCCCCTCTATTTCCTGTTAAATATGAATCAGTCTTGACCCGAAATGAACAGCCATTTAGTTGAGAGAGACCGATGAGGCATAACTTTAAAATAATTCACATTAAATCCACCTAGGTTTTAGGTTTCCCTGGGGCATCGGGGGCATATGCTGTGGTGTCTGACATTCAGACGTTAGTGGTGGATCCCTTGGGTGCTGTGGATTGTGCGGTTGGGCCTCCATGGATCGGTCAGATCAACAATATTGAACTCTTTGCCAGTTAAGCCATTACATGGCAGCTGTGATGCACTGGATGTCCTAATGCCTTTCTTTTTTTTTTGTTTCCAGTGCTGACTTTCTTATGTGATGCATTGGCTTTTGTGTGGGATCAGCACAGATGGGATAGTGTTGGATATCCGCAGGATTAATGTCCATGATCATTGTCACCATTTTACTGGTACAGTATATCATTGATAATCAATGTTATTCAATTCACCTGGTGGGAATTGACTGATTGGTGAAGATGTTGTATTATATTTGCCATCTTTCCTGCAGTTGCCCATACAATTTGTTCCACTATCAGAACAATTCATTTAATTAATTTAAAAATATAATAAGGTATAGAAGTAAAAAGTAAAAAAAAAAAAAAAAGTAAAAAAAATATTTCTCATGACAAAAAAAGTCACCCAGCTATTTTTCTTGTGTAATAAATAAATAAATAAATAAATAAAATTTCCCACAATTCATCTAAAGACTTAAAATGCTGCACTTTTTAAATATAATTTTTTAATATAAAAAAAACCAGCAGTCTTCATTTCATATATACATTTGCACACCTTACTGTTTCTGTTATTTTCATTAAAACCAATTAGTGATGAAATGTCATATTTCATATTTCCTATATAAATGCCTTCCAGACCTTTAACTTATGACAGACATTATTTACCACATTGTCTTTCTTAGTGGTTTTGCATCTCCTCTTTAATCCCAGGCTTTTTGACAGCTATTTGGTTGACCATTTGCACCACTTCACAATGCAATTTGCACTTCATGCAGAGTGCATTTAGGAGGTGTTTTTTCTGATGAGCTACAGCCTTTGTAATTTGAATGGTAATTACAGATGGTTGCATCAAGTAGTGTCTGGCTCTGATGCTATATAAGGTCATTCAGTATTCAGATTTTTTATTATCTTCAAGATATTACAAATAAGTTACAAATGAATGGAGTAAACACATCTTAGTAAGATGCATCTAAGTAACAACTGCAACACAGTTAGGAATAGATTCCACAGGTCTCTGATGGAGGGATGGGACACTATTCTTGCAAAAGATATTCTGTTAATTGATTGCCTTTATTGCCTAATTTGGTTGTGGTGAAAAGTGCTATCTAACACTTCAGGGGGATCTCTCATAGGTTTTTAATTGGGTTGAGATCTTGTGACTGTCAAGGACACAGATAAACAGATGTTTTGCTACTCAAAGGATACTAAAACATTTATATAAGATTTTTTTTTTCTGTTTGCATCAGAATTCAATATAGTATTGAGTTAAGCCTCAAAGCTTCAAAGCCAGTGGTTAGCTCAACAGTTTATAAAACAACAAAGCTCTGAAACAGAATTCGGGGTCTTACTGTAGCACCTCCACTTTCTACGCAGGCAGAAATTCAATGTACTGTATCAATCCGGCTTCTTTAAAACTTTTACAAATGAGCATTCTGACCTGCTATAATCAGCGTGGGGTACAGTATGCCTCCTCCAGGGTGTCAGGCTCACACCTCCCGGGTTGGGGTAAGAAGCTTGCAGTATATGTAACTGGAGTTTACATATTCTCCTCATGCCTGTGGGGTTTCTTCTGGTTCCCCATTTTCCCTCACACTGCAAAAACATGGCATTTCCAAATTGCCCATAGTGTCAGTATGTGCGCTTGTAGGCTGAAAGAAGTTGGAGTCCTCAATAACATATCTTACAGCACATACCCTTACAGTGATGACCACTGGTGGGACCATAGGTCATTCTGATTAACCATAATCAGTTGCATTTACAAAGAGAATAAAATAAAAATATAACACATATTAAAATAACTAGTTTTGAATTGCATTGCACACATCCTTCTAACCTTCATAACAGATGAGACACTTTTATAACACAGCTATACAAACTCCATATGAGTGTAATATTCTTCTTTTCTGATTGACGCAGTCTAATACATATATAATATGTATATATGCTTTTTCTGATATACACACACTATGCACTCAGTAACTGCTCTCTGAATTTTTTTTTTATTTAACCAAGAAATAAGCCTAACTGTAATAAGAACTTAAATGCTTAGTCAAATAAGAAATGTTAAAAATCTTTTAATTTTACTGGATGTCTATAGTATATTACATTGTTTCACAGCAGAATGCAATAAATTCTATTTTTGGACATTTACTCACACAACGGTTGTCAAGAAATGAACATTTACATTGAAAATTACTATATAAATTTATTTCAAGGAGCTTTGAACTTTTGCTTTTTGTGCAAAATATCAGAATTTAAGCAAAAACTGTTGTTTTGAGCCAATTGGAGGAGGCTGATTCTGTAAATTGAAGTATTCCTTATAAAATGTCTCATGATCCTCAATAATTTGCGTAATTTAAAAGGTTTTTAGATCAGGCCTTTTTCTTGATGTAATTTGCTGACCCTACTTAATGTTTGACCCCCATACAAAATCACAATTACAGAATGAGGTTTCTAAATGGGGGGGGGGGGGGGGGGGGGGGGGGTCAGTTTTTGACCCTTTCATCAGCCTGGTGAGACAAAGGAACATGCATAAAATAATTTCTACACTCTGTGTTTCAGTTGAATTTTTTTTTTCATGACTGCAAAAATGGAGAAAAAAAACCTGTCAAATTGTTAATAAACTCAGACTAATAGGAGATAAATACATTATTTATGTTGTGCAATTCATTCTAGCTGCATGTATGAGTTTTTCATATTTTCATAAAGACTTAATGGGTTTATCCTGCAAGACTACCTTCCTCTAATAAAGTACTTAATGAAAATATACTGTTTGCGCAACCAACTAAGCATGATAATAAAAATAAATACATTTGTAAGGTTAAAAACATTTGAGTTCACTCTTAACTGAGTGTTTGTGAACTTTCCACTGCATAAGGAATAGTAATATTTGTAAAAATCTCAAATGGCTTTCAGGTAAAAGGATAAAATGTAATATTTGCCCACTTCTTCTTGAGAGCATTTTTGAGTGTGTAATTTACATGTGCCGTCAGCCTCACATTTGCATGGTTAAAACCAGCAAAAGAAGAAAATAAATAAATTTGGTAAGTTATAAGAGCCATTTCTGAAGTACTGGCACTGGATGAAGTTGCCAAGTTAATGATGTGTGATGCAGGAGCTAATTAATCAGATAAGGAGAAAAATCAACAGGCCCTAGAATAACAAATGGAGAATATAGGCAACATGCCTAACATCTTTGCACCGTTGTATTAAAGTGTAATTCCTAGAGAAAAGTCATGTTTGATGAAATGCCAGAGTATAATTTATTTATTTTATATTTATAATTTATAATATATATTTTTAATAATTCTTATTTATTTAAGTGTACAGCAGACAAGGTGGCAACTTGTAAAAATGAATGTGGTAATCCACATTATACAGATAATAATAAGATGAATTAGGAGATTATAATCTGAAATCATTGTAATATTCTGTAGCCTTTGGATAAATGACTTAAAATAAGAGAGAAATAAAAGTAACAGGACATTCTCCAGTGAATATGAGTAATGTGTATGACAAGCCTAGTTCCATTACATTGCAAGACTTAAAATAATGGACACTAGCGAAGATTACTTTCGCTACCATCAATCTGCTGACTTCACTTTTGCTTATCATTTAGTTTATCTGACAAAGAGCTCCAGGAATCATAAATCAAGGAACATAGTTTCTCCCTATGTGGTGAAAGTTTTTACATGAACCTTAACTCCTCTTCAAGGACTACACTGTATATTTCAGAATTTGTCTGAACCATTTCATTGTGCTCTCACTGACCTTTAACCTCTACAAGCACTGAAGCCACATTAAGGTGATTCCAACCATTTGGGACCCAGTCTGTGAAAACCCAGCTGAAGTCATTTTCATCTTTCTACATATGATTTTATGCAGAAAACAGTGAATCACACACACACACACACACACACACACACACACACACACACACACACACACACACACACACACACACACACACACACACACACACACACACACACACACACACACACACACACAAAAAGTGACTTTTCACAGACTGGGCCACATTTTGTGTCCTGGAAAGCACAGGATGCACCTGGCCGAGCTTTCCCCTACCTTACAGAACTTTTTGAGTCACAGCATTTCTCCATGTTAGCCTGTGCCTCGTTCTTCTTCTCCACTTAACTGATAATGTTGTGCAGTTGAGGCTGACAGGAATGCAGGAGTGTATTCCTATTCTTCAGTAGTGAATGAAGTACATCCTGCACTTGAGTAAAAGCATTCATTATAAAAAATAAATAAATAAATAAAAACTACTGGCCTTCAAATGTACTTAAGTATCAAAGGTAAAAGGTAAAAGTATTGTCAGTTATCACAGTTCTAATGTTATTATTTTCATGTCACTCCGATAACATGCGTTTGATACAGTCTAGCACATTTCATTTTAATAAACACAATGTTCACCATTAGGCTCCCTAGTTAGACTACAGAGTTGCCTGGATGGATGGATGGATGGATGGATGGATGGATGGATGGATGAATGGATGGATGGATGGATGGATGGAGGATGGTTGGATGGATGGATGGATAGATGGATGGATGGTTGGATGGTTGGATGGATGGATGGATGGATGGATGGATATTTAACTTTACCCGAGGTTATGATCATAGTCAGTGGAAGCTGGATTTGTGGAAAACTATTCTCAGTTGGTTAAAGTACAACTCCACTTCACCTAATAAGTGTTTTAGCACCCTCAGCAGCATGCAAAATTAGTTCAAATAGATTTTATTTACGTAAGTATAAGTCTAAACATTGAATCTTTACCATTTCATCATGTGCGAGCGTTCAACTGATAAGAGTTGAACACTACAATCTAAGGTGAAACATCTAGCTAGCTAATAGAAATAGATTAAGCTTCAAATGATTACTAGCTTCTGATTTTTTATGGTTGTGGTGTAGTAACAATTTGCTGCTCAAGAGTTTATTCATCTGGCTACCAATTATCTGGCTAAAGGGAACATGACATAATCATGGTAATGACAGATTTATTTAAAATGTAAAATACATACACAACAAAAGATTTCACTGCTGCGACCCAACATTAAATTACCCATTAAACAAAATAACCACTAGTTCAAAAGCTGTCTTACGTCTATGAGTTTGTTTTGCTTTAACAGAGAATTATGGAGGCAGGCAGAGAAAGCATTATTTGAATATGAATGAATTTTTCTTCTGCTTGCTAGCTTGAAAAAAAGAACAATCTTTCAAATAATGCCATGAGTACTGAAGTGGCGAGTTACGGTCCTTTTGTGTGTTATTTTTCTAGGTGCTCAGTATTAGAGGCTGTTGCACTAATCTTGTAATGTTCTGTGTTCACTATGTAGATCAAATTAATAAGTGCATCCAACAGGTCAAAGCAAATAAAGTAAAAAATAAAGTGCACACACTGTACCCTGACAGGCATCTTTATTCCGCCTCATAAGTAAGAAGGAGCATGAGATGTCACTTAATGTAGTGGGGTAGAAAGTGCAATATTTTACTTTCTAATGTAGTGGAGTAAAAGTAAAATAAAATCCCCAAAATGAAAATACGCAAGTAAATACAGGTAGGAAAAAATTTACTTAAGTATAGTATTTAATCACATTTATTTCATTACTGTCCACCACTGCACTTACTCGTTTTAGATCTTCTGCTATCATTATAAGGCTTGCAAGCTCTTCGAGCTGTCCAGAAAACTACACCTACTTATCTTCAGTACTACATGGTCCTACACTGTAAAAAATAAACGGTAAATTTGACAGTAAAAAACTGGCAGCTGTGGTTACCAGAATTTTACCGTAAAAAATACGGTAGCACCGTTATTGCACTGTAAAAAAAACAAACCGTAAATTTTACGATAAAAAACCGGCAACTGTGGTTGCCAGAAGTTTACTTTTAAAAACACGGTAGCACTCATTATGTGGCATATTTTACGGATTTTAATTGTTCTTTTTTCAAGCCTAGCCGGGAATCAAACTAAGACCCTGGAGGTGCAAGGCAACAGTGCTAACCACTACACTACTATGCTTGCTACATAAGTGTTGTCGTTGCTCGAGTGAAAGTCGTGCGAGGGGACGTGGGGAAACCGAGGAAGTCCAACAACGACAACAGTTGCCTAGCAAGCATGGTAGTGTAGTGGTTAGCACTGTCGCCTTGCATCTCCAGGGTCTGGCTTTGATTCCCGGTCAGACTTCAAAAAAAGAACAATTACAGTAAACTTCTGGCAACCACAGCTGCCAGTTTTTTACCGTCAAATTTACGCTTTGTTTTTTTTTACAGTGCAATAACGGTGCTACCGTATTTTTTACGGTAAAATTCTGGTAACCACAGCTGCCAGTTTTTTACCGTAAAATTTACGGATTTATTTTACAGTGTACTCATTTTTACAGAATGAAGTTACTGTTCAATCATTATTTTTTGACAGGTGCCAACCAACCTAATTAATCCACATAAAAGGTATACAGTATATCTAGAGCAAAGTGTGTGCAACTCACTCATACTGTACAGTATATGGCATCTACACCACTAAGCATAATCTTATGTTCGATTCCACATTCAATATAGAATGTGTAAATTAAAAAAACCCTAAATGTATGCATTAATAACTAAAGTGGTATTGAACTGCTTGCAGTATCTTTAAAAATGGGATAAGGAGAAAAAAATATTTCCTTTTCTTATTTTTTTATGCTCTCTCTTCTAGACTATATCTCCAGTGGCTTATTAAAGAGTTTATTGTGCACTATTAAAAAGTTTATTACGCCTTATGGTGCAGCTACCTTCTGTAATCATGAGGAACTCCTAAGGCCCTGCCTGATTCTTCCAAACTGGATGAAATTTCATCAGGCAATACATGTCGATCCCAAACTTCTGCATCAATAGTCACTGGTTCATGCAGAGACCAAACTGCCCAGGAGTGTTGCATCAGAGATTTGTCTTTCTTTTTTTTTTTCCTTTTTTTTTTTTTTTAGCCATTAGTTGCTATGGAGAAGAGACATGTTAATGGTCAAATGCCAGTAGCACTTCAATTATTTTTCACTGTATTGGGCTGAAAGCAAAAACGTATCACAGGGTGCTGTTAAACATTATAGATTAGGCGCCCTGTTTTTTTTGTTTTTTTTTCTTTAAGTAATACATTGCTCAGCATATCCTATAATGCCCACTTATACTCTTCATATATAGCCAATGTGGAGCTGGACGGCCTTAAAATACACACACTTACTCACTCCCTCATCGTCAATACCTCTTAATCCTGTATACAGGGTCATGAGGGGACTGGAGCCTATTCCAGGAGACTTAGGACAAGAGACAATGTACACCCTGTCCACCCTCCTTAAAATAAATATGTAAGTAAATTAGGAAGTAAATAATAATAATAATAATAATAATAATAATAATAATAATAATAATAATTGTCAGTATTTAATATTCTTAATATTTGAAATGTATGTAAGTAAAAGTAGTCTTTTAGTATTTTATTTTTTATGCACCTTTTTTATACGGATAACTAGGCCAATACCAATGCTCAAACCCCAGCCACTGGATGCAGTGCCAGTCTCCAGCCGGGAAAAAATGGGAGGGTTGCAGTAGGAAGGGCATCCGGCATAAAATCTTTGCCAAGTTGTGTGTGGATCGGATTCGCCGCTGTGGCAACTTCTTGATGGGAGCAGCTGGAAGACTAAGAAAAACACCAACGTACACTACCACCCAAAAGTTTGGTATCACTTGCAAATATCTTCCTTTATTTTCTACATTCTACAGCATTATTGGGATTTACGAGGAAAACTATGAAATGACACGTATGAAATTAGATAATTATGTTACAACAACAACAATAACAATCAGGAATGGCTTCTGGAATAGTTCTTGCAAGAATAGGATTGTGTCAAGTGCATTTGCAAAACCCATCATGCACCATGATGAAACTGTGTCTCATGAACACCATGCCAGGAAAGCAAGACCAAAACTTACCTCTACTGCAGACAAGAAGTTCATTTAGAGTTACCAGCCTCTCAAATCACCAATTAATAAACAGCACCTCAGATATGAATGCTTTACAGATCATGAGTAGCAGATACATCTCAAACAGCAGACTGTTCAAAGGAGATTATTGCATATTTTGCTCGCCTTCAGCATTGCTTTACAATGCAGAAAGAAATAAAAAACCAGGAACGACCATGGAGTTGAAAAGTGACTGCGTGTGGGGGAGAGCGAGGGAGGCAGTCAATTTAACAGTTTAATGCAATATGTAATTTTGGTGAGGAAAATATGCATTGACCAAAAAGTTGATCTATCCTGACCTCTAGTGTATACAATGTGTACTACAGCAGGAATACTTATGAGTCATGGACCTTAGGGTGAGCACAATTTCAGGTAGGATAGGATTATGCAAAATATAGGTAGGACAAGATTTCTGCTTTAAGGCTATCATGTCACCTGGACCTTACATTAACCATGAATACCAGTCGAGGGTGGACAGCCAACACATTTAGTTGTTAACCAAAGTAAAAGCTTCTGTATTGCCTGATTTGGTTGCCAAGAAACCTAATTTACTAGGCTATAAATGGATGCAAACATAATATAATGACAGAAGTTGGTTAACACAGATTAATAACCAATATAAATTATATAAATTATATGACTTTCTGAAAAAGGACAACTCGTTCTGATCTGATCTGATGTTATGATCTGCTACTGCTTCTACTGTATATAATGTATAACAATACATTTAGTATTAAACTATTTAAATTAAATATTTTCTTTTCCTGAAGTACACTGTAAACCCTAATGCTCAAAGACCTTGATGAGTATTTAGAACTTTTTGGAGTTTGTAGAAATTACACTTTTCAAGTTTGATATTTTAAGCCACAGTAACTGTCTCCTTAAAGTTCCACCAAATTAAAAATCTTTCAGACTAGAGATTTTGTGTCATCTGGGCAATAGGGCACTGGTACCAGTTTGATTCCCAGCCACTGGATGAAGTGTCTGTCCCAAGCCCAGATAAAAATGGGAGGATTGTGTTTAGAAGGGCATCTGGTGTAAAAACTTGTGACAAACCGCTGTGGCGACCCATAGCCAGAAGCAGGCAAAAGACCAACAACAATTTCTTTAATTTGCAACAACTAAAAAAAATTATTAAATGAGTTAGGCTACTCAGTAATGCAAATTAATAACAATTAATATGAATGAGTACAACAAACTCAAAAATTGGAAACATCACTACTTAAAAAAATTGATGTAACTGATTACCTACTTATTCGGGTTTACAGTGTATGTATACATTCTCCTTTGGCTAAGTGATATTGGATATACACTGGATATTTCAAAGACATTGGGTATTTCAGCCAAAAAGCATATAATTGGTGCATGCAAATCTCTCCTGGTGAAAGTATTGGAATACACACTGAAGGCTTTTGGGTTTGCAAGCCATAAATGAACATGGGACAATAAATCAGATTTTTAGCTTTTATTTTTAGATATCTAGTGAAAAATGTGTGAACAACTTAAAACATGGTACTTTTGATAGCAGACCCGCTGATTTTTAGGTGAGCAAAACTAAAAAAACAGACAGGCGTAGCAAGGTAAATTAAAGAAAGTAACACTTGCATGCTCCTTAGCTTCAGGAGGTACATGAAATACAGGCTAAATTAGGTTAAGGTCTGGTGATTAACTGGGTCGGTCTAAACCTTCAATGTTTCTCCTAATGAAAACCTTTGTTGTGTAGATTGTGTAGGTTTGCTCCTAATTATATTGGAACTATTTCTTCATAGCTTATTTGTAACGTCTGATTTATTTCTGCTACCATCATGAGTTTCATCATCAGTAAAAATATTAGTGAGACTTTTCTAAAACTAGCCATGCATGCCCAAGCCATGACACCACCTCTATCCTGTTTGACCAATGGACCCGTGGATTATGACACCTTCACTCCTGTCCTAAGCAGGGTTGATGGGTGTTTTTTATCTTCACAGTTCTAAACTTTTTGTGATCAACTTTTGTGTTTTTTCTTAGCCAACCTGTTCCCATGTCTGCTTGTTAGTGTACACCAGTGGTTTCTTTCTTTTTTTAACCATTCCATCCTTGCTGTATTGGCTACACCCAGTGCCTTAAATTTCCTTCAGGGAAGGTCTGAATAAACAGTCTGGTTTTGGACTGCTGGAGCAGAGAATTCAAGAGCAGTACATTTCATGTAATATTCTGGCATCTACAGAGTTTTTTTTTTTTTTTCTGGTATGCACATAACATTACACAACAACAGCGACTGTTAAAAATAGCCAGACATGAAATGGCACAAAATGAGCCAAACACTTCCTAAGAAAAAAGCCTTTAAAAAAAGAAGAAGAAAAAAAAAAATTAAATTAATATTAATATGAATATATATTTAAATAGATTTTAAGAATTTGCCCAGCCAGTCTTTTTTTTCCAAATAGGCCTCATAAGCTCAGTAAAAGTGAATGCCAGTCACTGACTAGCTACGTATGTACCTGTTTTGAGAACACCATGAATGCAATCAGTGGTTTACAGACTGGTTAGCCTATTGAGAAAAAAAGAGATAGCACAGTCAGGCTTAAATACACATAAAGGAACACCTACTAGCACATTTCAGAAATAATATGGCAACCTCCTCGACAACACTACAAGTCTTTTCAGTCAACCTCCACCAGATCTTTGAGATTTATTTAATATTGTTTCATTCCACCTATGCGCTATGTGGTTCTCACAGTATTTTTGTGATTCTTGTCCTCAGTAGAAAATAGTATAGTATCAGGACTGTTTGAAAATCCCATCTGTTACTGCCTGGCAGGGTATGTTGCCAGAAAGTGTTACCAACCTTCATCAAATGTGTTGCTGGCTCTGTGAGTAGAGGACCTCCATGATACAGGTTGATGAGATTGGCCAGAGGACAAATGTGACCTTTTACAGACTATATAGGTCAGGGGAAGCTCAATGATTAAGTCACTGGCCTACTTATTGGAAGATCTCAGACACTAACCCCACCACCACCAACTTTCACAGATGTGTTATGAGATAAATATACGGAATGATGTTTCTAATTTTAAGTAAACAGAACTATCAGTTTTTACGTTTGTTGTACTCATTCATGTTAATCGTTCTTTACTTGCATTAGTGAGTAGCCTAACTCATGATATTTAATAGCAGTTATTAGTTGTTGCAAATCAAATAAATTGTTTTTGGGCTTTCAGCTGCTCCCAACAATGGGTCGCCACAGCAGACAATCCATTCCACACACAAGTCTGGCACAGGATTTACACCAGATTCCCTGCCTGACAAACAAAATTAAAATTAAACTTTTAATGCTCGCCTGTAAATAGCCATTTATCAGGTGATTAAGCATCATTACTACTAGCATAAAATAAAGGCATTACTCACATGACTCACGTCAGCCAGCTCCGCTTGCCATAAGAAGTGCTGGAAAAGACTCGTTGAGAATGGTCCAATTACATGAGCCCAAATATTTAAAAACAATATTGATTCGCTAAGAACAAAAGTGGGAGGGTTCAGGGCGCACAGAGCTGCACCCGAAGAATGATTTGACAAAATCCAATCAGAGTTCAGCCTCAAGTCACATGCTTTTCAAAAGTTTACGACACATGGCACCGTCTTCAGCATAAAATTTTTGAACCACTCAGTGCACATGGTCCTCCAGAATGGTTCGTTAGTCCTTGGCAGTGACGCGCCCACCTAGCAAAAGTATTGGGCCTAGGGAATGCTGTGATATTGCAGCCCAAACCGTCATTGATCCACCCCCATGGTTCACTCTGGGCATGCAACAGTCTGGGTGGAATGCTTCTTTGGGGCTTTTCCACACCGTAACTATCCTGGATGTAGAAAATACAGTTAACTTGGACTCATCAGAGAACAATACATGTTTCACATTGTCCATAGCCCAAGATTTTCACTGCAAGCACCATTTAAACTGACGTTTGGCACTGGTACAAGTGACCAAAGTTTTGCCTATAGCAGCCCGGCTATGTACTACATTGACCCTGTGAAGCTCCCGACGGACAGTTTTGGTGGAAACAGGAGAGTTGAGGTGCACATTTAATTCTGCAGTGAGTTGGGCAGCTGTGGTTTATGTTTTTTGGATACAATGCGAGTTATCACCCGAACATCCCTTTCAGACAGCTTCCTCTTGCATCCACAGTTACTCCTGTTGGATGTGGTTTGTCCTTCTTCTATGCTGACATTACCCTGGATACTGTGGCTCTTGATACATCACAAAGACTTGCTGTCTTGGTCACAGATGCGCCAGCGAGACGCACCAACAATTTCCACAAATACCATTTATTATCAACAGGTTATGATTTATTTGTTTATATAACCAATTACTTTGCTCTATGAACATAGTAGGTAGTCAACCAGAATGCCTATTACCACAGTGCTTACCGTCGCATTTCAAAGTCATTCGTGAAATGAGCACCAGGTGGTGCAAAGTGACATCTTCAGCTGTCGCAGTTTTTAAATGTAATTAGAGCTTATATGTTAGAAATACGAGTACTTTATACAACAAACCAGAAAAATCTGAACCAGAGCTATGGACATTTACCGCACAATAATGAGAACATTGGTTAAATTTTGTTTAGACAGACGATCAAGTTCACTAGCTGACAATTTTATTTGTACAAAGAATGAACTGTTATATAGCCTATCTCTGTTTGTATCTGTTTATTGTTATTATTTAAAAAAAATTACATTTAAAGACATCAAATTTTAAATATAGAAATAACTGGAAAATAGACTTTCAGAATAGAACATAAGAATTACTCAAAAAGTAAAGTGTCTTGTTTTATAGGATTTTTTTTTCAGGAATTTTGTTGTACTAAATATTATTTATGCAGTATAATCAGGGCCCCTTTTTATTCATTCTTGGTTGCTGTCGTTGTTGTTGTATTAGTGTTACTGTGTGTGCTTTACAATGTCAGACTATGTTCAAATGCAAATAGTGCACCCCACTTTCCCAGGTGTGAACCTGGGACAAGGATTACTTTTAAAACCCTCTTGGGTCTGAGGCCTTTCTGAAGAACTGAAGAACTAAATTTCAAATCTTCTGGATTCTAGATTCTTAAATTTATATTGTTACAATTTTTAATACCTGGAATCGAGGAAATTGAGATTTTCCTCATCATAACATGCGTTATATTTTTTAATCACTCACATACAATCATTTGGTAAAAACAGTAGTGGCACTGGTAGTGGTCCATTTTTATAAAATATAAAATTCAAATATTTTATAAAAATACCAAAGTAATCATGGATTGTGTATAGAGTGATTAAAAACAATACAACACATGTTATGATAAGGAAAATCTCAGTCTTTTCCATTCCAGGGATTAAAAAACAGTAACAATGGCAATTTTAAAATCCATAGAAGCTTAGTGGACCGCGCACAACTTCTCACGAGTGAGCCTTTCTCTGAATACACAATTTTCACGGGGGTGGGGCTAAGAAACATGCATCTTGGTGTATTAATCCTCACGCTCAGTTTTATAAACCTCAGTTTGGGTTTAATATTTAGTGCGCACAGTTTGTTCAATTTGTATATCTGTTATGTTACAACTATATTATAACAATCATAAAGACCTTTATTGTATGACTGATGTGCCTAACTTTTTTCAGCAGAGCCTCTGTTTCACTGAATAATCCACGACTTTATGAATATGTAAGACCTATTCACACTTGGATCAGGTGACATCAGGTTTTCCCCAGGACTCCTACTGATGTCGCAGCTGTTCACACCTATGCATTCAGATTCCTCACACATCGGTGCGCTCCTACAGCACCAAAGGCAGCGCTTTGTATGTGAGTATATATTTGTGTTCCCTTTCAAAAGCTACACTCAATGCTGAGTGAAAACGCTATGGGAACATCTCTTTGTTCAGCCGGTTGTGAAGCAAAACTTTGGCTTATATAACCTCGGTCAGGTGACGTCATCTGATGAGGTGCACCTGCAGTTTATAAATAGGAGTGAACCGGAAACATCCTCATGTCTTTTTGTCTTCAAGGACCGCATTGTGTTTGCTTGTGTGTGTGCAAGCGAATATACGAACAAAAGGAAAAGAAAAGTGTTAACTCATAGATATGGCAGAGTTTACTAAGAGATGTGTGCCTCCGTGTGATAGATCTCTTTCGGAGGGCGATCTCCACGATTTTTGTGTTGAGTGTCTGGGGGAAGAGCACGCTCTCCTTGGGCTCCAGAGAGAGTGAGAGCACTGGGATCTTCTCCCTATTAAGGTGCTTCGCACGCAGCTTAACTTCTATAAAGAGAAACCGCGGGCCGTGGCGCATTCGTGGGGTTCACATGCCGATCTGTCAGACGCGCATGAGACGAAATTCCCCCTTTCTCTCGCGCTCTCCCCAGGATCAGAAAGTTTTAGTGTCCACTTCTCAAGCGCTTCTTGTGAATGGGCAGAAGAGACTTCCTCTCTTGCCGTAGGAGCAAAAATAAATAAATCCCCCAAGCGCTCAAAGTTAGACGACAGATTTCTGTCGGGTGGCCGGGAGAGGGGCCTCAACGATGGTCGCTCCCCTTCTTTGGCGACCTCCATGACGAGTTAACTCTTTCATGGAATAAGCCCTATTTATCCCCTGTTTTTGCTATTAACATCGATTAATTCGAATGTCGTTGATGCGAAAGCGTGGGGCTATATGATTATGCCCCAGATTGAAGAGACGCTTGTGGGCTATCTCTCTCCTGGGAGCTCATCCTTCCTGAAAAAGCCCACACTCCCCACCAAGCCGTGTACAGTCGTGGCCAAAAGTTTTGAGAATGACACAAATAGTTTTCACAAGTTTGCTGCTAAACTGCTTTTAGATCTTTGTTTCAGTTGTTTCTGTGATGTACTGAAATATAATTACAAGAACTTCATACGTTTCAAAGGCTTTTATCGACAGTTACATGACATTTATGCAGAGTCAGTATTTGCAGTGTTTTTCAGGACCCTTCTTTTTCAGGACCTCTGCAATTTGACTGGGCATGCTCTCAATCTACTTCTGGGCCAAATCGTGACTGATAGCAACCCATTCTTTCATAATCACTTCTTGGAATTTAGTGGGTTTTTGTTTGTCCACCCACCTCTTGAGGATTGACCACAAGTTCTCAATGGGATTAAGATCTGGGGAGTTTCCAGGCCATGGATCCAAAATTTCAACGTTTTGGTCCCAGAGCCACTTAGCTATCACTTTTGCCTTATGGCACGGTGCTCCATTGTGCTGGAAAATGCATTGTTATTCACCAAACTGTTGTTGGATTGTTGGAAGAAGTTGCTGTTGGTGTTTTGGTACCATTCTTTATTCCTGGCTGTGTTTTTGGGCAAAATTGTGAGTGAGCCAACACCATTGGATGAGAAGCAACCACACACATGAATGATCTCAGGATGATTTACTGTTGGCATGAAACAGGACTGATGGAAGTGCTCACCTTTTCTTCTCCGGACAAGCCTTTTTCCAGATGCCCCAAGCAATCGGAAAGAGGCTTCATCCGAGAATATGACTTTGTCCCAGTCCTCAGCAGTCCATTCGCCATACATTTTGCAGAAGATCAATCTGTCCCTGATGTTTTTTTTGGAGAGAGTGGCTTCTTTGCTGCGCTTCTTGACACCAGGCCATCTTCCAAAAGTCTTCGCCTAACATCCCCCCCCCATAACCCCCCCTTCCCCGCATCTAGCCTCAGTGTCAAAACTTGTGCCCATTTCAGTGCACATCATCATCTGCGTTTCAATGGCGTAGTCACCACTTCCATGAAACCAGAACGAGCGCATCTGCTGACTCGGCAATTACAGACTTTGCTGGAAAAAGGGGCCATAGAACATGTTCCCCTGCCAGAGAGAGACTCTGCTGAAGTCAGTAGTTCCTGGTTTCCAGGAGAGATGGGGAGTTGCGTCCGATTTTACATTTTCGTGGGCTAAACATCAAAATGTTGACAGCCAAAATGATTGTTTCTTAAATCCAACCAGGGGATTGGTTTGTGGCAATCGACCTGAAGGACGCATATTTTCATATAGAAATATTGCCACAACACAGGAAGTTCCTGAGGTTCGCTTTCGGGGGCAAAGCTTACCAGTATCGGGTCCTTCCAATTGGCCTAGCCCTGTCACCCCGCACATATAAAAAAATGCTCGGATGCAGCATGATTCCAGGGAATCTGTATTCTGAATTATAAAGATGACTGGCTGACCCTGGCTTAGTCTTAGCAGCTAGCGCTTCGACATCGAGATATCGTCCTAGCTCACCTCCATTCTTTAGGATTGAGACTCAATGCCAGAAGAGGCCTTCTCTTTCCTGCTCAGAGGACAACATATTTGGGTGTCATATGGAATTCAATCGCAATGCAGGCACAGCTGTCTCCTGCGCGTGTCAAATCCATTCTCAATACCCTAAAGGAAATCAGTCTAGGCCAGAAAGTGATTGTTCATTACTTTCAGAGTGTTTTAGCTCTCATGGCAGCTGTGTCCACGGTGATACCTTTGGGCCTTTTGACTCTGGGTCCCACTCTAGGTCCGTGTTGTCATCGCAAGATGCTAATGATAGACGCTTCCCTCATGGGCTGGGGTGCGGTCTTAGATGACCGTCCAGCCCAAACTTCTCGCGTGGCACATCAATTGCCTCGAAATGATGGCTCTATTTCTGGCCCTGAAACACTTCCTACAGCAGTTGAGAGGCTACCATTTCCTAGTGCGGGTGGACAACACTTCGGTAGTCTCGTACATAAATCGCCAGGGCGGACTGTGCTCACGCCGCTTGAACAAGCTAGCGCACCAAGTTCTTCTTTGAGCACAGGACAAGTTCCTGTCCCTCACGGCGATTTACATTCCAGCTCCCCTGGGTCTGGACGCAATGGCCCATACGTGGCCCAGATTATGTCGTTATGCATTTCCTCCTATAGCTCTGCTCCCGGGAGTCCTGGCGAGGGTCCGTCAACAGCCTCTTATTGATAGCGCCCCATTGGCCGATCAAAGTGTGGTTCTCAGATCTAATATCTCTCCTCGACGGCTCACCGTGGGTGATTCCATTGAGAAGGAATCTTCTGTCTCAGGCGCAGTGGACAATATTTCATCCCCGGCCCGAGCTCTGGAACCTTCACGTCTCGCCCCTGAAGGGGACCAACTAAGAGATTCTGGTCTTCCAGCCAGCGTAATTGAAACTATTCTAAGTGCTAGGGCTCTCTCCACTAGAAGAACTTATGCCCTCAAATGGAGTGTATTTGAAAGTTGGTGTATGGCAAAGCATGTAGACCCAGGCCACTGCCGAATTGTTTCAGTGCTGGTGTTTCTGCAAGAAAAGTTATCCTCGGGCTTATGCCCTAGTACTCTCAGAACGTACGTAGCACCCTTTAGTTGCCCGTTTTATTCGTGGAGCTAAACAGTTGAGGCCGCCCACTAGAGTGACAGTCCCTTTGTGGAACTTAGCTATTGTGCTCGAAGGTCTGATTGACACCCTATTCGAACCTCTAGAGTCAGTGCCTGTCAGGCTTCTGACCCTTAAGATGGTTTTTCTTATGGCCATTACTTCTTTGAAGAGAATTTGAGATCTGCGGCTTTGTCAGTCGCCTAGACTTTGCCCCTGGGTTAGTCAAAACTATTCTGCATCCTCACCCAAACTATCTTCCGAACGTTCCATTCTCGACCATGCACCCAGTTGTTCTTGAAGCGTTCTGTCCTCCGCCTTTTACAGCTCCGGAGCAGGAAAGACTTCACTTACTGTGTCCAGTACGTGCTCTTCAGATTTATGTCCACCGCACTAGCCAGTGGCGTAAGTCAGAGCAGCTTTACATTTGCCATGGGGGCTGCAACCGGGGGGGGCGACCGCCACTAGACAAACGCTGTCAGATTGGGTGAGAGATGCTATTGCCCTAGCCTACGAGGCGCGTGGTCACACTTCGCCTCTAGGAGTCAGGGCTCATTTGACCAGGGGGATTGCCTCATCAGTTGCTCTAACAAGAGGTGTCCCTTGCAGCAAGTGTGTGATGCGGCTGGTTGGTCCTTTCCACACACATTTGTCAGATTTTATAGTTTGGAAATCCATGCTACTCTGCGCACATACTACACAACCTGGGGGTCCAGGCACTTGCAGTGCGGTGGCGTTAGTATTCTCGTTCCCATAGCGTTTTCACGCAGCATCGAGTGTAGCTTTTGAAAGGAAATGTTTCGGGTTACTTTCCTGTAATCCTGTTCCCTGAAAAAGCAGGAACGAGATGCTGCGCTCCATTGCCGCACTGCTGGCGTGGCTGGACATACTTTCAGACAAAAATTGACCTGGGGATGTTTCCGGTTCACTCCTATTTATAACCTGCAGGTGCACCTCATCAGATGATGTCACCTGACCGAGGTTATATAAGCCAACATCTTGACGTGTTTGATACACACATGCTGCACAACCAGCTGAACAAAATGATGTTCCCATAGCGTTTTCACGCAGCATTTACCGCTTTTATTTGACGTTCATTTTACTCTGACTTAGCAAAAGGCAACGCCTGTTTCGATACCATTTGCATAGTACTATACTACCACTCACTGCATGAAAAGAGCTGTATCCGGACAAATATGGTATGGGAAATCTCTGCTAAACTTTAAGTTTGCCAGATGTCTGAGGCAGAGTGCTTGGAAAGGGAGAATGCAAAAGGAAATTTTGTGAAACGACCAGATACCTCATGTATGTGGATGTATACGGGAATCTGTAAAACTTTCTAGAAGTCCTCACAGCTAGCAGTAAGAGGTGATGGCTGTGAGGTGTAAAGGCCTTTTGTATGTTAATGACTAGCAGAAAGAGGTGCTGTCCTTCTTATCATAGTCGGGTGGGGGGATTGGCCATGGTGTGCCTTTGTCTCTTCAGCTTGAGGGTTTGAAGGAGAAGCAAGCAGCACACCCTGCTCTTCTCAAAGAGGCTATCCAGCGTCTTTATGCACTTGAGTGCAAGTTTGATGAAAGAAGACCGCAGAAAGAGTCAAGCCATGTGAATACAAGAGCTAAGAGGGCGCATAACGTGGGCATTGCGGTAAGTTGAACTTTATGTTAGCTGACAATATAGTAGTAATTTATACCTTGCCAAGTTAGCCTAAGCACTTAGCTACGCATCTACTTTTTGTTACTTGCATTGTTGTAGGTGTCCAGTTTATTTAACAGTTTGTCACGCCAGAATTATACGATGTTGTTGTCTGAGCCTCCGGGAACAAACTGGACTCCTTTTAATTTTAAAACATCTCTTGTTATACTGAACTTCCAGTCTTACACATTATTATGCTGAGCAATTCCTGCTATCCGTTATCACCCAGATGAGGATGGGTTCCCTGTTGAGTCTGGTTCCTCTCAAGGTTTCTTCCTATTACCATCTCAGGGAGTTTTTCCTTGCCACCGTCGCCCTCGGCTTGCTCATCGGGGACAATCTTGTCATTTTGATTCATATACATTGCATAAAAACTTACTTCTTTTTATTGTGTAAAGCTGCTTTGCGACAATGTCAATTGTTAAAAGCGCTATATAAATAAAATTGACTTGACTTGACTTGACTTGTTTAAAAATGTATGTATTAAAGCGTTTTTAATTGAACATTACAGGAAGCTGTAAGGAGCCTCCATAATTCAGAAAACAACCCAACATAAATACAATCTACAAACTGGGTAAGAATGTTGCTTCTTTACCTGTTTTGTATGGGGTTTTACATAATCATTTTAAACGTAATTAATGACACGACTCTCTTTCCACACAGAATAAGTTCACTTGATAATCAGGCGGTGATGACATATCTGCTGGAGGAATTAAAGAAGACTTTTGCAGATGCAGACCCTGAGTGTATAAAGGGTAATCAGAAATTGTTATTGTAATTATTTTCATGTCCCTTAATTTTTGTCCCTCTAATAATCTGAATTGTTTCTGTCACTTATCTGATTTTTTTTTTTTTTTTTTTTATCCAGCATTTTACAGGACTTACTATGAGACACTGCAAATACTCTTTGTCTCGGCCAGGAAAGTCTCAGCTAAGAGACTATATTAAGGCAGGGGCTATAAATCGACAAAAATGAGTAAGTGTACATCATCTACTGTATGTATTAAGTTTGGTACATCTCAGAGTGTTTTTAGGGGTTAACGTATGGTGTGTTTTGCAGTTGCTGGAGTCCAGGTGTAGAGTCGTTCAAACAGATGCAGAGAGAGAACTGTGGCAGACTGCAATGCTGAAGCTGATGTCTGATGAGGAGGATGCCATTGCGTGCCATGCCGCCAGCGTGTAATATCTAACAGGACCAAGCTATAAGGACATTTATTTTGTACATCTAACAAGCACTGGTGCATGTTTGTTTTAATATTGCTTTCACTTTAATTGCACCTTCATAAATGCACATTTGTTCATTTTTTTTCCATATTTAGTTTTTTACCTCTTATTCTTACTTTGCTTTGTATATTTATTAGTGTTTGATTTGATTTTAATAAAAAAAATTCCTATTGATTTTAATAAATAAATTCTAATGTCATTTTTTTGGAATGGAATTTGATGTATACGGTCAGTGGTACTTGTAGATACTTCCGAAAATCAGTGGTGTATACAGGAGTTTCCCAGTACAGATACACCTCTTTTCATGCAGTGACTAATCCCACACTGCTCTGCAAAAGCCACCACCCCCTGTGTATCCTTTCATGATTGTTAGAACTAACTAACCACAATCGGCAGAGCTGGCAACTGTCACTTACGTAGAGTAATTAACGGGGATGAAATTATTTTATTTTACTACTCATTATGCTTTAGAATATCAGCTATGTTATCTTCCGTGTTTCCGGGATTGAAACTAATGAAGATAGTGTGCTAGGGTGAACCACGCACCAAGTAATGCCCTTGAGCAGGGGTTAGAGGGGGATTTTGGATTTTGTCTCGTGTCAGAAGCTAGTTAGCTTTGTTGCTCATGTTAGCTGTTAACAGAACAATAATTGCAGCTCAGGGGCAATATGAAATGATTTAAGAATGAAGCAATTACTAAGGAGTCAAAGTGTTGTTTAAGATGACATAATGTTATCATGTTATTATGTGTTTTCTTGCTGAAAGTGATTTTCTGACTGGTTTTGAATGTGTGTTTTGGCAGGCAGCTGCTCTCCCCTCTGTCCATAACTACACATGATCTCTGTAGGTGTGCTGACACGATATTGGCAGGGGATCTTTTGGGTGCTGTGGATTGCTGGGTGGGTGGCCTTAGTCTCTTTGCCTGCTGGGCCCCATGCACAGTGATTTGTGCTGCACTGGCTTTTCTGTGGGATCGGACCAGACGAGCTGGCCGTCAATTATACAAATACAATATATATATAGAAAAAGGTATGAAATTGTGCCAATTGAATTGTTAAGCCTCAGGAAATTACAGGGTTAAGTAAAAAATCAACCTGATATACCTATATAAAACAATTTGCTTTCCAGTGGGGTGGTTTTTCTGTAGTGATTGCAGAATTAGAATCATTAATGTCTAATAGGATTTTATGCTTGAGTTCTTTTCATTAGAATTACAAAGCAGGCTGAAAGCTGATCAGAGTAAATTGAGACTTTTTGGATTTTATTAACTATGCCAATTTATAAGCATGTTAATACCCTACTTTAGAGAAAATGCTTGATGTCTTTTAAGGCTATTAAGACTTTTTTATTTCTGTGGGAAAATATGTGAAGTGTTGTATTGCTTTAGGAAAAATAGTCCTAGACACCAAAACAATAAATCTACATTAAGTACATTTTCACAGAAAAACCCTATGTTGTAACTATCTGGATCATTTATATTTGGTTGTTAGCAAATAAAAGAGGAACACTGTTAAAAAGTATATAGAAAAAAAAGATACAAAATAAAAGCTTTGTGTCCAGGTTAGTTCATGTTATTAAGTGTCCAGTTTTGCAATAATACTATGAACATTTAAAACTGTTAATGTGTTAGTAGAATTAGTTCAGACCATCATGAAGTTTTGAGTGTTTTTTTTTTCATTACTTGACTGTTTCAGGAACGATTTTACTAATGGACATGATGGGTTTTATTGTTGTAAAAGACTGTTATGTAATGTGAGTTGAATAGTGTCATTTGTTCATTATCAGCATTTAATATCTAACATTTTGGAAGGCTGTCCAAAAGATTTTAGACTGTTTGTGTGGGAATTCATGTCCATTCATTCTATAGAGCGTATATGAGGTCAGGCACTGATATTGGAGGGGAAGGTCTGGTTCGCAATCTCCATTCCAGTTCATCCTAAAGGTGCTTGATGGGGTTGAGGTTATGGATCAGTGCAGGCTAGTCAAGTTCTTCCACACTGAACTCATTAAACCATGACTTTATAGTCATTTCTTTGTTATATATCTATTATATAATAAAATATTGTACACCATATGAGAGTACACCATACTTTTATTTCTTTTAGGGACCACAAAATATTAGACAGGAAATCAAACTGAAGGCTGCTCAGGTGTTTCACAGTTCTGGATTTATACTGGAAATGACTTCCCCCAACATCACCTGCTGTTTCCTGCCTGTCAGGAGGCTGGTGATCCACTGACAGCTGGTGGGGGATACAGCAAGCTGGGATGATTGTGCAAAATAGAGAGCTGAATTCCACAAAGAGGATCCTTGCATAGATCCTAAATAAGATATTCTACAAAACAATATTATATTCTTTTATTTTTTTAGGGACCACAAAATATTTTGGAGGTTAATCACAGGGAAGATTGTCTTTTATTCTGGTTTAATACAAATGTATTACTTACTTACTCAAACACATTACGGACCTTTTACACACTTGGCAGAATTTGCACACTCCGTGGAGTGCTTACAGTATATATTTTATATAATATAACATAATATTTTAATATTTTGCTTTTAAAACTCTGTTAAATATATTTTTTATTTAATCTATTCATTTTCTATACCTATATTTATTTACATTTTCGTGCTATTCACTGGGGACTGCAAAGAAAGAATTTCATTATATGAGGGAACATGTTTCTTTACTCTGCATATGACAATAAAACTTGAAACTTGTATGGAAGTAAAGCAAAATGTTGAATTACATAAACTGAACAAAAACTTGTTCCAATAAATCGATAAATGAATGAATTGATCTCAGATTTTAAAAAATCCTTTTTTGGTGATATCAGTCCATAGTTTTGTCGCTGCAATTAATTGTGGTTGTACTGTATATTTCAAATGAAAAAAGTAATTCAATACAAAGATACAGTATTGACTTTACTTCATTGCTGTTTAAAAATATTTTCAAATGTTAAAAATACCATCTTCCTTTCTTTTCAAACTCACAAATTCAGGTCAACAAATTACAAGTAATAAAATTCAGGTTTTAAAATTCAGGTAGAATTAATTATTTACATCCGATATATCACAGGAAGAGCAATTGTTTGCTAATTGCTGTGTTCCATTTCCAAACGATGGAGACCAAGACATACTAAAGATATAGTACACAATATACAAGCAATATATCGATTATCTACAAGACTACAGTATGCAGCAAGTGACAGAGTGTGTGTAAGACAACAATAACGTGCCTCCCATATGGAAATGTAATTGTAATAGATGAGTATTTTACAATACAGTATGTGTAGATATAAAGCAGTGTGTAACAAGTATCTCTAGACTATATGAAGTTATTTTATTATCAATTATACTTTTTTAATAAACAGAGAAGATTCACTTGAAATAATCAGTTATGCATTTACTGTTTACAAAAAAATGCTATAAAATAAATACTGGATGTATATTTTAAATTTACAGTATGTTGCTGGTATCTGTGCTGCCAGTATTCTACTATAAATTGTAAAAAGAAATACAGAAATATACCGTGGTTTATGTTTACGGTAATAAATTGAAAAGTGATTTAGCAGTATGAGACCTGTAAAATTACTGTAGCTTCCTGGTATCTGTGCTGCCAATAATTTACTGTTATTTAACAGGAATAGTCATAGGGGCAATGGTGGCTGAGGCATAGTTGCTGATTGGGGGGATGGGGTTGCAGCCCCATCACCGCTGGGTCACCATTGTTGGACATCAGATTTTGATTAATCTTTAAGTAATTCTGGGCTTCCCATGCAGTCTTACAATAACCTGTGACTGCGATACAATACAACACACTCACCATTTTCCGTGGCGCAGTGATTCAATTCTGATGGTCAGTTTGGTTCCAAAAAAGTAACTTAAAATCACTCTTTGCAAACATGGTGAGAGGATGAGCATCTGGAAATGCCCACTGAGATGGTTGTAAAGCTATGACCATAACAGAGATAAATCATTTATTCAAAATAAATTAAGGATGTTACGAATGAATGAATAAATGAATAAATTAATTTAGGAAAGTAATGGACCAAGCTTTTGCTCTACAGTATATCCTCAGTTTATATCTAACTGATGCAGTGAGCAGCTTCTTATTTCTTAAACAACCATGTCAGTAGACATATGGAACTCCAAAGTGTTCAAAATTAAATAAATAAATAGGACATGCTGAAATAAATAACTCTATGAATAAATAAGACACAGATATGTAATATGAGAATGATATTGTGAAATAATGGAACACATTTAGAAAAAAAGCTTATTATTGTGAAAAATATTGCTCTATATATTTGCTATATATATATGCTATATAAATTTACTTATTATTATGAAATAATATTTCACGGTCAGTATTTTTCCCAATAACGGAGATTATTGCAGAGGCATTTTATTTAATTCCAGCTGTTTTTATTCAAAATGTCATTTTTTCAAAGTCAGTATTTATTTCAAAATCCCGTTTTTCCCGATGGCCTATTTATTTCATAATGCGACTTTTCAGCAGAATGAGTCGTTCTGTCAATCAGTGCCAGTGGGTTGGACCTGCGCTCCTATTGGCTGATCCTTTAACATCAATTAGTTTCCCTGGATACCTGCTCCGCGGACCGCCGCTACAGCTAGCAACAACGTGCTAGGCAGAGGCGGACTGGCCATCTGGAGCACCGGGCGTTTTCTCGGTGGGCCGCTGGCTAACGCGGGCTGGACCAGTCATTACGTTAATTTATTCTAAAAATGACGGAAACCATAATATTGCATCTCTCTTTTACGCAGATAGATGAGTTCATTGATTGTACGGTCGCCGCCGACAAAGAGCGAGTGTTTTGTAACGGCCACTACTATGTTGTATTATGTATGTACAGCATGTTGCCCTTTAAGAGTTGCTGCGGAGTGCGCGCGCTGCGGATGTGTGCGCGTGAGGAGGAGAGAACGGAGCAGGAGCTGAGGTGTGCTGCTCCTCCCCAAAACGCTCTATTGTTTTACCCTTTTCTGTACTTTTACTTTATGTTTCGTATTATAGTTTTGTGACGCTGAAAAAGGCTGATAAAGGTTTTGTGCTGAACGCTATTGTTGGCTCTGAGCTCTTTTTTCCCGGCTGTCCGGCGCAAAGCGGCCCAGTTTGTGTGAACGTGAATGTATTGTAATCCTATTCCATTACCTGTTCTGAAACACGCCCCCTTTAACTTTTAATTTACAGAGGGAGAGATATGGATCCTTTCTCGATACAGCAAAGAATGAATAATTGCCATGGATGAAAATGAAAAAAAAAGAAAAGGTGGAGCTGAAAGTTTACTCGACAAGAAGAAAAAGCTTTAAAAGCAGATGCTGTGAAATTCTTCAGATTAGCAGATTATGCCTTTTGCAGTTGCGCAAGCTCTGACAGCTCTAACATTACGGTCAGGGACAGTGAGTCTGGATCCAGCAGCCTCAGGGTCAGTGATGATATTGAGCAGCACCTCTCCCCTTCTATACCCGAGCCAAGTGAAAAGGATGGGAATCAACTGAACAGGTAAACTGGAATAAAATCAGAGGCAGCATTACCTCAGGCTAGTAAACTAGTTACCCATTTTAATTATTATTGTAGTCAATATTAATTAAAAAATAAGGCTGAGAAAATATTGTTTTAAATTAATATTGACTACAATAATGACTAGCATGAGCTGATGCTGCTACTGATTTTATTCCAGGTGACCTGTTCAGTTTGATTCCCATTCTTTTCCCTCGGCTCTGGTAGAACAGGGGAGAGGTGGTGGTCATCATCAGCAGGCACTGGTTCATCATCACTGACCCTGCTGCACTTGCAGCTTACACTGATAAGTGGTATATCTTACACTGACTGCATCAAGATGATAACCCTGACTACCTAAAATATTGTCTTTATAGTTTAATATGTTGTTTTTATTCATGTTCTTTCCTTTGTTTTATAAATATGACCCAGTATATGTTCAGTGATACTGTACTTCAAATAATATGCTTAAAAAAGCATTTATTTCTGTATTGCGTTATATTTTTATTCTAGTAAGTTGTGTTAAAAATAAATCTCCACATTATTGAGCCAGTGTATTGTGATGTGGGATGTGGTGGGCTGCTGTGGGCCAGGATATCCAGGGCCACTTTTTGGTCCCAGTCCGCCCCTGGTGCTACGTCAAAAGTCACGGAAGATGGCGGACTGGTGTGAACTTCAGTCAGTTGCTGCTCATTTTAGCAGATCAGATAGAGAGGGATAATTTACCACACTGTAAACCCGATTAAGTTGGCAAAACTCAAAATATTTGAGGTAATCAGTTACATCAAATGTTAAGTAATGATGTTTCCAATTTTAAGTTAACAGAATCAACTTTTGAGTTTGTTGAACTTGTGCAAATCAAATACATTTTTGCAGACAATCCACCTTGGGAATCGAACCCGGGTCTTCCACATGGCAGGCGAAACACCTACCACTGAGCCACCAGTGCTCTGTAGAGTTTATATTGGTGGAAGTTTAAGGTGACAGTTACTGTTACTTAAGTACTTATGATTACATAAAATATCGAATTTGTTCAGATAACTTGAAAAGTGTCATTTCTACAAACTCATAAATACTCAAAAAGGTCTATTAATTTGACCTAATTGCCATAATTTAAGTTACTCAATGTGTTTAATTACTTTGAGCATTAGGGTTTACAATGCAGTAGACACTGTTCTGCCACCTACTGCATAGGACCCGTATTGCACCATTAGACCTAAATCGATACTTCATGCGCTGATACTTACGTCTGAATAAAGGAGCAACCAATCACACAGCTGGCTCCGCCCTATCGCTCTTGATTGACAGAACGACTCATTCTGCTGAAAAGTCGCATTATGAAATAAATAGGCCATCGGGAAAAACGGGATTTTGAAATAAATACTGACTTTGAAAAAATGACATTTTGGAATAAAAACAGCTGGAATTAAATAAAATGCATCTGCAATAATCTCCGTTATTGGGAAAAATACTGACCGTGAAATATTATTTCATAATAATAAGTAAATTTATATAGCAGAGAGCAATATTTTTCACAATAATAAGCTTTTTTTCTAAATGTGTTCCATTATTTCACAATATCATTCTCATATTACATATCTGTGTCTTATTTATTCATAGAGTTATTTATTTCAGCATGTCCTATTTATTTATTTAATTTTGAACACTTTGGAGTTCCATATAGACATACCCTGTGGTTGTGACAAAGATGTTACTGATGAGTCCAGATTTACAATGTTCCAGAGTGATGGGCTTATCAGGGTAAGAAGAGAGGAGCTCGAAGTGATGCACCCATCATGCCTAGTGCCTACAGCACAAGTCTATGGGGCAGTGTTAAGATCTAGGGATGCTTCTTTTGGTCGGGTCCAGGGGATTTTCTGCCTAAAAATTAGGTCAGCTGACTTCCTGAATATACTGAAACACCAAATACTGAATGACCAGATGTGTTGAGCATGACACAAATGCTAATTTCCACAAAGTCTCCTGCTTCAGGTGTTCCTATGGTATACTTAAGTATAATTACAAACTTTTCAAAAGTATCGAAAGCTTTTTACAATTATAGTAAGTCAATGCAAAAAGTCTGCAATGTCGACCCTTGCAATTTGCCTTGACATGCTGTCAATCAACTCCTGGTTCACATCCTGACTGATGGCAGGAAAGTGTCAGAATGTATAGGTTTTTGTTTGTCCACCCACCTCTTGAGGAATGAAATTGAGGTCTGGGGAGTTTCCTGGCCATGGACCCAAAATTTCGATGTTCTGTTTCCCGAGCCACTTAGACTTTTGCCTTATGACAAGGTATGGCATCATGCTAGAAAAGGCTTTTTTTTTTTAACCAAAATCTTCTCGGATGGTTGGAAGAAGTTCCTCTTTGAGGAGGATTTCGTACCAGGGTTGTGTTCTTAGGCAAAATTGTGAGTGAGCCCACTCCTTTGGCTAAGTAACCCCACACATGTATGGTCTCTGTTGGCATGACATGGGACTGATGGTAGTTCACCTTAATACATTACAAGAAGGGCAGCAAAGTAGCCACTTCTCTCCAGGAAAAACATCAGGGACAGAATAATATTCTTAAAAAAAAAAAAAAAAAACAGGGATTTGCCTGCTGAGGACCGAGGTAAAGTCATTTTCTCTGATGAATCTCCTTTACGATTGTTTGGGGCATCCAGAAAACGTGTTGATTGGAGAAAAAAAAAGTGAGCGCTACCATCAGGGTCAACACTGCCAGTATTGACTCTTTGCAAAAACTTAATATAATTGTCAATAAAAGTCTTTGAACTGCTTGTAATCATATTTCAGTATACCATAGTAACATCTGACAAAAAAACACTGAAGGAGCAAACTTGGTGAATATGTATTTTTGTGTTATTCTCAAAACCTTATAAACCTTTTTATTAATTGAATATAAACAAGTTTACTGATTGGACAGTAAATCGTCAGCAGTCAATTAATTTTTTTAACAAAATATTTGCAATATGATTTGAATGAAAATGGAAAAAAAGATTTCGTATGCTCATGAGGTTGTGTAAAAGGCAGAAGGCAAAGATCAATACTCATCTCCAGGCAAAAAAAAAAAAAAGTCAAAAGAGCATTCCCTCTGAGTGAGAAGTCACCATCTATTTCATTCAAAAATATCAAAGATAGCAGCCAGCAGCGAAGGCTGTTTCTTTTCAAAGCTTTCTTTGGCTGTCCTTTATGTCAGGTTATGTTCATATCAACCAGATCCTCTTATCTCTGTCTTAGGTGAGGAAGGCAGAAAGCTGTTTGATTCAGTAATGGTGCTAAGGAGCTTGTCGGAGAAAAGAAATCGAAATCCAAAGATAAAACATTTCAGTGAAGATGGAAAGGGATTTAGCTAGAATATTCAACATGAAGCAATTAGGTGCTCAAAGACGTGTTACTATCTTATGTTCGACACCAGAGGGTGATGTTTACTTAGTTCTACTTCCACTCACATTTTGGTTGCTCTGCTTTCATGCTGCATGTCATTTCACATCACTTAAGTTATCTTCATACCGTTTACAAACAGACATTACAATTGAGCATGTTGAGTATTTCTTTGCATGGATAAATAAGTACATTTTCTGTATGTAAATGTTTTCTCATATATTTCAACCATGACATCACCAATACTAACCGTGATAATCGAGTTATATGACAGCTTTGTAGTAGACTTGATTTTGGTTTCATTTGTGTTTCTGCATAAGGTGTGCTTCCTAATTATAATTATACCTAATTATAGACCAAATTAAATCTTTTCTTTTTATAATCTAAATCAAGCATGTTTTCCCCCTTCTTGTGACTGTTGAAATGACTTGCCTATTGCACAATTACAAATAAAAAGCAATAGCGTCTAGATTACCAGACCGGGATGCTTTCCCAGTTTGTCCCATTGATGAGTGTTGTCCTAAAAAATTGTACCATTTTATTGCAATGTAATAAAGAAACCTCATTGTTGACTTGTTTAGTCGTTAAATTATTGGTCAGCATCAAGCATAGACACATTAAAATGACTTGACTTGGGTTAAGAAATGTGTTAATAAAATCTGGCAGGAGTGGAGAACTATCAACTTCTCAGACGAAATATGGTTAAAAAGAAATCATGAATGACCATGAACATACATTCCTTATCAAAAGAAGAGCACTTGTTAGTGAGAGAAACCTGAAACGGGAGTGGTGGCTCAGGCAGCTAAAGCTCCAGTTTGTTAATGTGGGGATCTGAGGATCTAGGTTTGAGCCCTGCTGTTGGTGGTTGCCACACCCCATACTACCCAGCCACTGCATGCAGTGCTGGTCACAAAAATGGGAGGGTTGTGTCAGGAAGGGCATCTGGTGTAAAACCGGTGCCAACTTGTGGATCAGATGGTCCGCTATGGCGACCCATTGACAGGAGCAGCTGAAAGAAAGTTTTTAGTGAGAATATTATAAAAAGGCTTCAGTTTGTTAGGGAGAATAAAAATTTGATTTGGAGCAGGTCATGAAAAAGATCATGTGGTGTAGTGAGTCCTGATTGACCCTGTTCCATTGTGATTAGTGCATCAGGGTGAGAAAGGAAGCTCAAGAAACAATGCAGCCATCATGCATATAGTAGTACCCACTGTAAAATCCTCTGGGGGCAGTGTGATGATCTGTTATGATGCTCAGCAACATTATGTGGCATTAAAATGAAAGTCGGCTGACTGAATGTAGTGAATGACCAGCTTATCATATCAATGATTTTTTTTTTTTTTTTACTTCACTAATACTCATCTCCAGGCAAAATAAAAATACAGGTATATTCCAGGACTCAAATTGTGAAACTTTTTCTGGGTGTAGAAATTGACATGAAATTGCCAACATATTGCATATTGTAATCCAACCTAAAGTGATCGAACAAAATATATATTTTTAAATATTGTGCAAATGCTTTTTTCTGACTAACTGATGAGAAGGTGGGTAGTTCAAGCTGCAGCCCTACCAAGTTGTCACTGTTTGGCCCCTGAGCAAGGCCCCTAACCCCATCTCCTCCAGGAGTGCTGTACACGGCTTACCCTGAGCGCTGACGCCAGATTTCTGTGAAGAAAATGATTTCACTGTGCAGTGATGTTTATGTGACGAATAAAGCTTATTTATTTATTTTTTACATTTTTTCTATCTGCATTGTGCTACACTCAGCTCATCAATAATACTAGCAAAGAGGCTATGATGAGAGGCCAAATTATATGATCAGCTAAATTTGTTCATTTTCCTCTTACTAATTTAGAAATGATCATCTGTTCAGGCTTTGATTGTTAAAGCTTTGATTCCTATGCCTTGTAAGTGTTCTCCTTCGTTTCTTGTGTATGATAGATCTATGCCTATGGAATTCTCTTTCAAGAATGCAATAAGTCAGACAGTTAATGAGTATACTGCATAATTATGTAGCATTGTTCTGTGTTTAAAAAAAAAGTGACTCTGATGTAGTATGCAATTTGCAATTATTAATTTCAAACGTGTTACTCCTCTGGCTTTTATTATGTGCTGAATGGCATCTTCTCTGAAATCAGAGAATAATTCCAGGTCGTCCAGCATGAGTGTATTCAGTTGCCTAGCAACACCAGCCTTGGAAAGGATGCTGTGTGTGTTTGTGAAGGTAAATCAGGGGGCAACCTGGTTTTAAAATAGACATTCACGTGGGCAGGACCTGAACTTTACATCAGCGATGGCATGGATACGTCACTGTCACAAGCAATAGAAATATTAACTTTTATAATAACAGTCTGCCCAAGTGGTCATTACTGTGCTCATTTGACTCTACATGCCAGCAGGGCTACCATAATGAATTTAATTGAGAGGATATTAATTCCTCATTAGTCCTAGATTGGAAACAATGCTGTGTATGCTTTGTGTTAAATGGGATTCATAAAGTCGGAGACCTTTTTTTAATTTTTTTTTATTGGATCGACGTGAGATCTTCCGTCCAATAAACGTTTCATCAGCCCCTTAATAGGTCCTCCATTTGCTCTGGAGGTTACTTTGACCTCGGTTGTGGCTGTGCATGCTGACCCTCCGTCACCTTTTTTTCATTTTTAATAGCTTTGGGCTGAGTCGAGGTCTCAAAAAGCAGCATCTGAAAATGGATGGAAGGACGCAGAAGAAAGAAAGAAAAAAGAACACACAAATGACTGCATATTAAAAGGCACTGCAAGATCTTTTTTTTTTCTTTTAAATCCAAGTGAATATGCAGTCATTAATTAGCTTTTTATTTTTCTAATGAAGATAATATTATAAAAAGGGCGGTGTGTTTGGATTTCTTTTCTCTTTTGCTGTGCTGGTACAGTAGGTATGGATATGATTAATGACTCTTGCAGTTACATGTATTACTTGGCAGTGCTAGCTATAGTCTTAGTGTGTGTGTGTGTGTGTGTGTGTGTGTGTGTGTGTGTGTGTGTGTGTGTGTGTGTGTGTGTGTGTGTGTGTGTGTGTGTGTGTGTGTGTGTGTGTGTGTGTGTGTGTGTGTGTGTGTGTGTGTGTGTCTATACATGTTAGTATATGGCATTCTCTCTGTTCTTCCCATTGCTGCCTTGGACTTATTTTAATCATCTGGTTGAAACTTCTGGTAGAAATCTTGCAGCGTATTGCATCTTGTCCTCTCACTGCTTCCCTAACAACTATGTGATTCTCCCTGGTATTTTATTTTAAAAAGAATGTAAAATAAAATGTCTGCCAAAAATGATTATTATTATATATATTTTAAAATTATATTATAATTTCCTTTCCTACTATTAACATCTACGCTGAAACAAAACCCATATCAACCCTGATTTCTTTAGCTTGTTTTGTACAGTACAGTATGTCAGTTGGCATCAGAATGGCCCGCGTCTAATAAATGTAGAGCCTGGAATCCCGGCACCTTTAACAATTGCTCTTGTTGCTTTTCCAGGTTTCCCTATCCTACATTCTTTTAAAACAATTCTGCACCACCTCGAGCGAAATCACCTCACTTTATATGCTGCCCTCTGTCCTCTGCATTCATTAAACTTTTATGCTTTATTTTCACCCTTTGATAGTATATGCATATTGTATGGAAAGACAGCGGAGGCAGGTAGCATCATGTGGCCTGCCCTTCTACTCTCGACCATAGATTTGCATCTCATTTCACAATATGCATTTCTTCGCATGCATACAGGTACAATCTAGCCATATTCAAGTGCAACTCAAGAAGCATAATAATTCGAGCTATCAATGAGTTGCATGCTTAAATAAATGTAAAATTGCATCCTGACATTATCTTAAACAGGAAATAAGCAAATCAAGCATTTCCATTTATGGTGCAACAAATATTCAGCCTTCTCCTCTGGTGTTTTCGTTTCACATGTATTTTTCCGCATGACAAGACGCAGTTTAGTTTTAATAATACAGGGGCAAGATGGAGGAATTTAAGATGGCAAATGCCGCAAGACAGGGCTGTTATTAAAAAATCCATCACTGTCTGGGTTATGGACATTCTCATTAGAGCAGTAATGCCATAGCAGCCTAGCATTCAGCCAGGATGTATCATGTTATTGAAATATTTAGTTGTGGCCCAAGTCTAAAGAGACTGCCTGTGCCATGGTAATCCCTTTGGAATTGGTTTGACATGGGACTGTGTTGGGAAGTCTGCCATGCCTATGTATTCTCGTGTCAATCTCAGTCAGAAAAAACAGCTTTGGCATACACTGTCACTCCCCAGTGCATTTCTCCTACTTGCCTCTTAAAATCACTGGCATATAGTGATGCTCCATTTCGTGTGGTGAATTTTTAAGCTGGGCCTGGAAATCCTCTCCGAGCATACAATATCCATTAAGGGATAAAAAATTATTCATGTGATTCATGTGCATTATTTACCAGGCTATGAAGAGAAATACCTCCTCCTCCTCACTTTATCACTATTTCTGCCATTCCAAAGTCGGAACGTGTCGGAAACTTCTCCAGTGTTAGGGGACGTCGTTGGACAAGAAATGATTTTATATCGAACACTGATAATGCTCTGGAGCTTTTATAGAGGGCACAAATTTTATGAAGATTGTATGCCCTCCCACAAAATATCCTGCCTGGTTTTCTCATTCTAATGTGTGAGATTACCTTTTTTTTTACGTCCCCGCAGTTTCATAGTCGACTGCTGATCACGAAAAGAAGGTGCGAGTAGAGGCAAGTTTATATCCATGCCGGTGGGGGTGTTTGAAGTAGGTGAGAATAAGCATGAGTTGCAACAGGGAGACAGCTGAGCAGTACTTTCACTGGGTGACTCGTGCAAATACAGAAAGCACATAACAAACAGACGGAATCTCTCCTGTAATGCAGGTAGAAACAACACAAACCGACTACAATATGGCATTTGCGATGTGCCCAACTCTGCAAGGTTCAACTGCAGCAGGGAACCTTCTTCAGATCCCCAGACAACAGAGATGAAATATTGGTGTTAATGGGCTTTTTTTTTTTTTTTTTTTTTGGAAGAAACATAATTGCTTCTTGTTGCTAGACAGGATGGTTCAGAAATTGCTAATAAACAGAATTTTTAATGTAAGGGTTAGGATTGGGGTTGGTTTGGGTTCTGTTGGTAGGGGTGGATATTGGCAAGAGATTAAAGGTGATGAACGATGTCCAATCAATGTGTCCTCCAAATTTATTAGTATTAGTAATTGTGTAAGCAAGTCCACATAGGCATATACATTTTGCTATGGTATAGTGCAATACTGGTGTTACTCAATAACATTTCATTCAGCAGTGGAACTGACCTCAGCTAAATGGCTTTGATTCTTAAAAATCTTTTTTTACTGTAGAAATCCATCATAAGCATAATTTGGATTGCTTGAATCAGTTAATTAGAGTCAACCCTCCATGACCCAGAATACGCGGTGCTTTCATTGCAGCATGAACAAGTAGTAAAAAGTGCACAGGTGACTGTATGAATCCTGACTCGCCTGTGTTGTATTAGCCCTGCTTGGCACTTGCTCTCCACTGTGACTAAAGGAGCAGATGGAGGCGTCACAGGTGGGATAGGCTGCCACTTCTGTTCCTGGGGAAACGGAGAAAAATTAAGCCAAGAAGTCTATCCGAACGCCCCTCTCCTCGGCAGGGCCCGTGGCGTCTGAGCTCGGTGGTGATAAATGGATGTGCACAGACGCTAATCAAGCACATGCTCCAATGGATGACCGGATGGGGACAGCTTACATCTTGCATCAATATCAAGGTTTGAGTTCATGCAGTATCACTGAAGTATGATTCATTTCAGTAATAGAATTCATTTCAGTGATGTATGGGACAATAAGAAATGAACCGTAAAACATGAGCTAGGTTTGATTCAGGAATTGTGAAACATGATATACCTTCTAAAGACTGGAAGCACTGATGATGGCATGCACAGGCCAGATCTTTAGTTATTGAATGATTTATTTATCTTTATTTATCAAAATGGTTTATGAGGGGTAGCATGAGGGGGGTTGGGGGGGTATCATCAGAGATTATGTGCAGAAGCATATGTTACTATACAGTACTTGGTAATTGTTAACTGACAAAACATTTCTTGTCAATTGCAAAAAAATTTCCAGGGTAAAATAAAAGTTAAAGACATAGCTGCCACTAAGCATCCCACCAAATCATGGAAAATAGAATGGAAAAATAGGACAAGTTGGGTTAGGATTTGTCAGATTGAATACATTTTATTTTCGACCTGGTGTCACCTTGTTTATTACATGGCTACTTGGCAGGCTTTACAGTACATAATCCTGTTAAAAAATAAAAAATAAAAAAATGTAAACATTAGTGTTAGTATATTTAAAAACGATGTTTTGGGGGCATTGTGATGCTATTTATCTTGTTTAGTTAAAAATCATTATTCACATGTAGTAGTATTTATAAATATTTGCATGTCGTATAAACATCTGATTTATAATTCATGAGATAATTTATACACTTTTAGAAAAAGGGTACTTTATGCATTCCCTTGTCTCTCTGGGACATCTGTTGTATGTTTAGTTTTAATCCTTCATGTGAAAATGTGGATTTATTGTACCTTTCAAACAGGGTAAAGATGAATAGGTGGCCCTTAAGGGCCACTATTGCACATTTAAATCATTTGTAATAAAGCCTTTAGGTACAACGTACATACTGTAGGTACAATGTATAGAACAAAGCAACAAAGAAAGGTATAGTTTAGTACGTTGTCATATCTGATTATGCAAATCGATCAAACGTCTTATGTAGTAAAAACATAAGAACCAAAAGGGAACCTTCGGTTCTGAAAATTGAAGCCAATTCAGAAGTGTGAAAATGTGCAGTTTCTCGAATGACCACTGGGGGCTGGCTCCAAAAGTGAGTCAATCTCCTTAGAGCCCAATGTTAAAATGTTTAAAATGTTAAATCGTTTACAGACTGGTGCAAAACAGTGTTCGTGTTCCATAGTGGTCTCCATAGGTAGAATTTCCATTCATAACAACTACTTGATATTTTGGGATTTCCATTCTTTCATATGTCATCTTGCACATGAGATGATGGATACTACCCACCCTGGAGATATGTCCACTGTTTCTGTAGCAGTTTCATAAGGGGCCGGGTTGCCAGCCTGATGCTCTTCCATTCTATGGCCAATTTGAAAATGCCAGTTAGTCTAATCTGCCTGTCTTTGGACTCGGGGAGGAAACCGGAGTACCTGGAGGAAACCCACTAGGCACGGGATGCACATGCAAACTCCATGCGCCAGATTCAAGGTGGGAATTGAACCCCGGCCCTGGAGAGGCAGGGTGAAAGTTTTAACCACTAAGCCACCATGCTGCTCATGACAACTCTACAGGAGTGAATTTCATTTATTTTATTTTTTTTGGATCTCCATAAAATCATTCATAATTGGTGGTGTGGCACAATTTGAGTGACAGCTGCAATGCAGGTGTCAAACCACTACAGTACCTGTCTGCTGTGCATCATTATATTTTAACTTACCACAAGAAATGTAGGAGTTGGCGCAGGACGACATGTAAGGATATGAGTTCAACCAAATGTAAAACTATGTTAACATATAAATTACCATTAGCTACCTTAGCATTTTGGCTAAGCTAAAACTAAGCTAGCAAGCTCATGGTAACTGTAATAATGTTCCAACCAATACTGCTTCAGAGAACCTATGGTGAAGTTAGTCCAGTTCTTTTTATATAGTCCATGATCAGAGCAAGGTAAAACAAACTAAAAAGGTGATTGCAGTGATTGTGGTACGCCTTTGATGCCAGACTGGATGCGTTGAATATTTATGATACACCGTAATTTTATCCCATGCCAGATTCTTGATCACTTTTGTTTTTAGATTATGTTTTTAGACTTTGTTTTGTAAGGTCTGCGCAGAATGGGTGGGCTGGTCTACAGTAACCTACTGTAATATAAAGAACCACCCATTACAACTGTGGTGAGCAGAAACACATCTCAGAATGCAGGATGGAGTACAACAATAGCCACAAACATGAACCTGAGCCCATAGTGGGCACAGGCTTGCTGAAACTGGGTAGTTGAGCATGGGAAAAATGTTGTGTGGTCTGATGATTTTTTATTTCTGCTGCGTCATATTGAAACATCTAGAAAGATCAGTATTTGCATTTCAAATGCATAACTCCATGTTGCCAACTTGCTTTAGGTCAACAGTAATCGTGGGGGAAATGTTTTCCTGGCACACATTGGGCCCCTTAATACCAATCGGGCAATAGCTGAATGCCTTTGAATTTGAATATTGTTGCCCTCAGCTTTTCCCTGTTACATCTTTTTAAATTGCTCGTCATGATGCAACAATACACTCATAGAAAAAAGTGCTATACGCTCCCTTCCACATACATCAACTTACAGACATCAACAATTGGCCAGTATTGCTTTGATTGACAGGGCAAAAAGGGTAATGTGGATCCTTCTATCCATAAAGCATGTCCAATTTGGCTTCTTTGGCCCCCAGCAACAGAGAGCAATACCGTCAGCATGTTTGTTTGCTATTCTAGAGGGTATTTTTTCTATTTAATTTGTTGCCGGTTTAGTGTAGGAACTTATTGGATAGATCTTCGGAGTTTATTTGAAAACAGCTTCACCACCTGGTAGTCTTCGTGTTTGATTTTCTTGTGTCATGCTGCATTTCCATGCACTGTAGCCTGTAAATCAGTTCTCCCTGAATAAATCATACCCACTTGTCTACGGGTGTGATAAGGTGGAGTGAAATATATACCTAGTGTAACTCTTGTCTTGAAAAGCCATATTTTTTAGGTAACCACTATCAAATCCTAGATCCAAAAACCTGCATCGTTCATAAGCTTGCATACCGACATCGCCTAAATATCATGTGCTACCATGAAGGACATGAATATCACATGCATGCTACCAGTAATGTTTTATGACGACTGCTATAATGTATGATGCCATGATAATGTTTTATGCCACATTCCAATTAGAACGCATATAACTCATTCGTGCTTGTGAGCCAATCCAACCAATTGACATACAGCCATCAGTAAGCACTGACGAGGATCTCATTTTAGCTTTCTCCCATTAAATCATGCAGAGGTCAGGAGGAGGTCATCTGTGTGGGTTTAGTGCATCTGCTAATGCGTAGAGGGCGCGCCTTAATTACATTAGGTTCTGGTTAAACAAAGACGGTGTATGAATGAATGTGTGAAAAATTAGCATTCCTATTTCTTTTGCCCCCTTTTACTTGCCTACTCACTGCACAGTTTATTTAAGAATTGATTGGGTCTCTTTGCTCCATTATCCTCCCTATTTACCTACACGTCTAAATCCAGCATGTTCATATGCACCATCAATTTACTCTTCTTGAAACTGCTAACGAATAATCACACAAATCACTTTCTCTTATCCTTATTACAAAAATCAATGCATAAATCAATTTGAAACCCATGTCACATGCATAATAAATATCATTGTTGTTACGGAGCTTAATTGCGAAGAGAAAGCTCTCCAGCCGCTTTCCTGATCTCGCCATGTTCCTCCCTTGGGTTTTATAACTCATTCGCTGCGCTATAAGTCTTATTTAGCCCATGTGTTCTCTTTCTGAAGCTGCTGGGTTATTAAGCTGTCTGGAATAGTCCCAGTTCAGCAAAAGGAAGTTTTGCTTTACTCGTTTTATTGCTTACTAGGGGGAATTGAACCTTACTTTTATCTGCGCTTTACAATGGGAGCCATCGCCCCACCTCCCAGGCTAATCATCTTCTAGATCGCTGCCACAATCACCAAGGGATTTTTGAATCGAGTTTTAATATTTGGACCTAAGCAAGAACTGCATCAGGAGTTAATAAAGACCTCCAGTGCACAAGCGAATTCTCTACAGCTACAACTGCTTCCTATCACATTTTCGTTAGCAGTTCATGATTCTTTGACAGTGATCTCTGATAACAGTAGCTTGCACATGTTGATAATCTGTCTGCTATGCGAACAAAAAAGGTCTGTAGTCACTTCGACATGTTTTCTTATTCATCGACAGACTCATAAAACTTTCCATTGCAATTTCAATTTCCACTGCTCTCTCAGCCATACTCTGTACACACGGTAACCTTCATTAAGGACAACCTTCACAGAAGGCGAGGGGAAGGAGAATGCTTTCCAATCTGCTTTCTGTTGTTGCTTATTCCAGGTGAGATATCATTCAAAGAAAGTAGCTGGCTTCAAGGTCAGTCCAAGGCTTAAGCATACACCATGTCCAATCAATGTGTCCTCCATTTACGCCAATGGCATTTTGCCAGCAAGACGTGGCTACATGTCAGTAAAGGCAGAAAGAACATTTGCGTTCAATATAGTACATTAAAGAATTTGAGAAATCTGGCAACATTGTCCTGTTCAAAGGAAATACTCTTTTAAAAACATGTTATACTGATCATTCTTATTGAACAAACATTCCCCAAAATCAATTTTTGTATAAAAGCAAATTCCACACGTTTTTGGCACCTACTACTGTACATAAAGTAGGGAAAACTAATATAAAGTATAAAATCAATCTCACACCCACTGATTATGTGCATTTTTTATCTTGAATGTAATTTTTTAAAAGTTTTATGTTGTTTTTTTTAAACGACCAAAACTAAAATAATTAATTAATTGTACAGTTTGTTTCCACATCATTCCAATTTCATTTTTTTTATTAGTACTTTATTAAAGCATCTTGCATTTGCAATCTCATTTACAATCCCCTGCCAAGTTACTTAATGAAATTCATGCCATCAACACCTCTTCTGAACCTCGAGCCAAAGACCAGCCCAAAGCAAAAATAAGCCAACTCTGTATTTTAACTTGGGTATGGAGTCTTTCTTTCCTTCGCCATTTGTCCCCAAATATGCCAAGAGTATGCATGGACATAAAGTTGCCAAGTTATTCATTTTACATTCCAACTGTGTTTAGAAACAGATTCATGCAATGCTTCAATACAGCTTGAGATTCATGTACAGTAGATAATAAAGACTTTGGCGCAGGAAAATAAATGCTTTTGGGCAAAAGATGGAATAATTAAATGATTTAAATTTTTTTTTTAATAAGGAACAACTGTAAAGTACAGGTAAATAGTAATAAGTAAACAAAACTCAACATTTGCCATGACAACACTGTATCTAATTAAACACAATAACTAATCTTGGGTACATGTTGTACAGTTTGATAAGGAAGCTAGCTGTTTTTATTCAGTGCTCACCACTTTTTTCTTTTTCTTTTCATTTTCTTCTTTTTGCATGAAAAACCCAACAGCCTTAATTATATTTTTTCTAAGTATATATGTATTAATTAATTAATTAATTAATTATTATTATTATTCTGAAAAGTATATGTAAGTACATGGCATTACATGCACATGGCAGGGTTAGACTTGCCTGAGCATCTGCCATCTCACTTGCCATCTTTGGCTGGGGGAAAAAAGTGCAACTTGTCACAAGTACAGTATATCATGCCGTATATCAATGACATTATTATCACATGAAGCATGTACTAACTAGCTAGCTACAGTAACATATGGGCAGCTGTATCACAAGCTAGAGTGTAAATTAGCCTCTATCAAAAAGAAAGCTGATGTTACAAGTATCGTACAAGATATATGCACTAAGCTAATGTGGGCATCGTAGTTAACATCTAGCATGTGTCAGGAGCTGTTAGCAATGTTTTATTCAAATTATGATCATTTTGTATCAACCAGCAAATTTAGCTTTTTTCAGATGATAATTTGAAATGTTCACATTTTTTTAATGTGATGTTACTTTTGGGTGCTTAGATTTGGCAGTGTGTGTGTGTGTATATATATATATATACTGTACGACAATCATATATTGACAATGAACAATTTGGGCAATGTTCTCCTGTAATTAAGAATCAACGTTTGTTTTTATCTCCTGTAATCCAGACATTGCAATGTATTCATTCATGAACATATGAAAAATTAATTCAGTTGAATGCTTGGTTCATGATGATAGAGTAACGCGTATGAAATTTCCTTTGACATGAATTTACATTAATATTTTACCTGGTGCCTGCAATTTCAACTCATAATTATCAAGCATAAGAGTTCAAGCTGGTTTGGATATTGTGTTTTTGTCAAATGAAATGGAAATTTCTAAAAAGTATTGTGCTGCTGCTGCTGCACGATGTTATTTAATGTGACCCTGGACATAGTCACAAACTGTGATTCAAGGATACAGAGCATAATTTTTCCATTCCCACTTAACCCAAATGGATAGAGTGTAACTCCTAAGGGCATCTAGCCAGCATTGGGGCAGCCCTCTGGTATGTTCAGCAAGCATAAGAAAGAGAGAAAGTGGAGTCTAACCATATAGTTTCTATAAGGCAGCTTTATTAAAGGCAGTTCCACCTGTGAACCCCCGCTCACTGACATTGGTGGGTTGCATTCTGGGAATCCATCTGGTGGCACCACTGACAGGAGAAAACCTGCTAATTAGCTCACGCTGTAAAGGGGCCTGGTCGAGCCCAATCCCCAGCTGTCATTAAACACACTCAGAGAGAGGGAGAGAGAGAGAGAGAGAGAGAGAGAGAGAGAGAGAAGTATGGTAAACACTGGGGTTCTGCTGCTCTAATTCCTCCTTTCAGAGATTGGGAGAAGCTGTGAATCCATTTATGAGCGTTGTGCTAGGTAGAAGACGAGCACCGCCCCCAGAAACATGGTGTGAAATGTCATTACGTTGAGATGTATATGGTAATGACACACTCCGTTGTTGCTGCTCATGCCCATTTGATACATGAAAATCCCTTTGGCATAGCCTTTGGCGCAGCTTTCTTTTTTCCCCAAACCCTGTGGCAAAAAAATGCACAAAAGAAAAGTGTTGAATGTGTTGCTACACATGCCAACTATGGAATACCTGTTTGTAGAAATGCAAAGAGAGAAGGCGAATACAGCAACCTTCTTATGCTCCGTAGGCTTCAGGTAAAGTAGACAGACATCTGGTGCAGCTTCCTACTGGCACTAAAGACAGGAGGAGTTCGCTACAAGCTGTTACCTTCGTCCAACATGCAGTAACGGATCTATCTCTACACCCCTGAAAAGGCAACACGATTTCTCATGCATAATTGGCTCTGGCTTAAGCAATGGCAATGTGTATATTTAAAGGGGGTATAATTAGGCTTGAGTGATTCTTTTGGGAAGCATAAAAGGTTCAAAGACCCTCTCAGCTAATCAAAGTCTCTTACAGTGAGAATTGCCAGCCCTGTGTTCCCCTGGGTGAATATATTTACACACAAAGCCCACACGGGCCTTCTCATTCAACGATTAAATTACATTTCGCATCAGTCCAAGATCACAGCAGCTGTTCAGATCCGACTCAGTTCGGTCTCTTAACAGAATGGCCAGACCACGAGAGTCTAGACTTCACCAGGGAGCAGAGTGGTCCCAATCAAACGCCGAGGGTTGAGGGTTGGACACTGTCAAGAACCATCTTGGTTCATGAGCCAATGGACCAATTAGTATTTAATTCCCATCCCAAACTGAAACAACACATAATTAATCAAAATACAATAGCTAAAATTTATTTCTACCTTTTCTCACAAACATGCCAAAATAATGAAGTGTCTCTTTTTAGATCTCAGAATGACAAATAGAAAGAATATAAACAATTTCCTTTGTGATCTATTATTAGATTTGGATATGTAGTCATGTCCAAAAGTTTTGCTTGAAATCATTGTTCTTTCATTGTTAACCATGGTGACCTGCAAAGAAACGCGTGCAGCCATCATTGCGTTGCATAAAAATGGCTTCACAGGCAAGGATATTGTGGCTACTAAGATTGCACCTAAATCAACAATTTATAGGATCATCAAGAACTTCAAGGAAAGAGGTTCAATTCTTGTTAAGAAGGCTTCAGGGTGTCCAAGAAAGTCCAGCAAGCGCCAGAATCGTCTTCTAAAGAGGATTCAGCTGCGGGATCGGAGTGGCACCAGTGCAGAGCTTGCTCAGGAATGGCAGCAGGCAGGTGTGGCAGGCTACCATCAGTCCTGTGTCATGCCAGCAGTAAAGCATCCTGAGACCATTCATGTGTGGGGTTGCATCTCATCCAAGGGAGAGGGCTCACTCACAATTTTGCCCAAAAACACAGCCATGAATAAAAAATGGTACCAAAACACCCTCCAACAGCAACTTCTTGCAACATTCCAACAACAGTTTGGTGAAGAACAATGCATTTTCCAGCATGATGGAGCACCGTGCCATAAGGCAAAAGTGATAACTAAGTGGCTCGGGGACCAAAACGTTGAAATTTTGGGTCCATGGCCTGGAAACTCCCCAGATCTTAATCCCATTGAGAACTTGTGGTCAATCCTCAAGAGGCGGGTGGACAAACAAAAACCCACTAATTATGACAAACTACAACAAGTGATTATGAAAGAATGGGTTGCTATCAGTCAGGATTTGGCCCAGAAGTAGATTGAGAGCATGCCGAGTCGAATTCTAGAGGTCCTGAAAAAGAAGGGCCAACACTGCAAATACTGACTCTTTGCATAAATGTCATGTAATTGTCGATAAAAGCCTTTGAAATGTATGACATGCTTGTAATTATATTTCAGTACATCACAGAAACAACTGAAACAAAGATCTAAAAGCAGTTTAGCAGCAAACTTTGTGAAAATTAATATTTGTGTCATTCTCAAAACTTTTGGCCATGACTGTACATATTGCTGATTAATATGCATTAAATGATTTTTTACTTGTTCATCTGCAAATACGTATAAGCTGTTTCCAAATTATTGTCATTATAGAAGATTAATTAAACAGTATACATTCGTTAATTAATTAAATAACCATGTATGAAACTATCACAACTAAGTTGTGACATCTATGAGCTATGAATAGACTTATTAATTAAGGAAAATATTTGTTTTAATTTGTTCCTGGAATACTACTCTAGGGTATTGGGGCAATGTAAGTTGAGTCTTACCGTGCAGTGAGTAATTTTCATGATTGCCTGCCTCACATGGGATACGTGCTTGGGAAGGGTTATAGTGCTTCAGCAGATCAGCAAGAGACACTACACTATACAGTGTACGCTTTAAACTGTAAAATCAGGACTTAATTAATGCAGAACTTAAAGCTGAGACAGTGTTACATGAATAAGATTGGTGTACTAAGCTCTTCTCCTGGTAAGAGTTCTGAATTAAGATTTCTTTAGGTATCAGCCGGGTAGCCAGCCAACACTGCTAGTATAATAATACAAACTGAAGTCATGAAAGCACTGGAATCTATGCAGAAGAGGAACTGATTCGTGCAGTGAATGTATTTAAACCAGGTGCAATCTTGTGGAGAATATACTACCACTCACAATTAGGTGTCATTCCAGAGCATCCTGAGACTTGCTATTACGTGACAAAAAGAACTAGAGGGCAGACATGACTCTTAATTTCTTTTGCTGGGAGGAATAGAACAAATATGACAACTTGCTGCAATATCATTTCAAACATAATCATAATATTGGCTTGAACTGGATAAAAAAAAAAAAACTGATGTTGTATTCTTTGTATGATTTTAATGATTGTCCAGATATCAAATACCAATATACAATTACATTTCTCAGATTGTTGGAAAAAAATAAGAATTTAGAAATGTTTAATATAGTAATATCTTATATAATAAAGTAATGTATTTAAAACAAAATAAGAGGTGAGACTGAAAATTGCCCAGGGCATCTAATGTTTCTGAAATTATAATATAGTGTTTTAGATATTGTAGCAGTGCTGCACTTCAACAGTGTGAAGAATAATTTGCATAGCCCTGTTACTTTATTAGCATAAGAGATGCATTTACAGATCAAGCCAGAATGTGTTAAACCAGCACATTGGGCTATATTTGTTAAATGTTCATTGGTTTTACAAATTTTTGACGTGCATTGGAATGTACTGTACATATGTGTATTGCGGTTAGGTTAAGGGGAAAAAAACCCTCAAAAATGGGTTTGCATTTCACCACCACATCATTGATTATTTTCCTATCACAACACACCTTAATTGGCTTTATTTTTTTAACTAGAATAATAGACCAGCATTGAGGATCATACTGTGTTCCATAGACAGAGCTATTAATATCAGTGAAGAACTTAAATACGCTTGATCCCAGTTAAGTCAAACTGATGCTCGTAAGAATAAATTAATGCAGCTACTGTACAAAGCAACCAAGTACTGAAGCCATTAGGCAAGTAATGATGCATTGTGACACAATGCATCACAACACAAAAATGTGACACTATGCATCATGGAAATGTGTGATTCACATTGTGGAAATCGCTCTTCCATTAATTATGCAACTTGTGCAATTGCACTCTTTGAACACCACTGCTTTCAATCTGTGCAAAGCATGCAGCTGAAGTATATAACAAGGTCACATGACACTTTCATGGACATCTTTCATGGAAGATCTAGATAGATTTCTTAAGTAGGTTTTAAACAACACCAGCTCTGCAATGCTGCAATACTGCAGTGTACGGTGCTTGAGAATGAGGAAGCAGAACTCAGGCATTTTAGCCCACTTTGGACCTCTTTTTCCAGGTAAAGTGATGGCTCAGGAACTGCTACAGAGCTCATTATGGTTACTTTTACATCGCAAGCAAAAGTGGCCCATATTCGATTTACTGACCAAATCTAATTTTTGCTTGGCTGTTCGTACTATGTATTCAATGTAACCTAAAGTATATCTGACATTAATCTGAAAAGATCAAGCTCCTAAACTGACCTGCTTGCGCAAAGGATCAATGTGTCATGTTATGTGGTCAAGCTCGCTGTAATAAAGCCATGTTATTCTGCTACCTCTCTTGCTTATATCCTTAGTTTCTTTAAATGTAGCTTTTTAACTTTTATCTTTCCTGCCACAATGTTCTCATGTCGTCGCATTCAGTGATTTCATTTGAAATCACTTTAAACACAGACCAGATGCAAAATGTCTCATTATGCTCTTTAACTTTTTGCTCACACAGGACTATTCCCCTAAATGTTTGTTACCGCACTATCCCATCCTTCACCCTAGATATTGCAAAATTATGATTAACGTCATGTTGAATTGATGTAAAATTTGCATGAATCCCAGTTCACTGTTTAGACTGTTCAGAAAGAGAGGTCAAAAAGAGATCTGTATCTTAGGAACAGATATGGAAATATCCCAAATCAGAATTGATTAGAGAACAGATTTCATGTGATCTATTATAAAAAAAAATAAAAAAAACAGAAATAGATCACTTTTTATAGTAGTGTGAGCATGTTTATACTAGACTATGCATGTATATAAGACAGTTTATACTGATCATTTTCCTCAGATCAGGGACTAAATTAATTCAAATTTAGGGAGTTTATTTACCTATTCATTTATCATCTTCATCTCGTCTTCATGTTCTTTGGGCATGAGGCGGGGTACATCCTGGACAGGGTGCCAATTTTATTTATTTATTTATTCATCATCTTTATCTTATCTTCATCTTCTATACTGCTTATCATGTACAGGCACTGGAGCCCATCCCAGGGGACAGGGTGTCTATTTATTTATTTATTTATTTATTTATTTATTTAAAACATAGATCAAAACTTTCACTGAATTTTGCCTATCATATTCAACACATGTCCATAGCTATTTATAATTAATTGTTTATTATAAACAATTGTTTATTGTTTATTTATTTATTTCAGTCACATTTTTTATTTCATTGAAATTTTCTTCGAAATATTTTGAGAATTCATTTTTGAAGGCAGGAACGTGAATTGAATCAAATTCTGACCGGAGTGTATGGTTGCATCATAAGAAGTCACAATAACAAGATCTGAAAAGCAAAAGTAATTAAAAATCAAGGTTATTAACACACGCGCGCGCATACAGAGAGAGAGAGAGAGAGAGAGAGAGAGAGAGAGAGAGAGAGAGAGAGAGAGAGAGAGAAAACTGTCAAAAAATGTCTTTATAAAATCTTTTTATATTTATTTGTCTGAAGCAACATCGGGTTTCGGATTTTGTTATTATTATTATTATTATTATTATTATTATTATTGTAATTGTTCTGAAAATCTGCTTTAGCATCCACCCTGTATCCTGTGTGAATATGACGGGCACGCGCACAGGGTTTCCTTGGTAACTCGCGCCTGCGTTGGCGTTCCCGAAAAAAGCGAAGAAGGTGGCGCGTGTGCGTGCGGCGCGCTCCCGTGGAGACCGCGCGCAGAGAGAGAGAGAGAGAGAGAGAGAGAGACTTCAAGAACGGGCAAGGAAACGGAACACGGGGAGGGGGAAAATCATGAAAATGCGCACGGAGGGTAAATGAAGGATGTTTCCTTCTTTCGGAAAAAACGGCCATATGAAATTGCGTGAAGTGTCGTGAGAGGGGGGATCTTAAAGATCTGCGTAGGATTACGGTTCAGTAGCATTAGAGTCGGGTGTATAAATATTTTTTGGGGAAAGAAAATAACAGGAATGGAGGCTTTTTTAATAGTTCACCAAAGCAGGTGAGTCGTGTTCCTCTTTCTCCTTTTTTATTTATTTATATCATTTATGAATTCGAGTTCAAGTGTTTCCGTTATTTTTAAGCAAGCTGTATAAAATAACGGTCGAGTTTTCGGTAAGTCAGACGTTAATCTCATCAGCGAATTTGAATGCAGCACGAGAAGACTGGCGCGTGCACTTCACTGTGTCGGATGTGATAAAGAAAAACATGCGATCGAGTCCCTTAAAGTTACCAGGCGAAGCGTTACAATGCGTCCACTGCGTATCTGCGTGCTGTACAGAACTAACAATAGCTCCATCTTTACACCTCTACAGACATCCGTAAGCCCGCCAGCCTCCAAACACACCGGGCAACAGTTGTTTACATGCGGCGCGAGCTTGCTCGTGCGGTGATGTTATGTGCATTAAAACGTTAAATAGAAAAACAAAGCACATGCTCTTATGCATCATGCACAGGGACGTGAATATTCATTTTTAAGCAGATCGAAAAGATTTCCTATTGATTGCATGCATTTACTTAGTATTCAATTATGCTGTCAAGCTTTTGCACCATTTAGGCTCATCATCATCATCATCACCTGATGTGTTTGTTTGTTTGTTTAAATTCATTTAGTTTATTTTGCTGCTTGTGAATTCACGCACCTCCACAGGTCAGTCGTCAGTCTCCAAAGATGTAGATGTAGAGATAAGTATGTAAAAAGGCTAAGTTGAGATCCAGCCTGCAGGGGGCTTTGTGACCGCTTCCTTGCCTGGCATTAAGAAGAAATTATTCCGATCATGCCTTCTGGTGTTGAGCTTACAGACCCGACATACATACATACATGCAGCACACTAACTCGACTACGATTGATTCACACACTGCGACTAGACCAGTCAAACAGTGAAACCCTGGCACAAGTCCTGACTCCCTAATTCATTTATTTCTCCACAAGGTCAGTTAGTCGAAAGTAGCCGGTACGATCGAGCACCTCTGAAAGTCACTGGCGAATAATTAGTTTAGATGTCACAGATGTTTTCCCGCGTACCGTTCTTTATCTGAGCTTTCGTTATCGGGGAAGATTTTAACAGGAAGAACGGGAAAAGGAGGGCAGAGCCGAGAGAGGAATAATGGGTGCCTCTGAGTTGTCATGGAGATATAGTGAATAAGCAATTGTTGCCTGTGAAGCCGAAGCTTTAAAGGGATTCCTAGTGCCACTGCATATCCATTCCATCTCAGCCCTCAGTACAGCACTTTGCTAACTGAATAACACAATCATCCACCTAATGCAATCGTGGCCATCCGTGCAGTTTCATACTATTTAATAGCTTTATGGATCTTGTAGGCATTATTCTATTTGGGTTAATCAAGTCGCTTCCTAAAGATGCTTTTCAGAGACCACTCACATTGCACTGTTTTTTTCTTTCTTTTTCTTTTTTTACTTGCAGGCTGTGTATTTATGCTTGGGCATTTGGTGTCTTTCGAAGGATTATGCACGGTCTTGCTTTTCAATTTCCCCTCTCAGTGTATGTCTCTATTTGTATTCGGGCCTCACAGCCTCTGCCTCTTTCGTGGCTCCAGTTGATTTAAATCTGTTCTGTCCTCACTTCTACCCAACTCATAATCACAGTTTGTATAAAACCTAAACAAAATGTAATTTATAATGTGGTGTATGATTTCAGGTAGGATATTGCAAATTCCTGATGCACACTATTATGAGAAAAAAAAACGTTATTTTACATTACTTTATGGCATTTGGAAGACACCGTTATCTAGAGCAACTTACATTTTTAGCTTACTATACACCTGAGCAGGGTTAAAGGCCTTGATAAAGGCCAACAGTGGCAACTTGGCAGTGGTGGAGTTTGAACCTGGGAGCCTCACAGTTACTAGTTCAATGCCTAAACCACAGAGCCACTCCTGAAGGCATCCAAAATATGCAATAATCTCATCTGAACAGTTACTATTGGGATGTGTCTGCTACATATGATCTGTAAAGTCTTCATAACGGCTCTAATCTGAGGTGCTGTTAATTAATGATTTTTGAGACTTGTAACTCTAATGAACTTCTCCTCTGCAGCAGAGGTAAGTTTTGGTCTTGCTTTCCTGGGAAGGTCTTAGTGGGTTTTGCAAATGCACTTGACAATACTGTTCTTGTAAGAATAGAAATAGTTTTGAAATCTGCAGTATTGTACTACAATGTAGAAAAATACATCCAGTCTTGTGTCCACACTTTTGAATGGTGTGTCTAAACTTTTGACTTGTACTGTATGTTGGTTGAACTTCTCATGGGAAATGCATGCATTAGGGTGGTCAGATTTTACCTTAAAAAAAAAAAAAATACAATTTCACGGTGGTGTAGTGGTTAGAATTGTCATCTTGCACCTCCAGGGTTCTCTGTGTGCTTGGAGTTTACATGTTCTCCCCGTGCTTTGTTTGATTTCCTCCCCAAGTCCAAAGACATACAGATTAGGCTAATTGGCGTTCCCAAATTGCCCGTAGTGTGTGAATGAGTGTGTGTATGTGTGTGCCCTGAGATGGATTGGCACCTTGTCCAGGGTGTACCCGGGATAGGATCTAGGCCAGCCGCGACCCTGAATACAGGATGACTGAGTGTATGTTGGCTGAACTCCCCATGGAAAATGCATGCATGAGGATTAAGTGATTTTACCATCTAAAAAATTTAATAAACAATACGGTAGCACGGTGGCTTAGATGTTAGCCCTGTTGCCTTACACCTCCAGGGTCCACGTTCGATTCCCATCTCTGTGTGCGTGGAGTTTGCATATTTTCCCTGTGGGGGAGTTTCCTCCAGGTACTCTGGTTTCCTCCCACAGTCCAAAGACATGCAAATTAGGGTAATTAGCACTCCCAAATTGACTCTTGTCTGTGTACTGTATGTGTGTGTCCTGCGAAGGATTGGCACCCTGTCTAGGATAAACGATATAATGAATAAACGATCTAATCATTCGGAAATGGTAATGAGTATTTACACCATTTCATGTTCAAGGAGAGTAGGGCAGAGCGTAATTACAATATCAGTTGTACAGTCAGGAACTGCTTGTCAGCAGCAGCAGTAGCAAAAACTTAACTGGATGTTGGATTTTTAGGTGATTCTGCACTAATACATAGTATACAGTAAAAAACATATTACAGTACATTTCTTATAGCCTAATGCTTATTGTTTTGCTAATGTGAACAATTCTAAACTTTCATCCTTCTCATGTTTTTTTTTCCTGCAATCCTGGGAAGATTCAGTGTATTGGGAATATACACACATGCATATAATGCCAATAACTGGGCATGTATACAACATGGTTGTTTAAAATGGCAGATGATGTAGCTCAAGGTGTCTTGTCATACAATTAACCTGGAAAAAGGGCAACCTCAAATGTGGGCATACCTTGGTTTTAGAAAAAAATAGGCAAGCAAACCACCAACAAAGAAAAATCCTAGCATGAAAAGTGTGAAATGCAAAATCTGTCACAAAGAGTGTGTGTGCAAGGGTAAATACTACTTGGCCTACAATGACAGTGTACATATGCTTTAACAGCTGTGTCGTGTTTGTCGTATTAATATATTCGAGAATTGATTCTTATGCCTGGTTGATATACGCTCGTGTTATGTACTCTGAGTTTAATAATAGTGTAGGGTGGACCATGTGTTTATAGATTTTATTTCATATTCATTAGAACTACGCGATTTGATAAAAAATCACATTGCAATTATATTGACATGTATTGCAATTGCAGTTTAAACTGTGATATGTAACTATTAAGTGTACCATTTGCATTCAAACATATTTAACTAGGCTAACAGCAAAAAACTGGACAAATTCATCTCGTTAAGAGGGCCCAAGTGTACTTATCACCTGGGGGGCATAGTGGCTTAGTGGTTAACACCATCGCCTTGTGCCTCCAGGGTTTGTTTCCTGCCTTGGGTCTGTTAGCATGGAGTTTGTATGTTCTCTCTGTGCTTGGTGAGTTTCCTCCGGGTACTCCGGTTTTCTCCCACAGTCCTAAGACATTCAGATTAGGCTAATTGGCGTTGTGTGTGTGCCCTGCGATGGATTGACACTCTGTCCAGTGTGTACCCTACCTCATGCCCTAAGTCTCCTGGGAAAGTCTCCAGGCCCTCATGACCCTGTATACAGGATAAAGCCGTATAGACGATGAGTGAGTGAGTATTTATCACACAAACTAGCATAAATTTATCACATAAATTCACATAGATTTTTATACGATTCAATGTGCAGCAATAATTTTAATAAACTCTTAATATTTTTCCATTACATTACAGAAAGAGAGCCATGAACCATGAGGCATGAGTCAAAAGCAGTTGAGATGGTGAGAATGTAAGCGGGCTTTCCAGGTGCTGTCAGTTAATACTGGCGAGTTCAAAACAGCAGCACATCATTTCAGATTCATATGCTGACTAATTCATCTCCCATTCTATTATGCAGAAGAACGATTGTGTGTTTAGTGTATTTCTGTGTGATAACTTATACTAGCATAAAGGTTGACAGGTCTGGTAATATAATTATGTAATATAACCTTAGAAAAAAGTCAGTGGATGTCGTGGCCGTGTAATATCGTGCTGAGACAATTATATGGTTATTTCACAGGCCTAGTGTGCAAACAAATGCAAATGTAATCAAGACATCGAGGTCATGTTGTCTCGATCAACAGTCATTTAAAACATGTGCATTTTACTTTGTTATTCATAGGTCCAAATGAACCTGAACGTAATATTTATAGTATTGCAATGTCTTTTAGTCTTTTAGGTTCATTACCTGCCACCAATGATTCTAAATGAGAGCAAAATTGTGATCTGGCTAAAACACCTCATTTCATTGCGTATTATTACATTAGTTGCTGTGGTTGTGAAGGAGAAGTGTTATCATCTCAAATCATTCAGCTCCCCTTGTATATTAATATTTTTGCTGTCATCATTGTTTTTGGTGCCTTCCGATCCCAAAACTCAGGATGTAGCAGAATCATTAAGGACTCTAAATGGTTGCTTAGCTGCGTGCAGCCCAGTCCCATCTAGAAGTCTTTAAGATCCATTTGTAAACACATGTTAATTGCAGAGAGAGACCTAATTCTTGATGCCCATTATTTCCCAGACTCTATTATTACAACAAATGAGTGTTTGCTAATGGCATGACATGCCCTCACAACTTTTCACAGTGGACCTTACAGAGATGCCTATACCATATACATACTGTATACCATATTTGCAAGAGCAACTTGTAAAGGCTGTGTTTGAAATCCAGGCAGTAAGCTTTCGGTATAATTTTTTCTCATTTATATTGCAAGATGTTATCAGTGTATTGATTCTTTTATTCATGAACCCATAGAAGGATGGTAGAAGGAATAGAAAATTACCACTGAATATCTGTGGTACTGTGTGTGAGTGTTTTGGGGGTGTTAAGGGTTAGAGGCTGGGGCCAAATGAACTAAAACGCCTCTTTGTTACAAACGCTGATAAAGTCAATGGACAAGGCGGTGGTGTTGTCATCTTTTCCAACTCTTTTTCACTCCTGGGCATTTCAGTCGATAGGCATTTGAGAAACTGTTGGCATCACCATAGCAACCTAGCACTGTAACTTGGAAAAGGTCCCACCTGTATTCCAAGAAATACAATTTACTAAATATTTATTCCAACATGTTCTTTTTGGTAAGCACATCTAACTGTACACTGTGAAAGGTGTATTCTCTCTTCAAGTTCATACTAAACAAGTTATAATAAAAATAAAAGAGCTCTGAGTGGGTGTGGCTTTAAGACTGTAGATGAGAATTTTTTTTTTTTTTAAAGGAGATGGAGGAATTTATTTTTTTGTTAAGTTGTCTTTTCTTTCTGTGCATCCATCCAATATTCTCATTAGCAGGATCTGCTGAGAAAGAGTCGATGAGTGTTTGTAGAATTTATATGGAATTATTATTACAACCAGCAAAGGAACAGATTAAAGTTTGGATAGAACCAAACCAAATAGGACCAAAAAAACAAACAAACATTCCTTTCAATAATTTAGCATTTTAAGTGTCTTTCAATGATATATAAACTTAGTGATATGAATATAGCAGTGGAGTCGTCTCCATCGAAACCTTTGGCATCACATATTTTCTGAATTAATGTGAGTATATGAGTACATTTTTAATATTTAATATTTTTGAATGTCTTAATCAAAAGTTTTACATTTCTGATTTTAAAACTGCATGTCCCGTTCCACCTTTCTCTTAGAGATTAGAAATGGGGGAGGGGATTTATTCAGTTATGTTCTTTTGTGTGGCAATTCATGCATCAAAATAAATGTTTAAAAATATATATTTTATATATATTTATATATATAATATATTTTTTTACATTTATAAAAAAGATGAATTGAGCCAGAATTGGCTAGTTTGATTGGTCATGACTGGTGATTGGTCTGATTAGCCTCATACAGTATATAACCGATTCTGTAGTGTAGAATCCTCTGAGAGATGCAACAGAAACGCAATTTTATGGCATTACATTATCAAAAATCATGTACGTTAAAAGCCTCCAAACTGCCTTTTTCAAACTCTGTTTAACGAATTAGTCTCAAACCCACTCATTACACACGCTTTCACCTGTCTCAAAACTCAAAATTACTCAATAATCGTGTTAAACATTTTTAAAAGTTTAAATTTGAATTAAATCTGGGAAAATGTAATACTTATAAAATCACAATTTTAATTGAATCGGTACCTAGGTATCGTGATAATACCATATCGGGTAATGACTAGTGATTCCCATCCCTACAGTATATGTACATATTTCATTTAATGATGTGGACACAGGCTATTAGGAAAATCGTTCAGTTCCATTAATAAATAATATTGAAACAACGTAATAGTATATATAACTGGGCTTCAGTATTAATTCTGGTTCAGATGTTACTATTTAGATTATTAATTATTTTATTTATTTCTGTTTATCAGAGTGGGTGGAGTTTCAGTGCTTTATAGTTAGAGTGTGTCACAGTGATCTGGCAACCCTTGAGGGATAGCTTGTTTTGAAGGCAAAAAAGTGGGTGGTGGGTGGTCATAATGTTAAAGCTGATCGGTGTGTATGTGTGTGTGTGTGTGAGACTCCTTTTCGAAATTCAAGAAAGCAGCAATTTACATACTTTACATAGTTTTAAAAGGCAGTTTAATTAACATCCATTTGTATTCATTTACTCAGAGTGTTTTTTAATCATAGCTTGCTCTCCCATTGCAATTGAAATCCATCATTTTCTAATTGAGCTAAATCTCCAATGGCCTCCTTTTTACTTTGTCTGCCCCATATATAGGATCTAATATAATTGAGAAAAACACCTCTCCTTATGGTCACAAGAATAATGTACTGTAGAAATACATTTGTGTTTCAGCTACAGGAAATGCATGACCGCTTTTGTATTTTCTTTTTTCAGTGTCATCTGGTAATGTTTGCTCTGTATTTTCAGTAAAGATTAAGGTATTGGCACAGTTTGCTGTGTTTGGGAACATAGGCAGCCATTATGTGAAAGTTTGCTCCTTTTTAGTATTGATTTATTTGTATACGGTCACTGTGCTTTACGCTTATTTCCTTCCATGAGGCACTGTGGTTTCATTTTAAAATAATTTATTTATATATCAAGTCTTTTTGTTATTTGTTTGTAACAAGTCTCAACCTTATTGCAAAAGCCACACACACACACACACACACACACACACACACACACACACACACACGCACACACACACACACACACACACATACAAAAGACAGATAGCTGTGGGATTGTGTTTGCTTCCAAGCTGCAAGTCTGAGGAAAAGTTTGAGTTCATGTTAAAATATATGCATGTTTTTACAATTTTAAACGTCAGGTACCTATAACCATCTAACATGATAGGTTACTTAAGATGATTTCTAATTCATTTATCCTTATAAATGAATTAACTAGGGTTGCTGTAGGTCCAGAGCTTACATAGGGAGTGCTAGAAGCAGTGTGAAAGGGCAATCCACTCCATGTATAGTTCCTATTTGTATTCACGAACTTAAATCTTTCCAGCTAATTCAAACTAAACCAGCCATCATGAGTAATAGTTGTATATCATAATCAATTATTTGATGGTATTACAATTTCCCTGTCAGACAAAAGCCTTTCAGAGTTACAGTTAAAAAAAATGTACATTAATCATATCAAATGAAATTGCTACATTTTTCTGCTTACCTTTCGTGATCTTTTTGACATTGAACTCACTAGACGTGCCTTCTCGCGCCTCAAAACCATTCGGGAAACAAATGTGTTTGCTGCTCCGCTACAGCACAAATATCTGACATGACATGACATGACATGATCAACAGACAACTCTGTGGAAACTGGCTTAACCTGGCTCTAATAACAATCAGAATCTAATCAAGAGCCAGTGCAGTGGACAGCTGTCAGTGCGAGGCTTATAACAATGGCACTTTACACATTAGTGAAAGGTACGCCACATCCATTTTCCTATGTCTATAAAATGTGACAAGCAAGTGTACAGTGTGATACCTTGTTTTTCTGTCTTGTTATGTAGCTGTCTAAGTAACTGAAATTAAAAACACGGCATCTCTTTTGTGTTTTTTTGCTCGAGAAGAAAAAAAAAAAGCTCACAAAATCTTTTCAGAGCTTTCAGTGAATTTTTAAGTAAAGACCGCTTTCACAATAATCCATTTGCATTCATTGAAACTCACCCACGAATACTGTGAATACACTCGGGGACGAGCATGTGCATGCGGGCGCGCACACACACACACACACACACACACACACACACACACACACACACACACAACACTGACAGGTGGAGCCAGGAGGAGCAAGTGTGTCAGCTAAACACTGCTGCTTAACATTGACCACTACAAAACTCTAGAGACTAACTGTCAATGGAAAAAGGTCAGCAAGGCAAGGACTAGACTTAACAAGGATATATATATATATATATATATATATATATATATATATATATACTAAGTACCCCTAGACAGCTTTACACATTAAAAGAGTAAGATGCAGCCATGTGTTGCTAATCATCAGTCCTTGAATAATTGATCATCAGCACCATTTCCAAACAATTTCCAAACCGTTCTACATTGAGGAATATTATTAATAAGCGGAAAGCATCTAAGACAGGAGTGGACATTCCAGCACGTTCGCCCCAAGGTCAGAGCATACAACGCTCATAGAAAGAAAAAAAAAGAAAACTCCAGAGCTACATCTTAGACCTTACCGAGGTCCCACTGAGCATGCTAAAGTTAAATGTTTAAGTCCATGACAGGACAATTAGAAAAAGACTGAACCAAGTACAGTTTGTTTGGAGGGGTTGCCAGGAGGAAGCCTTTTCCATCTGAAAAGATCATGAGAGCATCACAAAACTGCATCTGAACAAAGTGCAAGACTTCTGGAACAAGAAGACATATGAGACCAAAGTGGAGAGTGGAGGTGTTTGGTCTTAACCCCCAGTAACCTGTTTGGGAAAACCATGAACCCACTGTCAAGCACAGCAGTGGAGGGGTGATGACTGGGACTTAAATAAAATAATCAAGATTTTGAAAGTCCAGACCTCACGGCAAATTGAAATGCATAGAACTGAAGCGATGTTGAATGGACCAAAATTTCTCCACTACAATGTGAGAGACTGATAAAGTCCTACAGGAAACGATTACTTCAAGTTATTGCTGCTAAAGGTGATTCTATAAGCTATTAAACCACGGGGTACTACACTTTTTGTTAAATAAATAATACCACCAAGGAAAAAAGTTATACATAATTGTTCATCTGATTTGCTTTGATTTGCTTAGTCCCGCAGTGATCAATATTATGATTTTATGATAGATAGATAGATAGATAGATAGATAGATAGATAGATAGATAGATAGTGCGCACGTTACCAGCAAATTAATAATCTAAACATCTTTCTATCTATAAGGATAGAAAACCATCCTTAAAGGTATTAGATTTTACAACACAAGCAATTAGGGAAAGACATGTTATAACACAGGTGAGAGACCTGGATAATGTAAGCCCAACATGTCCTTTGACATTCCAAGAAGTAGCGACAGAGAAAGAAACCCAAATGCTTTGTGACAGTGTCTCACTGACCTTGTCTCGAAAGATTTCAAATATTCCCATAAATTTGTCTCTACGTTGCAAACTGTTGTCTGCAATCTAGTCCCATTATGCAAATGACATGTTCCTCTTTGCAGTATTCATATGAGAGTTGCCAACAGCCTTTATCACCATGTTGGTGCAGTGAAAGAATCTATGTATAGAATTTAACTGCTTGTAAATACACTTAAGTGCCTCTTCCTGAATGATCACTTAGTTATATGCACATGCATATGTAGTGCAAGGAGGAGATAATTAGCAGGAATTTGACCCTTAAGTCGTAGCCACTTAAAATGTAAATGCTCCCGAAATCTTCAGGAGTCCCCACACAATTGCCACCGAGCAGCAAGCGCAAGAGCTGATACAGCAAAAAATGAAATCAAAGCTTTTAAAGCCCAGACAAATTAGCATGCATCAGGAGATGTGAAGGAAGGAGGCCCATAAGCCTGTCATCGGATATAGAATGATGAATGAGGCAAACAAAAATCTGCTCTGAAAGAGATCTTTGTGTTTACTGTGAGACACAACTTCTTAAATGTCAAAACATGATTTATTTTGACAAGCGGACCACCGACGTTCGTATCTTAGCTTTGTAAAAGAGTGTTGAATATAATTTAAGGTGATTTGGTTTTTTTTTTTGGTGTTGCTTTCTTTTCTTTCTTTTTTTTCAAATTGGAATTATTTCAACACTTGGAAAAGAAACACAATGTAATAGTTAACAATTCCAGATTGAAACTGTACAGTATGTAGACAGGTCTGGTGCAAGTTTGTTCTATTTAAGTTCTCAGTATAATAAGGAGTAGAAATTCATCAGAGTGTGAAGTAAATATTGCTCAGTAAAAGTTAATTTAAAGGCTAGACCGTTAATGATAGAAATATAAAAAAGCGTGAATTTTTGGGAGTTATTTTTTGTTTGTTTGTTTGTTTTAGAGCAGGGATTCTCAATTTTTTTCTTTTTTCTTTTTCAGTACTACATTTAAAAACCATTAAAACTAAGTATTACTTTACCACCATAGATGTGGGAAAGAACAATATGCTTATGATGTGATGAAGTGCTTCTACGATTAGTCAATATAGTCGATGACATCAATTGCAGAATTTTTGTGTCAACATCTTATGTTCTAAAACTATGTAAATGTTCGTTTGTAACTGCAATGCATTACAGGATGTGCTAGGAGCAGTATTGCTTCCATTGTCTGCCATGACTAAATTCTGTAGTAATAAGGAAGAACACATGGATGATGGTGAAACGGAGATTCAAAGTGAAGAAGTAACACAAAAAAAAATAGCAAGACCAAATATAGGAGCATTTTACTTAAAATAAACCAATGAAACAAGTTAAATGCAGACTCTGCGAAGCAGACTTGTCATTTCGTGGCATCCCTTTGGCAATGCATGAGCATCTGAAATGCAGTCGCGCTGAAGACAAGATGTCTAATGCTACTCCGGATGGGCAGGTTTCAGTGAGTTACGCTAGTACATTGCATTGATACGTACCTTGTAGATCTTATTTTCAATGTCTGTGACTTGTCACAACTGGCTATAATAATAATAATATTTAATTATTTGTCACATCATAGTGATAGCATAGTGAAATATTTTTTTCACCTTTTTCAAGCTGGGGTCAGAGCGCAGAGTCAGCCAGGATACAGAGGCCCTGTAGAAGACAGGGTTAAGGGACTTGCTCAAACCCACCCCCTTTTGATCAGTAACCCACAGCCTTAAACGTTTGCCCCTCTAAAGTTACTATCGTAAAGTTGATGTTACTGTAAGTTACCAGAAAACAACCTCTCGTGGATGATGCTTGCTAAGCTAGTTAGTCTGTGTGTTGGAGCATATCAGTAATTTCGTTGTAAGATATCTAATCTGTTAAATGGTGTGATTGGCGATAGGCAGTATGGGAGGGAATTACCTGGGATCACCTGACACAATTTTTATAACAAAACCTACAGTATTTGATTTGTATTGTGATTCTGTCAGTATAACAATTTTATAAATATCCCGATTCGATATTAAATATGCTCTGAGATTTCTTGGCGAGTTGTCTACCATTATGTGTGCTTTCGAGCACAGCATCCCTAGTGTCTTAGAGGAATGCCACCATCACATGAAAGAATCGCAACACGTAACTCAGTCGATTTTTTTCCCCCATCTCTGTTGGGCAGTATATTATCTGCGATAAACTATTATACATAGCGTTTATCTTGTAATAATTACACAACTTTATAAAGCTTTTTAAAATATTTTAATTCTAGGGTGTCATTTAAAATTTTTACCTTTGCCATGACATCTCAGCCTCATGGAAGATGCTATCCTGGAGCCATTGCTTTTTATCTGAGTGAGGCTGTTAAAGTCACAATACTGTACCTCCAAGTACACGATCCACAAAATGAGAGAGAGATAGTGAGAGAGATTTCCTTTATTTGTACAATAGAGCAATTTATACAGATATTACTTCAGTATATTGTGTTCCTTATCCAAAAGAGCTGTTCGTACTGAGGTTTGCATCGTAAGAATACAATACCTACTATTTGACTTCAAGACTATTAAAACTAGCGGTATGTTTTGAGTTGTTTTATTAGTAAGTCATGTCTTTTAACAGCTGCCAAGTTTCGAAATTGAGCAGCTATTCCTCCTTGCATTATGTGTAATTCGCCATTTCATCTTTAGTTTCTTTCTTCATCCATCACTCATGCCAGTGTCCTCTAGAAATCAGCTCTAATTATGATTACAGCGTGGTGAGATGACTGGAATTTCAGCAGCATCTTAAAATCCTCTCCTTCCATCCACATGCCTTTTCCATTTGTTTAGTTCTTTATCTGGGGTATGAAGCAGAGAATAGACGAGCGAGGATGGCCATTGTGCCGTGCAGTCTTTGCAATAAATTAGCAAAGATAAGGCCCGGAGAGACCGCATCCGAGGCCTATCATTGATCCCTAAGGGCAGGCTTTTAAGAAGCTTACTAAAAGCTGCAAGCTAGAAGGCATGCTTTTAGTTCATTGTGAATGGGCTATATTAAAGCACCTTTCTTTAAACCTATATGTAGGACAATCATCAAGGGTCTAATCACATTCATGGTCTAAATAGGTTCAAATGTGTCAGTGGAACATGAATTTCATTGTTATGACTATGACGTTGAAGGGAAAAATAAATAATCAAGCTAAAATGGATTTAAATTGGATACATTTGTAATAGCCCTTGGAAATCCCACACTAGTAGACTAGGACACTGTTGGTGTACACTAAGTAAGGATTTCCATGAATCCTTCACTATGGGAATTCTGTAGCAACATACACACAGCACAGGGGAGGCAATTAGCTCCAGACTGTGTGTGATTCCTTTCTACCCTTCCCTTGTCTGGCAGGAAGTCCAGTTATAGTCGTCGGTCTGCTCCATCACTCAGAAATAACAAAACCTCGCAGGCATGTCATACAAGACAACAGAGAAGTGGGTCAAGACATAACGATCCATGTCGTGCCTGGGTAACACAGACGTGGGTTGTTCAGGTCATGGCTAATGGTGAAGCCTTCGATGCTCTGAGATTGCACATTTAAATAAAACAAATCTCCAGAGTAGCATGGGCATCGCGGGTGGAGGAAGAAATAATATTCTAGAACAGATAAAGGTGAATTAAAGTTAGAAAAGGTCAGTTAGCATTAGACTGTTCTTGCTTGCCAGAATCGCTGCATGAGCTCATCCTGGGAAGCAGTGAATTAGCGTCTCAAGAAGGAATATCAGACAGTGGGATGACGCTACACAACGACATTTTTGTGAGCTTATAGACTCATTCTCATCCATGGTGACAGTATGTTTGGCTTTCTTTTATTCCTACAGGGTGTAGGATTGAAGGAAGAGCATTGGACTGTATTCACTCAAAAAGAAGCTTTCAATCTTTTTTCAATAGGTTAATGAGATACTCACGGGTCTCATTATAGTACGACGGGAAGACGGAGATGAATCAGCAGAATGAAGAGAAGATAGAGAGACAATGCCTGATAGTGTATGAGCATGTGAAGAAAAGAGGGAATCCAATTCAAAGGTTTAAGTTTAATCTATGCATACCCAGCTTTTGTAAAATAAATCATAAGAATAAAGGCTATACATTTAAACATGAATTAAAAAGTTTTAAATAAAATAAGGTATATCATTTATTAAACTGTACAGTCCCCTCTTAAAGCAAGGCCAGTGCTTTCCTTTATGACATTTGGGTTTGAAATTAAAAGCTGAATATGTGAGACGATAGCTCAGATGACATGTTCGCTTTTATTTCCTAATAATGATATAATAATATTTAGTGTTAAAACAACTAAAACAAAGGCAAACCATCCAGATAAGAAAAAGCATAGAAGCAAATCATCTTAATATTATATTCAGCATATCGCTTCCTTGCAATAGTCGCATTACGTCAGCAAACCACAACCATAACCAGACTGCTGCAGGTGTTTGTTTTTTATTTAGGCTAGTACTGCTTCTTCTTTTATTTGTTGTTTGCTTTGTGGCTTTCTCCCTTTTAGTCTTCTCCTCAGCATGTGCATTAAAGGATGAATTGGGTTTAGGGATGGTGACTGACTTGGCGAGCCAAAAACCTTCTGTGTTTTCCTTTGATGGAGTCTTTTGTTGTGTTTTGGGTGACCTCCCTGTTCCAATACTTTTGGAAGAGAATTTATGCATATACAGTATATAACAATACCATAACAATACTATATATTATATACCTGTAGTAGGTCACTAATATATATGTGTCTAGGTCACTAATTTAGTACAATAGAGTTATAGAGATAGCAAAAAAGATATAAATAATTACTGCATAATGTAAAAATTTTTATAGTAGAATAATTATCAAGAATTATCAATAACTGACAATGCTTGGCGGTGCTTTTTAGCTTATTATAGATCAGAAATCGGGGAGAGATGTCTTTGCTATTTTTCTGTTTGCATTGGTTGTAGATTGTTCTTTTTTGGATTTTTGGACTTTATTTTAATAGTTTTTTTTTTTTTTCGCTATTACCTCCCTAATTTAGTTATAGACAATTTCCACCTATCTCTTTGTTAGTGTACTCTTCCATTAAGACAACAATTACCAACCAGGGAGGAAGAAGACCATCACATGCTTCCCACTCCCCTCCCATCCCCTCCCACTCGAGAGAGTACGGCCAAACTGCTCTCCAGACTTCTCGCTACTGATTGTTGCAGTGTCTCTGCTTTATTCATTTTTGCAGTGGGCAAATGACATGCGATTTGTGGCAAGCTATCTGCTTGATTTGAATGCTTTTTTCCACACACAGCCTATAGAATGTTTTTGTGTTTTACGGTTGCTTTCCGTGTAGCAACACTAGATAGACCAGTCACCCTCCTTGTGCTAAAATACAGTATGACTGTTAAGGAAATCCAACCAACATTTAAATATTTCAAGGACAGACTAACCATTAAGCATATTCTAAACATGTTGTTAGCCCAAGACACATCTATCCTTTTATTCCTGTTTTATCCCTCTGCCATACCATAGAAATAATGAATATCACAGTGTTGTGGGATGACTCTGTGGTATTATAAGGATTTAGGCTGTTCTGGCAAGCTGGAGTATTGTTTTCGATATTTCTTTCACCAGATAGACAATGGGAGTCCTCGGATTTGTAGGAAATCCAGTTAAATGTGGTGCGTTCTGAGTAAGATTAAATTTTATTTAAAGCAGCTATAAAGCAGATAAATCCTGATCTGGATCATATTCCTACTGTACACAAGCTAGCTGTTTTTGCAAATATTGTTTTCTAACATGCCTGAAACTACAAATTAAAGATGCATTAAAATTCTAGCAACTGGAAATTTTCAGTCCAAGCTTTTTGGCCATTTCTTTTTTTTTTATGGTGAGAAATGTGTAGTGTGCATCAAAAAAAACAGCTAACTCTTTGAGGTTTGATGATGTGTCACTATAGAAATGGTATATTACGATGAAAAGTACATTAACATAAACCTTCAGTCATACTTACTGTTACAGTCTTGCTGTCACAGAATTTTAATCAACACCGTCAGATTGAGAATTCAGCAGCACTGAAGTATAAAGTATATATGATTAGTTGTAATAAGTTGCAATATAAAATATAATATAAAATGTGCCATTTTACATTATTTACATCACACTTATAATACATTACTTGTTTTGACACCATAATACAATTAATAAATATTATGAAATAAATAATAATGATGAAATTAGAAAATAAATAAAAAGTAGATTTAACTAAACATGATTTTTTTTAAACCCAGCCTTTTAAATGTGTTACTGTTACTGAATTTGAAATGCTGATTCTAGGTCAGATAGAATATTGGCACATGAACACCATTTTATATCATGTAGAGCAACAGATAACTAATATAAGGTAATCGTGTTGAGCATGATATAATACATGGAAATGCAGACACACAGTGTACCAGAGGTGCCAAAGCCCAGAAGCCTAAAGTTATATACCAAATACCTAAATGTAAAGCTATATGAGCTTTAACGAATAAGAAATGGAAAACAATTTGAATGGTGCGAACATTTTAAGGAAAGCCATACATAGTCCTCGGAGCCCACTGCAGGAATTCCTGTGAACATTCAGCGAGTAAAACGCACGATCCTTTAAAATCAGTTGATAACTTGTCTTCAATATGCGGAAGAGACACATCTGTCTGTGGGAACTGTACACACAATTATTCATGAACACCACTTGCACATTACAGGAACTCGGCTGAGAGTTATTTTCACATCCCCCGTACGGTCCTGACCCAACTTCAGGCCATTTCTACATGTGGGGCCATTAACCGAGTTCCTGGGAGGCCAGCATTTCAGACATACAGCAAGCGGTCTGATAATGGCTTCAACATGCTGTCTTGATGGTATTGAAACACTGGGATAAATACATTAGTGTAGCAGGGGATTATATGGAGAAATAAAGGTAGGCTTTACTTTCATAATGATGTTCTGTTATTCTGCACAATCTGAATTTCCCGGTTTGACTTGAACACCACTCGTAAAATATTTCGTTCTAAATATCAATAATTTTTTTTGTGCTTTCTCTTGAATTCCTACTGTATGTTGAAGGACAAAAATGCGACGTATGTTTGCATATGGAGTATAATGCTATGGAGGAATTTAAATTAAATATTTTTCTTAATCCAGCTTTAGGAGTCAAGCTGGAAAGAGCATATCAAATGTTATAAAACAGTATTGTGTACTCAGACAGTATGGAATTACTGTCACCTAATGACTCTCTGACAAAAATGGCAAAATGAATTTCAATCAAAATAGATTTTTTCTTTATATGAATTACTTTACAACACTCTTTGACTATACACACATACACATGCACACACATCATCCTTATTAGGAATACCTGCTCGCCAACACAGTTATTCAATCCACCAATCATGTAGCAGCCAAGCAGTGCAGAAATATCATGCAGATACACATCAATCAAACATCGGACATGACAGGTTATCAGACATCAGAATGGGGAAAAGTTTTTATTTTATCCGCGGCATGGTTGTTGGTGCCAGATGGTCTGGTTTGAGTGTTTCAGAAACTGCTGATCTCCTGGGATTTTCAGACACAGCAGGCTCTAGGGTTTACTCAGAATGGTGTAAACAACAAAACGCATCCTGTGTGTAGAGAGTCCACAGGCTAAAGTACCTTGTTGATCAGAGAGATCAGAGGAGAATGGCCGGACTGGTCTGCGCTGACAGGAAGTCTATACTAATAAAGGTAAACATAGAGATAGACATAGCTGCTAGGGTAATATGCTTTCTTTGTTGTTAAAGCACTTTAAATGAATATGAAGCATTTGATTATAGACAATCAGCGTGTTGGCTTGTCTTTTAGTGAAACCTTAGATAGAAATCTTTAAATTAAATTTTCTCTCCTATTCTTTTTACTTATGGATATAAGCAGACGTTAAACAAAGATAAATATATTTCAGTTCAAGAAACGTGCAAAATCCTTACAATTGTTTGTCTCACTATCAAGACAGTTGTATCAAGACATTTACATACAGTACAATCACACTCGACATCCATCAGACTATTCAATTGGACTATTCAATGGTATTTTCACCCTATTTTTAAAAATTATATTGTTTAATATTAAATTATTAAGTTATTGTTTATTATATTATATTGTATTATGTTATATTATATTGTTTTACAATGTCGTACCCTTGCCAGTATGTGTCAATGTGATCTTACCTGGAAATTAGGGAGTGTTTTAAAAATAGAAAGCTTGCTATTAGTGCTTAAAATGTGAAATGAATTAGTAGTTCAGGGTCAGTCTCACAGTGGTCTGGGTGAAGGAGACAAGAAAATAGAGTCATTAGAGAAAGTCCCAAGACCCTGTCTGTCTGGCATAGAAGCGGCCTAGAAGTGGGTGCAAGGGTGTGTGTGTGTGTGTGTGTGTGTGTGTGTGTGTGTGTGTGTGTGTGTGTGTATGTGTGTGTGTTGGTGCAAAGAAAGAAAACGTATGCGTTTCGATTACATTTACGTCTGGATGTGCTAGAACACATCCCATAATCGCCTCACTGAGAACAAGCCCAATCGATGCAACCTAATCTTTACTTTTCATAAAGAAATGGGCAATTGACATAGCTGGGCAAAAGAGGGATTAGATACAGCACTGTATAAGCAATGAAAACACCTTTAGCCAAAGAGATAATATAAGCACCCATTTCACTTCGAGTCCATGGTCACATCGACAGTAATGAGAGAATCCATATCCCACAAAATGGCTGTGGAATGCTAATTTGCAGAAGGCCACATTACTGCAGTTATAACAGGACACCATTTAACCGTTTCCCATCTAATATTTCACCTCAGTCTCTGCCTCAACCTTGAATTACTTCCACCCCCTTGGCTAACAGAGGGATGTCTAAAAGCCACCTGTGAAAATTTGAGGGTGCCCAAGGAGTGTGTGTTTTCAGCGCTATAATGGTAGTAGACAGCTCACTTCTGAAGAGTGAAATAGCAGGCTAGTGAAGGCACTCTGCAGAGAGTATCGTAGAGGAAAAGGGGTATAGAAGAAAGATAGAAGAGAGGGACGGATGACAAGGTTCACTGCAAAGCAGCGAAGCAGAAGATGGCTAAGCTAGGATTAGCGTCTGGACATGTGCAAACAGATGATAAAATGGATCTGATGCCTGGAGTGTTCCACCAAAATATCCTGCATTTTAATATTGTTTAATGGAACCTTATTGAATTTCCATCATGATTTAAAGTGTGTATCGACTTGTCGGTAACAATTCCATTATCGACCATCGGGTTGAGAAAATCAATCGATAATTAATTTGTAATCAGTTTAAGCGCACAGTACAGTGCTCATTTGATGGTTCAGGTTTTTTCAAGTCTGTCAATTAAAAACAAATAAAAAATGTAGGTATAAGTACATTATAATAGGTATTGGTCGTTAAAATTTTTCCTGTTCTGCACACTGACCATGAAGTTTGTCAAACGGAACACGAGTACAGTGTCAGTAATCAAGGCCACATTCCATAATTCAACTGAGACTCGTGTGAAGCTCCTGCAGATCTAAGTCGAGTTGGTATCTTTCAAAGTTACGGTGCCTTTTCTCTCCCAGATAGCCATAGGGGTAGTTCTGGTTAGCCATACGCAACCATGTTGTACTGTATGCTTGCACCTTTTTTCCTACACAACAGTTGCCCAGGTGTGCAGTAAAAACATGCAACATGGCATGTTTTATTGATTTTTAACTACTAAAAAATCGATTGCCATTTTTCATACCTGATCGCATACACTGACTATACTCAGTGATGGCACCATCAATAGTATCTGCAATTGTGGCTAAGTGGGAGGAGTAGTTCAGCAGAAAGGATAATGAGCACAGTGCCTTGACAATTTGGTCTATCGAATAGTAAGAGACAATTTGATCTATCGACTGATAAGTATCGTCTTGCCTGATAAGTTCTAATTAGCTCATATAGCAAAATAAAATAGTAAAGTTAAATTAGCTGTCAGGTATTTTGCAACATTAAATTCAGTTTAAATAGAGTAAAACAAATATTAAACTTACAAATAATATGAACATTGCCAAATATACATTTGCACTGGCATTTTCTTCCTGTTTTTGAAATTGCATATTATTACCAAAGGTTTTGGCCTCCATGTGATTATCTAACAAAACACAAGATAATCAAATTGGCCGAATACCCTAAAGGCAGTGAGGACACCTAAAGAGAGCTAGATGTTTTTTTAAATATCTAAAAATAATGATTTATGTAATAATATATAAGCATATTAATAGTTTTACTAGCACCTTACACTAATAATACATTAATAAATACTTCTTGATACTAAAAAACTTTATTTTTGGTATGTTCATATATAATGCAATAAAAATGACACTGTTTATTTAATATTTTTATTCGTTAGACAAGACTTTGGAACAGTAGTAACAACACCTTCTATAGTAAACAACCTTATTATTATTATTATTTTTGCTCATCATGAACAGCGTAGACAGGGACCATATTTTTCATAACATGAAATGAAATCAAAATTGTGAAGTCAGCTTAGGGTTTTATTCCCAACAAAGAATTCCTTCCCTGTTTACAAAGTGATATACAATATATTACAGTATTCATCGTCTATACTACTTTATGCTGTATACAGTGCCAATCCATCACACACATTCACAAACTCATTCACACACTACAGGCAATTTGGTAACGCCAAGTAGGCTAATCTGGCTAAATTGGACTGTGGGAGGAAACTGGAGTACTCAGAGGGGAACCCACCAAGCACATGGAGAATATGCAAACTCCAAGCAGAAAGACCTGAGGCAGGAGTCGAATCTGGACCTTGGAGGTGCAACGTATCGGTGCTAACCACTAAGATACTGTTCCACTATATATACAGCCAAAAAATCTCGACACTAATATTTTAATACTAAATTTATTGCTATACATTATATATCGATATGATAATATGATGACAGTAATATGATATGAATATAATATACATCATACTATTTTTCTATTCCTGAAGTGGTTATACATTTTTGGCTGCCTATACATACAGTGGAACCACCGAGTACAACCAAATCAGTTCACGACAATGAAATCATTCCCTAAAATTTGTCTCTGTTCACAAGTCTCTGTTTGTCTCTGTGTGCAAGTGTGCAGTGCAGGGAAAAAAAATCTCTTTGAATAGATTTTTAGTGGAAATGGCTGCCACATATGAACCAGAGGCCAAGAATCAAAAAAGAGAGAAAACCCCTGAAGGAAAATCGCCCAGTGGTGTCATGGAAGGGGACTCTCTCAAACACTAACCTCCTCACCACACATCTTCATCTCCTCCATTCCTTTACATCAGCAAAGGAATCCCTAAGAAAGATGTGTTAAAAGCACATGTACATATAAAAATGAAGTGTTTGCTCTCTCTTGTACAGTTTTTTTTTTATCATTAAGTGCTGTATTGTTTTTGTATAATTAAGGCTTTTTACATTTAAGTTAGGAACGAATTACGCTCGTGAACTGATTCATAAAGGTTCATAAACTGTGTATAAAGAAATATTCATTAGTTATAATTGTTCATTAATCATTGCCATTATTAATTTTCTTTTTTAAATCATCTTGTCTTTGGCACCCACATCTCCTAACTTCGTTTGCCAACTCAAAGCAGGAGGAAAGCTGACAAGCACGATGCATAATGACATATTTTAAAAAGTGTAGGAAAATACTTTTATCTTCTTGGCAAACTGAGACACAAGGTTTCTGTTTACACAGCTTTCACTGTTTAGCTTCTAAATCCATATTGATTTATCAGTGACTCCCGAAGAAAGGCAAAGCGTAACCTTTCAAACTTCTCATGTGCCATTTTCAACCTGCTACTTCTGTGGGTGAAAGTCAGCACAATGCTGTGAAGTAATCTTGCCTTAAATTAGGTTTCAAGCTTATTGATATCCTTTTTAGTTGTTAGGATGGAATTATTCACAGATTATTTTTTACTCATTAAAAATAATCTAATATCAAATTGGTTACACCACTATAATCGATGACAAGTGCACTTTTACATTAGCCATGTACTGTAAATAGACACTGGATGTAGGGCTACAGTGAAACATTTGTACTTTAGGCATAGTACATACAGTTTAAATCTTAATGGTATAAATAAAATGGATCTTTGTATATTTGGATCTTAGAATAAGCATTAAAAGCCAATGGGATTTTGTGTGATTTTATGTGGTTCGGCATGCTTTAAATTGAAATGCAACAATAAAGCAATTGCCATATTGTCAAAGCATTAATATATTCATACATATTGTACATTACATACTGTATGTACATGCATACATACATATATACAAACATATACAGTAACTTTGCACACGAACACCATTGTGGTTCATCTCAGAGCTGCAGTCAAAGCCACAGTACAAGAATTTAAATAATCTTACAGTGATTTGTTTCCTTATGGTCAAAATATGTAATGCAGATTATGTCTGTAGGTACAGCAAACACATTTTCATCGTCAATGCGAAGTTTAACCATGCAGAAACTTGTTTCTCTTTACCACTCCTGCATTTTCAAACAAGAAAAGCAGAGCCCTGAATCTTAAAACAAAGGATGTTGGAAATGTGGAGTGTTTCCCAAGGGAATGTTCTTGGCTTTGTCTCTCCTTGGCCCATTTTCCTCCTTGCTGGCACATAAAGAGAGAAAAGCTACAGCACAAAGACATAAGACAGAAGTGAGTTGATGCACAGCTGTGAAACACCCGCAAAGCTTTAAATAAAACTGGTGACCCGAGGTTCATATTTAAAAACACGTACTCACACACACAAAAAAATCCCTAAAGCTGCATTAAAAGCATGTTACTGTTCAGCATATTTGAAAGAAGGTTTTCATTTGCTGAGAAATAATGTAAATTCTTCAGCTTAAATAGTTTATTTACCTTTTAAAGGTAAATAGTTAAACACTAGTAATGCACTAGTCATTGTGAAAATTGGTCATTTGATTTATTTAAAAATAAATTTTAGGCTTTACAGTAGCCTCAGTAGAAGATTAGCAAAGCAAGTTAACTGTACTAAGTACAGTATGAAAACTGAGCAATTCTCTGGTGTTTCAATCCATTAATTTCCATTTATTTTTATGCAGTAGGGCTTTGCAAAAGTCAGGTTTGGTACTAGACATACCTCAGTTCACAAGTAACATGACATTTATTTTCATTTATTATGAATATATCTTTTAAACATTTGTATAACAGTGGCAAACATGTCATAACTGCCTGATCACAGGAACGTACAAAAAAATAAGAATAATAACAGCACTATTTAAAGCAAATAGTGAGCAATCGTTCTTTTAAATGAGGGATATTTAAAGGATTTTTTAAAACATAATGTTCACCCTATTTGCTGCTGCTTATGGCGCCGTTACTCAGTGAACACATCTTTCTTAACAGAGTATTAATCTTAACAAGAGTATTAATCAACATACAGACATTTATTTGTTTAATCTACTATAGTGAAGACTATACAGTTTGTAGCTTAAGTAAAAAAAAAAATCTTACTTACCGTACAAATTATAAGTGATAGTTGAGGATGATAGTTTTCATCCTCATACTGCATGTTTCATCACTTTCATCTGTTAAGTTAAAGCTTGTGTATGATATTTAGTTAGAATGAAATCATGATTGTGTTTTAAGTTTTGTTCACTAAACATTAAATGGTACTCCAGGTAGGTGCTAAAAGTATGAGTGGAGAATTTAAGAAACATTGGACCACACTAAACCTAAACTTGAATTTTGTATTTATAAAATAAATGAGCCCCTGGTGCTCTGAGGTTAGTACGAATGTATATTATTATTATTATTATTATTATTATTATTATTATTATTATTATTATACTTAAGGGTACTCCACAATAAAAATCAGTAATCAGAATATTCAGAATTTAGTATCACCAGTAAGTTTCATTCCTCGGAAACTGGTCAGGTACAGAGATTGGACTGAAAATAAGTTTTTGCATCAGAGCAAAAACAGCAGAGCCAAAAAAAAAAAAAAAAAAGTCATTTATAATTATTCTTTAAGACTACATTTGGAAGCAAAATATGAAGAAATGAGGGCTAACTCAAGTCTTTGCAATACTATATATGTATGTATATAAAGTAAAATCCACAAATACTATAAAATAAGAATAAAAAAATAAAATCAATGTAAAACACATTAAGGCGACATCATTCTAACGTCAGAGAGAAAAACAACTAGTAGCGATCAATACTGTATAGACTTCAGATGTGAATAGGTCAGCCTAAATTACAGTGTGAGTTTCAGTGTAAGGCAGTATGTATATCTGTAACTACAAGTTTCAGCACCAAGGATAGCACCACACTTTCCCACTTCTAGAAAGTTAAAACAAGCAAAGCGGCAATAAAATACAGCGCATTCGATTTATCTGGGAAGCCCACACAACCTCTGGCCAAGATTTATTGCCTCTAATGCCCATGGGTACCAAATCTTCGGACTGCATTTGCCAGGGATATTGATAGAAGAGTCTGGTAGAGGGAAATACACCGGAGACTAGAGCACACATATACAGAACCAGCAGACTTCCAAAATATGCATTACATACTATATAAAATGAATCATAAATAGCAGACTTGTGTAAAGGTTTCAATAATTGAGACATTTTTCATGTTTAGTTTAAGTGTTTGCATCTCTGGATAGTTCTACTAATGCAGCTCTTTGATGCATTAGCCTCAAGAGAGGAACAAACAGGGAATAAGAAAGACAGCCTGGGAGCAGCTGCAATTAATGTGCCAGGAATACACCTTTCCCCCTCTCTCTCTCTCTCTCTTTCTCTCTCTCTCTCTCTCTCTCTCTGTCTGTCTGTCTTTCACATTTTATGTGCCAGTCTGTGTTATGTTTCAGCTTGCATATTTAGTCATCAACTTCCATTAATCTATTAAAGCCATATCAGACAAATCTTACATACACAGGTTAATGTGTCGTTTTAACACCCACACTTTGGCTTTATGCTTATTAGACTGTGAGAGAATATCGACATAGCCTTGGAGGTAATATGTTTGGTTTGAAAGACACTCTTGCTATTGTTGCAAAGTGTTTAGGAAAAATATTGCCTTTGTTGTATTCCCTTGTTAAAATTCATATTGGCTTGCTAGAGTGGAATATTATAAACAGAGCAATTCGATCTTTTAAATTTATTATTTTAATAAAATCGTATTTTTTGTGCTGTAATTTCAACTGATTATGCATCAGTCACTTCACTCATCTCTTTATAAAAGTTGTCGATTGTACTCTGATGTCTTGAATTTAAGTCCGATTTTGATTGAAGCTTGATTTTGAGCCTGACTGATTGTTTTTCACTCAGTGTTACATGAAGTATTTGAGCTTTACTGTGAATTAAATCAATGTTATTTGTATGCCATTTGTTCATATTCTTTCATATTGCAAGACTGAACGACTCGGGGCAGAATTTGTTGTTAGTACTTAGATCTGGCCTACTTTTTGTGAGCGGTTAGTCTTTCACTGTAACATACTTTGATGTTTTTAATAAAGGAAAGGAAGTGCTACCCACATGGAGCCTGCTTCCTTTGTTGTCTTCAGCTTGTATACACACATTGTAGGCGGTGAAGGCCAATTCAGTTCTGTTTCATGCACACACATACACATTCTCGAAATAATAATCATTTCAAACTGAGCTGTTTGCTTTAAGGAGAGAGAGAGAGAGAGAGAGAGAGAGAGTATTTGCACCTGGTGTAGCTCGGGCAGAATTTTACACAAGTTCGAGATAAAGATCAGTGGATAGATTTGTGATGAGTCATCTTGCTAATGTAGTAAACTGTTGATTGAACAGCAATTGGGTGTAACACAATGACCCTACCTTCATATGTGTATTGAAATTTAAACCTATGCATTTGGCCTTTTTTAAATAAATAAATATTGTGTAAAAGTCTTGAGTCTCCACTCATTTCTTCATATTAAACCTCCTATTATCTTTTGGGTCATTTTGACCCCATTTAGTGTTTAAAGTTTTAAAATGAATGATTGAAATATTTTTTTTGCTTCATATTCAGTGACTTTTATACGTAAACTTGGGTAACAATTTTAATTATGATAAATTTCTAGAGGTTGAAATAGCTGAGGTCAAAATAACCCCAAGGACAAAAGATAATTAGTTAAATAGTTAGTAATTCGAAGGTAACAGGAGGGTTAAATAAAATTATGTAGAGTAAATTAAAGGAATGAGAACAAATGCTTTACTGCAACACGCTTTAAAGTGCCTAAATATATGTTTTAAAAAAATATTGTTTATGTAACAACCTTAGCAGCAACCTTATTTCCCCTTTTGTCTGTTCAAACCACTCAGAATTCAGCATCTCTAATCATCAGCCTGATGATCTGTCATCATCTGCATCTGTTTCTCACTGCTTCATGACTTAAGTTAGATGTTTTTTTTTTAAATGCTTGAATGATTCATAGGTCACTGTGTAGTTGAACAAACAACACATTCCTCTGAAACTGCTCATGTACAGGGGATGGGATGGAAATTGAGAACCAAAAAGTTGCTAAAAATGAGAGCCATAAAAGTCGTTGAGGCCTGGCGAACTATGTCTCAGGACTACAATTAAAAGCTAAAAGAAAGTCAAGATCTTTGAACTCAAAATATGAAGATACAAATGAACACAATTTTTAGATACAAATACTTACAAATACAGATACAAAACAAGTCTGTTTCCATCTGTTTGGAACACTAACAGTTTGACAGCAAAATGAGATAACTCCACTTGAATGTCTTAATAGGTAAATCACCCTTGTGTTTCTGGTTATTTCAGTATGCAGTTTAATATCCAGAAATTGTTTTAAATAACAGTTTGAGCAAACTCTGGTTTTAATTGTGTTTTTGTAGTGATTTGCTGGGATGCAAACTGCAGCAAAGAAAAAAGTGTCAAATTTTGTTTCACATAAAGCCATTTTAAAAACATAGCTTGTTTAATGGCATAAGGAAACAAATACAAATTATATATATTTTTTTATTACTTTGCAAAGTATTGTCAGCTTTCTCCTCCAACAGTGTCAGTTCCACCTTAGTAATTCATGACTGCGCTTTATCATGTGCCATATAACATTGCCGTTCATCCATCGTCCTACTGCATACTGTATACTGTACATCCATGGTCCTATAAGGTTATAATAGGCTACAGTTCAGAGATCCCAGTAGAGAACAGTGAACAGAATCAGACATAACAAATGCAACAGACACAGCAAATGCGCTCAGGGTGTTAAGCAGCGTGTAAAGAAGCGTTAGAGGCAGCAAGAGAAAAAGAGAAGTGCCTATTTGGAAGTGAAAAAGATGGTTACACCACAGTTACTCTCCCCTTCCACACACAAATTTGTCAAGCTGTATATAATAAGTTGTTCGTACCACATCCGGATTGCATAATGTCATATTTCATAGATCATATCGTAGACACATACCTGCAGTCCATGAATGCTGGAATAGATGCAATGGCGGTAACAGAGCCTAAATGTCTTTTCTTTTTCTTGGCTTCCTTTGAACTTATTTAATATACTTATGACAGATGCTGTTTTTGCTTTTCAGAATGCGTCGTTTTTTATGGTTTGCCTAAATTGTGGAAGTTCAAAGGTTCTTAAAGAAGCATGTGTAGTGGTTTTTAAGAATAAAACATTTTGTTATAGACAACCTTGGGTGCCAGAGAAAAATTCAATTCAGTATAAAATTCTGGATATAAATTGAAGAAGTTAACAAATGTCGGGCAGCGATGGCCGGTGGGTCAGAGCTCTGAGTTTCTGATCAGGTTGGAAGTTTGAGCGTCAGCTCCACCCACCTGCCACTGTTGGGCCCTAGAGCATGCCCTTAATCCTGTCTACTCCAGGGTTGCTATATCATGACTAAACTTTTGCTCTGAACCTAGCATCCTAAGCTGGAGTATGCGAAGAAACAAATTTTACTGTTCAGTAACGTATATCTTTCAAATAAAAGCTTAGCATAAATGTATAGATACTAAAATTTATGGATAGATAGAAGTGTATAGAAATGTGTAAAACTTTATCAATTTATCACATCTGGCTGTCAAACAATATATCTTAATTCATATAAAGGATTTAATCATTTAAATTCTAGGTAACAATTTCCTAAAAATGTTTTACAGCATCCATGTTATGTGTTTCACTAATGAATAAACTGGTAGGTGATGTGAAATTAACCTTGCAGCAGAGTTAATTACTATAACTGTGCTGTAAGCAAGAGATTTAAATGAATAGTAGGGCCAATAAATGCTTACATGACTTTGTGACCCAGTGTGTCATTCATTGTTACCTACACTAGCATGTTTTGCTTGAACTAAATGAAACATTATGTCCCCCTCTATGACTTCATTCATGGTGCTAAATAAAGGCACTAATGAATGGTCTTGGGAGTGATTTTACAGCTAAGGTCAGTGCTGAAAGGGGGAAGAAATTTCAGCCATTATATATATATAATGTGTGTGTGTGTGTGTGTGTATACTTTAGTGATGGGTTCTTTTTTTTGTACGAATATTTAACGAAGAACGAGTAGTCTCGAAGCGTGATTTGTTAATTTTCTACTTAGGTTATGTACAGGGAACAGAATTGAATGGTTCTCAACGAATCTTCCAAGTCCGAGTCGTTTGTTCTTTTGTAACATGACTCCCATAGACGCTATGCAGTGAAGTACACAGGAAACAGTATTGAATTAACTCATTGAGTCTTTCAAGTCCCGGGTCGTTCGTTCTTTTGGAACTATAGCCAAAATTTGTGTATGCAGATGTGTTGGGGGTCTGTTTATTGAAAATGTAACATTTTATTTTATTTTTGGTCAAAAGAACGAAATGAATTTAATGACTCAAAAAAAGATTTGTTCATTTTGATGAACCGAGTCACTAAAATGATTCAAACTTCCCATCACTAATTTATACAGTATGTGTGTGGGTGTATGTTTTTTACATACTTAGTTTCTTATTTTCCCTTGCAAATTAGAAAGGACCCCATGCATGAAATTATCTGCACTTCCTCTTCTCTCATTTTTATTTTTTTATTTACTTACTCATTTTTGCAATAGCTGGCACTTTCCAATAAAGCCAGACATTCACTTTCAGCTGTACTATGATTGAAAAAGTATTTAGACTCATAAATCCCTATTGTTCCTAATAATTTTTCATGGACTATTCTGTATGTTGTTTTATATATATAACGTGTATTATGAAGTCATTAACCATTAACTTAGGCTCAGACAAACTAATAACTCCAGGTAAATTGAATGAAAGGAATTAAATGTTTCAGGCAGTGTTAGAGGATACTGGATTATTGCCTGACTGCTTTTCTGATTTTCTGTTTTTTGGATAATTTTCATAGAAGTAAATCACATATTGTTATACTGACTGTCAGTTCTTTTGTCACCTCTCATTTCCAGTCATGATGCAAAATGTCCTTGGGTGGAGTAAATATAGCACAACATTCCATCTGCACACTACTCCCATGACAAAAGATGAATCGAGTTTGGCACCTCACCTGCAGTGTAGCATTTGTAAATCTGTAATTAGACGCAGCTCTTTTCCCATTTCAGCATGAGTTATGTACAGTATATGTGTAAGTATCTTCTTGCTCTTCTGGCTGCAAGTAGTATCCTTGGTCTCAATTATTCCAACTTTCGTATATAGGGCATGGTGTTCTTTCTAGCTAAAACAGCAAAGATTATCTGATTGGCAGCTGTAGATTTAGACAAAAATAATATTTTTATGAAGAATATCAAGGATTTCTCACATTTAGTCCATTTAAATATTTTTTTTATTATAAATATATATATATTTTTTTTAATTACCAAAAATCAAACAATATAAAAAAAAATTAAGGAACCTTGGTGAGGCGCTTACAATAGGAGGCTAGTTTACATAAGAGACATGATGTTCAAGGCTGGCCAACCATGTTTATTCTAGAAGTCACAAGATAAATTGAAAGAGCAAAAAAAAAAATTATTGTCAAGTTAGTAAAACACACACATACATTCCCAATCACATCTCCAACCATTTGAATGTATGAAAATAGGTTGAGCTTCTACAGAAGTTCCTGAGTTTGTGTAAATTTTACGATAAGATGATTCAGTTGTAAATTGCTTGTAAATTTTACAGCACTTTACCGATAGCAAGGTTGCTAGTTAAGTGCTATAAATGTAGTGTATACCATATTGACAGTAGTATAGTTTGATTGCTTAATGTTTAAGGCTTTAAGTTAAAAATCAGAAGGTTGTGTGTTCAACAGTCTATTAAGTTAAGTCAACCCTTTATTTATAGCAGACTTTATACATTACTGCACAGTGAAATTTTTATTCTTCGCCGATCTCAGCAATTTAAGCTTAGACTCAGTAGTAAATTTTACCATTTGTGACTCTTTTGAAAGCATTATTGGATGTAAACTGGATTTTTTGCTATTTTACACTATGTAAGCTTACAATATGTTTATTGCCAGTATAGTTATTAACTGTAAAGGTAGATAATATTAATCATCCATCCAGTGAAAATGATAATACCTAATAAGCGCCTAAAACAAATCTAAAAACACGACTTAAAAACATGAATCTCACATAAATCGTAAGGCTTTACAATTTAAAAACATGTACCACATACATCAGTTTTCACTATAAAAGATGTCTGCATGTTAGATCATATATATTCATAGAATTTCATTAAAATTGTCCTTTCTTTACTGTTATGTTATTGTCTAATTCCTCAAGGCACAAAAAGAAAGAAATAACATTCTATTTTACAGACATGTGGGCTTAATCTGAGCAGAAGTTTTGATATCATAATGTAAATGTTCCTTTAATCGTTTAATGAACATTAATGAATCTCATGGTATTTCTTGCTATCTTAGGTAATTTATCAATTCTGTCTTTCTCCGTGTTCGTCCCATTACCACCCCAGCCTGAGATGCACAAGTTCCACATGCTGCACAAACCAGATGTATAAAACTTCATCTAAATTATGTCAGAATCAAACTTGAATGAATTTAACTTTTTTCTTAAGCAATACGGTCAGGGTTTCAGATTCATGTAATCAACTGTAGACTGTACATCGCTGCTGGCAGCAAATCTATAGCAATTTATTTTATAATTTAAGCTTTAAAATGTGTATCTGGCAATGAATTAATGCATATTTATATACAGATTACACTGTCATGTTTAAATAGTTATTTCAGCTACATGCACAAATTTAATGACCAGTTCAATCCATTCATATGAATGAAATCAAGCAAAACAAAACAAATTCATAATTAAGACAAATAATGTTAACTATACAATTATGATAAATGAACTGGCATAATAAACTTCCCAGACAAAAAACTGCTGCACGCTATAATATTTAGCCGGACCATTTTTAGCTTTGATTATGATGCACATTTGCCAAGGCATTATTTAAACAACTTTATACAACATCATAACATTTATTTCCATCTATAGGAGGGGTTGTTTCTTTTGTCCAGGTCTAGTTTCAGCAATGTTATATGCTAATTTGCTCAAAATTGAAGACAGTTATCTTCCTCTATACTGAATAACAAGGTTTTTCCATCACTGGATTTTTTCTTCCCTGAAGGCACTGATGACAATGCCAGGATTCATTGGGCTCAAATTCTGAAAGAGGAGTTCAGGGAGCATGAGACATCATTTTCATACATTGATTGGCCCTCACAGAGTCCAGACCTTAATACCATTGAGAATCTTTTGGATGTGATGGAGAAGACTTAACACAGCGGTCTAACTCTCCCATCATCCATACAAGATCCTGGAGAGTAATTGAAGTGACTGTGGACAGAAGTAAATGTTGTGACATTGCATAAGCTTGTCAAAAAGGATGCCACAGCTGTAGTCAAAGTAAAAAGCAATCCAAAAAATATTAGTGTGTGGCTTTATAAAAAAATATTTTTTTAATTGCACAAAGAACAACATATATGCAAATAATACAAATGTATAAAGGTACAAATAATATATTTTTAAACAAGACAGTTTCTGATTAAAAAAAATAGTAAATGAAATCCTGCATTCTCCACATTCTCCAAATATGAACTTTGCAATCCTTGCCGCAAGTGAAAAAACAATTCACACAGATATGAAAAACAGTTTTTCTGCTCAAGAATGAAGGCCAGATATAACAGTATATATTAGCTTTATGTCTGTGGTATTAGGGGGTGTACAGTATATATTGTGTATTTGACAGATTCCACTATGTGTAGTTTAAGGTTCATTTTATTGTCCCACTTGCAAAACATAAGTAGCTTCTGGTGTTAGAAAATTGCACAATGCATATATAATATCATGACGTTTCTATCCTGCAAGAACATTTTTCTATTTTTGAATAAAGAGGTGGTCGGTACACTTCTTATGTATAATGTGTGTATAGTGTTTCATGATTGTGTACAACAAGATTTTTTGTGTTAATGTATAATTAGCACAAAATCATATGTTTGTACCTTCCATGGGTTTTGGGTAATATATGTTTGAAATCAGGGAAAGACTTTACGCTCGCCCTGTAGTATGTGTGAAGGTGAAAGGGCACAGTGCCGTAATAAATGGGCTAGTTTAGGTTTATAAGAGTGGACAGTGTTGAGTGACTTATGTGGCGCCGGAATATCTCGGATGACTGCGAGTGTCTGAGTGCCTTATGGCTGTCTGACTCTTCTCTTGATCATTATAAAGCTGTGTTTCTTTGTGAGCATCTGTGAATGATGACCAGCGGCAGACAGTCCTAAGAGCTGTAACCCAGCCTTGTAGGAGTCAGCAGTAATAACGTTGCCACTTCCTCAATTCACAGGCCTACACCCTTTAATACAATAAACCTCAAAGGGCCCATAGCATTTCTATTACTTTCACTGCAGTTATTTTTCATTCCCTTTTATCTGAATTATTAACAGGATCAAGATCATGGTATGAGTAATTTGCACAAGTAGACTCTTATGAATACTGACTTGATGTACTGTAACGATCAGCCATAACATTAAAATCATTAACATTATAATACCATTGTGCCACTGGATGACTCTGACCTATTTGGTGTGTGGCCCTGTAGGACTGCTCTGGGTGTGCTGTGGCCTCGCACCAGGATGTTGCATCTGGGTTCTGTAGTTTGCTGGGATGGGCCACCATTTTGTCCGGTGCATTCACCTGAGACAGTGTCTGTGGCTCCTTGCCTCCTTGGGCCCCATGCGTGTCAGCCTGTGGTGCACTTGGCATTCGGGTGTCTTTCTATCATGGCCAGCACTGACTTTTTCTGTAATTTGTTTTGGATGGCTTTTCTTTTCTGTGGGATCGGACTGGATGGGCTGGTATTTGGTCATCGTGGACATGGGTAAGCCTTGGACATGAGTGAGCCACCGGTTTACTGGTATACAGTTGGTGATCAATTGTGTAGTTCACCTGCCGGTGTTGTTGTTGTTGTTGTTGTTAGGACTGATACATGCATATTTAAGGTTGGACCAAGGTATGGGCCATGGGTTGCAAAACTTATTTGCATTACGTTTGTACAAAATCCGACTAAATTTATGACTCTTTAGAATTCACACAGATTTTCAGTGGGATTCATAAGGCAAGCTCTTATAGCCTGGACCTGTTTCTATTTTGCCATACTATATTTGTTTCACTTTTACAACCCCTTCAGACAGAAAAGTACAATGACAAGGGGTGCATTACCTAATAGATTTGGCAGAAGCTCTGAATTTAAGGCGGCCTGATAAAGCTGGGTAACACTACTTTAATCAATCACTTTGGCCTCCTGCCAATTTGAAAAGAAGACCCACATCAGAGGCAGGCTTTCAAATGAGATTAGAAAAGCTAAACAGCAAGGCAACACTTCCTTTTAGCTATGACTAGGAAAAAGATGGCTGTTCACTGAAGTAGTGCTGTCCTGTCCTTGGAAATGGGTGGTAAAAAAAAATGTTGTATGTCTTATGAACTACTGTTTCCATCATTCAACTGGTTGCCCACACTAAGTTATTTTTGCCTGATATGTTTAAAAAGGGAAACTCATGACATCCGTGTCATTGCGTACCAGGCAAGCTCATTATTGCATCTCACCTCAGCTCCAGGCTGAAAGCCAAGAAATCAACTCCCAACCCAATTCCTGGACAGTTGAGTGAAGCTGGTAGGCACCTACAGTTCTCAAATCCCCTTGTTGGCATGCTCACCTGTGCCCACTGCCCGTCAGGCATTTTTGAAGTCCCAGTAGTGCAGAAAGATGCATTAATTTCAGATTAACCTTTTTAAGAGCTCAGGGGGTAGCTGTGAAATCCCATTGTGGTGTTGGAAGCCTGGATAGGTCTAAACTAAGTGAGCAGCCAATGCATCTGATATGTTTAAATGATCTGTTGGTTCAGCTGGAATGATTGATATCAGTCCAGTAATCCCCTTCCATCTCCACTAAATCCACTGGCTAACATCCCTGATGGAGGCTTTACTCCCCAATGGCGATATTTTAATGTGCAGGGCTGTTTAGCCTTCTTTGGATTATGTGACATGCTTTTTTTTTCCTTTTGTAGGCATCTGAAGCCATCCGCGATTCGTGGGCTCTGCTTCTTGTTGATTAAAGCTTGTCAAGGTTAATTTTTGCCACAAACCTCAAAAACAAATCCGCAAACCTTGTCTTTGCATGTTTTCCTCCAAGACATAGAGATTCATTACTCACAGAGACAGTATGCATATCATCTGAGGACACAGAATGAAATCCTTCCGATAAATAAAATAACCAGAACCTTGAGAATGGAAATAAGTAGTCACGGAGGCTCATTTGTATGCGGATGCGTAGCTTTCTTCCTTTGTGCAATTCAGACGCAGACATCTGTACTGACAGATCAAATAAAATACCAAAGATGCAGAAAGATACCGGAAACATGTATGTGCTCCACAGGGAAGCACATCGACAAATTACTCCTGATTCGTTTGTGGAGAACCTCCGAACACAACGCAGTCACAGTGGATATTATCTCTTTATTCAGCAGTCATCTCGGATGTTTGACTGAATCTCTTTAAATAATTACGATAAATTCTGTAACAACTGAAAATGATATCATTTGCCATAATGAATCTCTCCTGTGCTGTTCTGTACTGAATTTTGCTATCTGTGTACAATGAGTCTGAGTTATAAAGTCAGGGGTAAATGTTTTCGGATTTACGAGGAAACGCTGATTTTCTTCATACTCACTTGCATATGTTCATCAACCGTAAAGTGCAAACGCAGCTCGTTGTCATTTAGAGACACCCACAAAACACCATACACTGTAAACCCTAATGCTCAAAGTAATTAAACATATTGAGTACTGTTAACTTAAAAAATTACAATTAGTTCAAATTAATAGACCTTAATGAGTATTTAGAACTTTTTGGTATTTATGAGTTTGTAGAAGTGACACTTTTCAAGTTAGCTGAACATGTTTGATATTTTAAGCCACAGTAACTGTCTCCTTAAAGTCCCACCAACATAAAATCTTTCAGCAGAGCTATGTGTCTGACATCATCAATGCACATGTAAACTGGCCACATTTATTTGTTTTGATCAAGATGGTGGATTGGTCTGTTTTCACATGGTGCTGTAAGTATAATCTTTACAAATCTGGGCACCCTAAAGGACCAGAGCACTGGTTGATCAGTGGTAGGTGTTTCACCTGCCATGCGAAAGGGTCGGGTTCGATTCCCAGCCACTGGATTGTGTCTGTCCCAAACCTCGATAAAAATGAGAGGGTTGTGCTCAAAACGGCATCTGGCGTAAAAACTTGTGACAAACCGCTCTGGCGAAAGACCAACAACAATGTATAGTATGAGTTAGGCTACTCAGTACTGCAAGTAAAGTATGATTAATATGAATGAGTACAACAAACTCAAAAACTTAAAATTGGAAACATCGTTACTTAAAAAATGTATCCTAAATTAAGCCCAAATAAAAAAAAATAATAAAGCCCAAATTTTTTGAGTTTTGCCAACTTATTCGGGTTTATAGTATAGAAGGTTGTGCAGAAACCTTTTTAAAATAAAATTGTATGATAGGTAATTGTTCAATCAGAGTTTACACTAGTTATTTTTTGGATGCGTAAACTTGAGCAGTAAAAGCTTGATATAGACTTTTTTTTTTCTTTTTTAAATAAATGCACCAACGAATGTTTTATGACTTAAACTGTTTGTATCCAACTTAAATGAGACCCAATAAAGTTGATTATACTCATAATAAATTAACTTAGAGCTGCAAATTGTCACTAGAATTTTAAATATCTAGTGTATATATTTCATTGGTATATAGGTTATGGTGTAGTTTTTCCTTCCTTCACTTGCTTCACTCTAAGCAGGTAAGGAATTAAGCATTCTACCTACTCTGCTGTTGCGGACTCCCACATTTTTTCCACATCAATGAGTTATCGGCTCAAGATTCAAGCCGGTTACAAAACACATATTGACACTGCAAATTTCTTTTCAATCTCTGCTTGCCTCTTTGCAACTGTAAGTCATTTGCATGTAAATTGCCACATTATCCTGCTCTGCAGTTGTTCCTTTTGGTGTTTGCCATGAATCAGATTTTCTTCAGGTCTCTATGACAGTTTTATTTATTTATTTATTTATTTATTTTCATGTAATCTCAGGTAAAATAGATCTTACCAAATCTTAAATTTTTCTGATCAGTGGACAGACATGATATACAGTACAACAATCATCTGTAACTTTAAACTGCTGACAGCTGGAGTGAGTAACATTGTTTTTCATTACAGAGGCTCTTGTTAAGGGGTATATTATGTTAGGTAGCAAGTGAGCAGTCAGTTCTTGAAATGAATTTGTTGAAATCATTTAAAAATGTACCACCTACCTAAACAGACCAAGGGAATCATTCCAAGTACATTCCTTCATGGCTCCAGGACTCCCCAATGACATTGGCCTCCATCAGGGGCCACCTTGCAAAACTTGTTTAGGAATTGTCTGAGGAACATGACAACCTTGGCCTTCAGATTCCTCAGATCCCAATCCAATCGAGTTTGATGAATGTGTGTATGATGAATTATCATATAGTACTGTAGATTCAGAGGAAACATTTTGGCTCTACCCAGAATAAAATATAATAAAAGTTTATATAAAATACACATATAATAAAATTGAATAAAATAAACATTGCACTTTGTTTTCTTTACACGTTGTCACCATATTAAGGTTTAAATGCCACTAAGTGTTAGCTGCAAATGCCAAGGCATTCTTCATACACCAAGATATACTATTAACAGTGGTCTAATTTTACTTCTTTTTTTTTCTTCTTTTTTTTTTTAAACAGCAATTACTTGTATGTGCCTGTGGAGTTGATTTCTGAAGAGTCCTTTCTAAAAGGTCAATCAGTAAGTTTGGGTATAGACAGACTGTAGTAGTCTTGTTTGAGGTCATGTTGATTCCAGGCACCGAATGGCTGCAAAATAAGGCTTATGTTTTCTGAATAATAATGCTGCCAGCCCAAACAAAGCCATACTGAGGTGGAGATAGACAAAGCAAACAGATGATTTAATTTGAAACAGAGCCCAAAGATACAGCCATCTGTATGAGGGTATTTCACCACAAAAGCTTGCGAGGTTAAAAGTATGCTAAAATTACATGTAATTCAGGATTGTGAATTTGGGGAAAAAGAAAGAAATATTTTTTCCCCTCAAAGTTATCAGAGAACCATGCTGCAGGACATTATAGAAAACCCACATGGGACACAGTGTCTTTTGTTCCCAACATCAGAGAACACATTGCTATCAGCAACTGACCATGAAACAGTTGGAATATTACTACCTACAACTGACAGTGAATACACTATTCACAAGCTCGGGAAGCATAAACTTTTAGATCAGAATTCCTGTAAGACCATCAGAAACCATGAAATTAGCGTGTCCAAAAGCAGTTACATGGAAACCTATGTGATGAGGTGTGTTTATCACAATTCAAACCCTGAGGCTATGAAACACAGCTTGGTTGAATCAGCTGTTCCTTTGGTACCAGATAGAGGTTTTATCAGTATTCAGAATAAATATGTTCGAGAACAAAAGAAACATTACACTATAAAAAAGAAAAGAAAAAAAAAACCCCGGAAAAACTCGAAATCTAATTCATTTTGTTTGCCTTTAAACGAGTAAGGTCATGCACAATAAAGCATTTCTTCATCGTGCATAAGAAAACTCACATCTTCCTAAGTGGCGCCGTGCACGTGCATATGAATTTGTCCAGCTGATATGCCTTGGTATCAGAAGTAAGGAAAACATTCTGATTGGGCATTTTGTCTTCACACTCTCATGTCCCTTTCAGACAGTTCTAGCATCGACAGGGCCATCGGAATGCTTCAGCTTGGTTCAACGCAAGCAGATGTTGCCAGACAGTTTGGAGATGCCAGAAATACCAGATTCCGAACAACTGGGTCCACCGCTGATCGCCCTAGGTCTCGAGGGCCAAGAGTGACAACGGCAAGCCAAGACACATTCATTTGGTGGTGTTATTCGAGAAATCATACAGAAAATGCTGCCACGGCCACTGCTGTTATTCTGGGGTTACACATGATGAATAGTCGTCGGACTATTCAACATTGTTTGGCTGGACTTGCTGAACGTGCAAGGAGGATTTCTCACTCACTCACTCATCATCTATACCGCTTAATCCTGTATTCAGGATTAGGGCCTGGAGCCTATGCCAGGAGGGCACAAGGCGGGGTTCACCCTGGGCAGGGTGCCAATCCATCGCAGGGCACTCACACATACATTCATTCACACACTACGGGCAATTTGGGAATGCCATTTAGCCTAATCTGCATGTCTTTGGACTGTGGGAGGAAACCTACCAAGCACGGGGGGATCATGCAAACTCCAAGCACACAGAGACGGGAATCAAACCTGGCCAGTAATTGAACACAAACCCTGAAGGTGCAAGGTGACAGTGCTAACCACTACAACATCGTGCCGTCTAGGAGGATTTCTGCATAAATGAAAATTTCCTTATTATTTGACAGATTTTTTTCTTCCTTTTATTGTCCTTAATTTTCTACCTGTTTTTTTTTTTTTTTATTCAAACATAATTCACACAATTATGATGCCAAAAAATCCCTAAAATAAAAGACCCAATACTCTAAATGCATATAGTGTCAGAGTCATCTCTGTGGACTATATATTTCTCTTGTCCCAATTTTTTTTTGTCTTCCCCGGACCAATGCAAACCTCATCTTAACCATATACAAAACCAAAACATAAAAAATTAAAAAGCAGCCATTCTACTTGAATGTGTACAATACATTAACCGTAATATATTAATATTTGCTGGCATCCAAAACTTGACATGAAGGGAACTATTAGACTATCAGGGTTTTAGTATTATACAGTACATTGTACTGTATTTGTGGCGTTTATTTCTAAATGTGTTTAATTAGCTGTACATTTCTAGTGTGCTGTCTACAGAATGTCTTTCTTTCAGCTTATTTGCTAGAGAATATTGGGCTTATTTGGGCCAAGGGTATAATACGTCCCAAAAGGGCTCCAACAACACATTCAGCAAATAGTAGTTTTCACTTTTACTGTGTTATAGAGCAAGGGCAGGAGACAGTGACCTCATTAATTAAGAGGAGGAATCTGGGAAGCTATGAAACTAGGAAACAGCCCTGTTACATCATCTTAGTTATGTATCAAATAAATATACAGTATTTCTTATGGATGTACCAAACTTATTTTTAATGTATCTTTAATGCAAAACGAATAAAGTGCTGCGAGTATTAGCTGATGAACCTCACTGGCATGCCAGGGGCAACAGGAAGTGTGACGAGGATCAAGAAGGTTTAGCAATACGTTGACCTGTAGAATAAAACTGCCTGGGGTATAATTGAATGTCACATGGTTTGTTTTTTAGCATTTCCATATGAACTGAAATATTCATGGTTAATCAGAAATGTTTTTTTCAGATGCACAAAAGTGATAAAGGGAAAAAAGATTGGTTAATGCAAGGGTCTATAGCAATGTTATAATTTGCTTTAAAATTAAGTCTAGAAGGATTTATAGAGTTCATAGTGTGTGTGTGAGTGTGTGTGTGTGTGTGTGTGTGTGTGTGTGTGTGTGTGTGTGTGTGTGTGTGTGTGTGTGTGTGTGTGTGTGTGTGTGTGAGCACTTTCTTTTAAAACTTCGAGTTTACTTACTGTAATCTAAATGGGTGGATGTTTAGTATAATTTTGTATCATCTATTGTTCTCCTCTATTGTTCTGCACGCTATATGTTTTTATTGGCTTGTCACTTTGCTAGCAAACCATTAGCATAACTATAATGACACATCCAGTGGTATCATCACAAATTGTAATATGATTTTCTTTCTTTTTTATTCTTTTTTTCTTTTTTTTTCACAGTATGTTTATCTCTATTCTTGAATGAGTGGGATTCAAGAAAAATACTCTGCTTCTGGGATCTTCAAATAATTCTTACAAAGTACAGCAAATTCCAAGAAGAAATCAATGGCAGCTTACGTTGCATCTGTTACAAGTGTGGCATGTTCAATTTGCTTCCAAACAGTCTGTTGAAGCACATTTTATGTTTGTTTGTTTTTCCATTAAATTTGTTCATGAAATTAGATGTAATTTGTAACATATAATCTGATCTAGTAAAGAATCTCCTTTTAAAATGTCCCCAGAGCAATATTCAGTCATTAACAGCTTTTTAAAAATATCCTTCTCCAGGGACGACCATGCTGTCCAGCTGGTTCACTGTGGATCAATATTAGCAATAAAATGTTGAAGAGCAAGGAAATATCTAATTAAAGAGATCTAAGCTTGCCACTTAGTTTTTAAAATCGGCTTCTTTTCCACTTTATGAAATCCGATCCGACACTTTATGATCGATGATGTTTATTGGCTTGAGATGACACCTCTATTTCTAAATGTGTTGTGATAACTCAGGTGACTATTATCATAAAAGTGTAATAACGTGTGACATTTGACGTATTAGATGCATTTGGAGCTGTGAAATGAAAGTCACAGAGAACAGACTTTTCCCTCTAGAGTGCAGGTAGTTAACAACCGAAGTTTCTAATTTGACTTTGAACAGCTTCAATCATCTCTCTCCTGGAAAATGATCATTTAGGAGTACATTAACCTTCATCTATGCAGACTAATATTCTGGTTTGTTCCTGGTCATGATGCATTAAATTGTGTGAAAAGCACAATGTTGGGTTTATGCGATTTTGCAAAAGACATAGATATAAAAACGAACAGGATTTCTGGTGAATAAAGCTCGACGAAATCCAACATTCTAAGTACTTGACTGCATAATATGTTAGAAAGCAACAATGGCAATATGCGTGTTAAAGAAAACTATCCTGCGCTACTCTATTGCTAAATTATACAATAGCATCTGCTCTGCATTCAGCTTGCAGAGCGGTTATACTATAGATTGCACTGCATGTTGATGACTTTTTCAGTGGACATAGAAAGCTAAACATTAAATGGATATATTTCATCAAATAGTATAGACATAAAAGACTGAGGCTTGCACTTGTAAGGACAGGGGAACATTGACCTGCCACTTGTTTATTGCTAGTGGTCCTACAGTACCTCAAAGAAAACTATAGGTTTTGTGTGGAGAGATGGATAGTACTGGGTTTAACTCACTTTTGCCATTAGAACTGCAGTCATTCTTTGTGTCATAGATTCAACAATGTGGTGGAAACATTCCTTTGAGATTTTGGCATAGTAGCATCACACAGTTTCTGCAGATATCAATTTGTACAGTATCTCCCATTCCAGCACATCACAAAGGTGCTGTATTGGATTGAGATCTGTTGATTAGAGGCCATTTGAGTACAATGAACTTATTGTAATGTTCAAGAAACTAGTTTGAGATGTTTTTAGCTTTTTGACCAGAAAATATTCCCCATGCTATTACACCTCCCACAGCAGTCTGAACCATTGATCAAGGCAGCATGAATCCATGCTAGGAATTACACCAACTCCAACCATGTGTATGTCAAAGCAGAATTCGAAACTGCGACCAGGCAGCGTTTTTCCAAACTTCTGTTGTCCAATTTTGGTGAGCCCATGTCAATTGTAGCTTCAATTTGCTGTTCTTAGCTGACAAAAGTGGCAGCCGGTGTGGTCTTCTGCTGCTGTAGCCCATCTGCTTCAAGGTCTGATGTGTTGTGCATTCAGAAATTTCCTTTCACATAGCCTTAGTTTTAATAAGACATTATTTGAGTTACTGTTGCCTACAATCTTGAATCAGTCTGGCCAGAGACTCCTGTCTCTGCCATCCACAAGGCATTTTCACCCAGGGAACTGCTGCTCACTGTATTTTTGTCTCTGTAAACCCTACAGATGGTTGTGCATGAAAATCCCAATAGATCGACAGTTTTGGGAAATATTCATGACAAATATTCTGACAGCAACAGTCATGCCACTCATTCATTCAAAGTCGCTTAAATCATGTTTTTTCCTTATTCTGATGCTCAGTTTGACCTTCAGATCATCTTGACCATGTCTACATGCTTAAATGGTTGCTGCCATGTTATTGGCTGATTAGATATTTGTGTTAACGTGCATTCGAACTGGTGTACCCAATGAAGTGGCCAGTGAGTATATGTTTTTATTTCTCTGTTTGTTTGTTCAACTGCAATCTCAAAGTGATTCCAGATTCATATAGCGTTGTCCAGTGCATGGTTCAGTATAAAGATTGTATGGTTTTTGTCTTGTAAATTTTCTCGTTAATGATTTAAACATTTGCACTGATCCACCAAACTCTACAAGCACTTTCATGGCTTCCAATTTTTGCCCTTGAAAGATCAGATGGTAGCAAAAGGACAATCCAAATAAAGTATTGAATAGAATTCTTTTTATATAGGCAGAAAATGAGGCAGAAGATGTCTTTTTTTTGTACTGTAGTAGCAGCTAAAGCTCTTTGGGAAGAGTGAAATACAATACAAGAAAACACTTGAGGATTGTCTGTTGAGGCTTTCAGAAATCTTTCATTGCTTTTCACTTTTTCAAAAAGAGGCTTTTAGGAGTGAATTTTAAAGTGTCAGTTGCAGTATAGGTGCAGTGGCATGGCGTTGAACTTGTCCTTGATATCATGCCAAAATTAAGCAGTGCACAAACTCTTATTTCTCCTGCCAGGGATATTTGTAATGTGCGAATATATTTTGACATTTTACAAATGTTTATTATATGTCCAACATGTCAGTTTCTTTGATTAAAAGCAAAAAATTTTCACAGCAGGCAGGTACCAAATACAGTGCCAGTTTGAACGCTTGGTCATTGTTGATTACCTCTCAAAGTGAAATAAAATGTAAAAAAAAAAAAAAAAAAAACCTTGAAACATAATTTTTTTCAAAGTCATTTGAAACATTGACAGGTTCTTTGTGCAGAACAATCATTTGGACAGTCAAGTTTTTCAGGTGCTTTTCCACCAGCTCAGTTCTTTCTGTTCTCTATCACCCCATGTGCGGCGTGCCATTTTGCTGCCAGCCAGAAATCAGAGTTATGATTAATAGGTGTTACTGAAGTGCTCACAGCAATGTTCAACCTACTTTTTTTGAGTCCGTAATTACTTTTTAACTTTAAAAAAGTCCTTAGGCAAACTAATACCTCTAATGCACCTGAGTGTATGTTGTGTAAAAACTACATGAGCATTAGCATTGAAAGCTGATGTATCATTTAAGCAAAATGATTATTAAACAGTACTGTAGAATATGAATCAAGGTCTAAACCGAGGTGTAGAAGAAACAAATATACCGACAGGGAAAGTACGAAACACTACAACAGGTGAAATGAGCTTTCACAGCTGTAATGGGCCTGCAAATAGACTTAAGTCTCATTGGTAAAGTGGTTTTCTTTAGACTCCCCACTTTCTTGCTTTTTGTAAATAGGACTTTCATGAAAATACAAATAAGTCTTTTGGAGCTAACAAATGCACTTAATGCAATTCAGCAAAGTGGCTTCCTTCAAAATCGCACCATTTTCCCGATTTAAAAAAGAAAGAAAGAAAGAAAGAAACACAAAACTAGTGGAAAGAGCAGTGTTAAATGAGCTCCAGCGATCTACATCAGACCCTGCTACACAATGTCTGCTGGAGGGTTTACTTATTTTTTGTGCATGTCTATTCTCTGCAAATTAAAGTGCACTACAACTACCCTAGCCAAAAATAGCAAAATAACCAGCTTTAACAGTTACAGTGAATATCGGGAGAACAGTGTAGTGACATTGTTTTCAACTGTACCCAGCAGGTGTTTACTTAACACCAGTGATTTGGCTGTGAACGCATTGGGACCACTTTAAAACACAAGCCTTTTCTCTTCTTTTTTTTGCAGGAATCGTTCCCATTGAAAATGTAACCCCATTGATTATGTTATCACCCAAATTAGGATGCGTTCCCTGCTTAGTCCAGTTCCTCTCCAGGTTCCTTCCTACTGCCATCTCGGGGAGTTTTTCCTTGCCATCGTCACCCTCGGATTGCTCATCAGGGACAATCTGATCATTATGATTCATATTCATTTTTCACATTTCATACAAATTTCCATAATTTTCTTTCGATTGTGTAAAGCTGCTTTGCGACAATGAAAATTGTTAAAAGCGCTATACAAATAAGATCGAACTGTACTGAATTTGAATTGAAACACTAGTTCCTCTAGTGCTGGATATGCTAAGCTTGCATCAATTGTACTTTAGCATTGTTTTTTTTTTTCTTTCTCTTTGCACAGTATCATAAAACATAGTCTGGATTTTTTTTTTTTTTCTTTGAGCTGTCAGATATGTTTTAGACGGGGAGGTTCTACAGGGTAGATGAGTGGCAGGTCTGACGTGCTTTTAGAAAAGCAAAGATGGAGAGAGAGAGAAAGAGAATATGAGGGAGAAATCGTTCAACGTACATGTACATATGTACATACAGGAGGTCACGACCACTAATAACCCCTTTCAGCCTGCGCTGTCTGTCAGTGGCCAGTATTTATGACTAGCCTTAAGGCCTAGCAGAAGAGCCGTTTAATAGTTTCTGGGAAAACTGGCTGGAGAAAAAGCCCTGTGCTTTTCTCCTGGCCAGGAATTCAGCAGGTGCTCAGAATCACTTCCAGTCATGTGACTTGAACACCACAAGGGTGTTGTGGTTGATTCCGATGAGCGCAAGCTGTGCATTTCATCCTGCAGCATGTTTATAGAATGAAGCGCTGCATATTTGCAGATTAATATTGAACGCAACACCAGAGTTTGAGTCGCTCAAACCAATTCAATTGCTTAATTCATCACAGTAAGCACAACACAGCTGCGAAGCCATTTACACGCCCGATAATATTTTGCCGCGATTAGGCAGGCACTGGCTTTACACGGCTTTTAGCATGCTTCTTTTTGAGAGCTGATACGAACATGAATAATGTAATTGTGTTTGACATAAGCTGCCGTTTGAGACAGCATTGCTCATCATAGCCTCGATTTAAAAAATGTCAGCAGGTAACGTCCTAAATTAAATGGAAGCTTAGTGAGAATGAGTCTGTCAGTTGCACTGATCTTCAAAATAATTTATAAATCATGGACTTAATGTGGAGCTTTAGTCAAGGGAACCAAAAGCAATCTTTCTTTCTGAGTATCTTTCAGTTCATTGAAAGTGATACACATTGGAAAAAAAGAAAACATTATGTTTATAGCATATTGAAAAGAGTTTGATGTACCAAGCTGTGTTTCCTGTGCTTAAGTGAACTCGTTCCCTCTGGGCCTCACATTCCCTCATCGCCCATTTCGTTGAGGGTGATAAGTGTGTTTAGATGAGGTTCACATGCATGATGTGGAGGAATACACATGAAGGCTTTGAGCAAGAGAGAAGTGTGACTCAGTGATAAGTGCACCTTGAGGAAAAATTCATATTGCTTCTCTCAGGTGGTCGGCATACCCTTGACAGGGTGCCAATACATTATAAATCATTCACGCAGTTGGTTCGCGATGCAATATCCAGCCCAAGAACTCTGCCTTTCCTTCTGTTTTTCATTCCAGGCCCATGGGGCAATGGCTGAGGGCTGAAGGTTTTAAGCTTTAAGAACTGAAAATTGATCAGTACTGTTTGGACCGCAGTTTCACCCCCGCAAGGGACTCCCTTCACTCTGACACTGATTAGCATTTACAGTGCACAGCGCCCCTATAGCATTTGCAAATGTGATCTTTCAAGACAGGCCCGGAGAGCTTTGGCTGCAAATGTTATTTCACACATCTTCATCTATAAGGTTCAGGTGTGGTAGTTGTAAAGGTGAGGTGGGACCTTTATTCATTTCATGTGACTGATAAAAGGAAAGGACCTTTTTATATGCAAAGGGTGTTCAAATCAAACAGGGACTTTTGGTGTGATTTAAAGCATAGTAATGTGATGGAAGGCACGGTGGTTCCCGGCCAGACTTGCTTGGTGGGTTTCCTCCGGGTATTTCGGTTTCCTCCCACAGTCCAAAGACATGCAGTTTAGTTTAATTGGCGTTCCCAAATTGCCCGTAGTGAGTGTATGTGTGTGCCCTGAGATGTATTGGCACCCTGTCCAGGGTGTACTCCGCCTTGTGCCCTAAGTCTCCTGGGATAGGCTCCAGGCCCCCCACGACCCTGAATACAGGATAAAGCGGTATAGAAGATGAGTGAGTGAGTGACTGAGTAATGTGATGAGACGCTTACCCGCAGTAAAATGTTCCGTTCCTGTGAACATTGAGCGACTGGAACACCTGATCCTTTAAAATTGACAGATAATAGATGAATCTGTCTGTGGGAACTCTGCACACAATCTTTCACAAACACGACTTGCACATTAAAGGGAGTTATAGCCACATCCCCCATACAGTCAGTCCTGACCTCACTCCAAGCGACTTTCAGATGTTTGGTTCATTAAGGGAGTTCCAGGGAGGCCGGCATTATAGACGTGGAGCAGGCAGTCTGATCATGGCTTTGTTGTACTGGGAAAACTGTCTGCCTTGATTGTATCCAAGCATTAATGAAACACTGGGATAAGTGCATTAGTGTCTCAATGGATTATTTAGAGAAATAAAGGTAGTTTCTCACATCTGTATTCTGTTATTCTGCACCATCACACACTCTCAACAGTCGTCCATGTCTGACATAGAAACAACTCATAAGACACAGAGTTGTACAGAGATAATTATTCTCAGTAGGGATATAACTGAATATGAATACATTATTCAGAATGAACAGACATGCATTGAAACAGATAGAAATAAGATATGAATGCCACACTTTTTCATTTTTTATGTCAGAAATATTCACAGAACATCTTCACAGCCAGTCTAGAGATGTGCACTGGGACTGGGGTCCCACAGGGACAAAAAGAAATCTCTGGCTTGACTACAGATACACATAGAGATATTTGGAGCACTTTATTCAATTCAATTCAATTATTTCATTACCCTTTATTTGCTCAGTGCTTTTTAACAATTGACACTGTCACAATGCAGTTTTATAGAGGTTTAGGAAATGGAAGTAGAAATGGAAATAATATATATATATATATATATATAAAGGAAGAGAGAGAGAGAGAGAGAGAGAACAAGAAAAACACATAATAAGGTATACTCACTGTTACGTAATGGATAAGGTCAGTGTACATTTTGTGCAGAGAGCAAGCAGGGACTCCGGCAAGACTAACAATGACAACAAAACTAAAAGGCAGAGGCCGGAGGAAACACAGACATGAGGGCACCCTGGGACATAAAGCTTCCAGCTACTCTGTCTTCAACAAACCTGAATGAACATTTGAGAGCCGGTGAATCCAGATCTGGTTCTTTCCCCAAAAAATATTCACAAAGACCTGGGTTCAAAAAATACATTTTAGTTTAGATTTAAAAACTGAGACTAAACAGATACAAATGCATAGAAACAGTGCTGTTGCATTAAATCCCTAATAACCAGGTACACGATCTTGTTCAGATCGGCAGCATTAGACCACAGTGCTGGTTTATAGTGGCACCACAAATCACATGCTGAGTCTATAAAAGTGAGACAATGTAGTAAAGGAAGAAAGACATATAAATGGGAGTACTTAGCTCTGCGGCAATTATCATTAATTCTTTTCTCCTTTTTTCTTCCCGTGCAGGACAGAAGATTCGACACGAGGACTAGACAGCGAATAAACACCCAATTCTGAACTGGAATAAATCATTTTTTCACACCTTTTAAGCCACGCAGCCCCTCCTTCGTGGCCGATGAAAAGAATACGAGTTGAGGGCCTGAAGGACGGAGGCACGTGCTGAGGGAAAGTGTTTGTCGGCATCATTGCGTTCTCACAGACCATGTGGCCAACAGCGCAGAGGAACCGGCTTTCAGTGGTCTGGCCTGGATGCCATGCCACCGGGCTGTGGATATGGTTGTTTTGCTCAGTTTTGGCACTGGCACGGGCGCAGAGCTACTACCCCACGGTGAACACACATTACGGGAAGCTACGCGGTATGCGCGTTCCGCTTCCCAGCGAGATCCTGGGCCCTGTGGACCAGTACTTGGGCGTGCCTTATGCTGCACCACCCGTGGCTGAGAAGCGGTTCCTGCCCCCCGAGCCGCCCTCATCATGGTCCGGCATTAAAAATGCCACACACTTTGCGCCCGTATGCCCGCAAAACATCCACAACGCCGTGCCTGAGATCATGATGCCCATCTGGTTCACTTTTAACTTGGATATAGTCGCCACATATATACAGGAGCAAAATGAGGATTGTTTGTACCTCAACATATATGTGCCAACTGAAGATGGTGAGTGTGTTGGGTAAACAGGAAAAACAATTCTTCTCACTTCTTTCCTTCTTTGTCACCATGTATTGTGTTTGAAGCATGATTTGTCTGGCGCATGCTGTGTCTGTCCACCTTGTTACTACATCTTGACTTGATCTCCCATGATGTCATTTCATCAGCTCTTCCCTTCCATGCCACTGTTAATGGGTTCCTCTTTTGTGTCTTTTAAAATAAAGCCAAAAAAAAAAAAAAAATGTAATCAATCATGAAAAGGAAAAAATAAAACAAACAAAAACTCAGATTATAATCGGATATAAAGATTGGATTTAATGATCTTGGTGCACCTCCCTCTCCTCACTGTCTTGACTGTTCTGGGGATTAGAGATTAGAGATCAGCCTTCTTGATGTACATTGATCCTTTGTAGGGTTGGTTAAAGATACAGGAACACAAGAGGCCTGTAGCATCAGTCCTAGCCATGTAAGACCCATTACTATCCTTTCTCCTGTTTCTGTCGCCTTAGTATTGTATTTATAAGCTCTGCAATAAAGAAAACTAAGCTCAAGATGATAAAATAAAAAAATAATAATGTCAAAAGATAATAGAAAAAGACTATTCCTGGATTAAGAGAATGGTAAAAATGAATTATAAAATACACTTAAATACACGCCACGCTTTTTGAATTTATTTTGCTCAGACAAACAAAAAAACAACACAAACATACAGTATGATATACAGTAAAGGCAACGCAATAATAAAAGGCTCAGCCGACTTCATGGTTGTAACGGGTCTTATATAGAAGTGCATGTGAAACAAGGCTTCCTGTGTCCCGACCTGCAGCAAATCTGTTCCTATATTTTAGAATTACAGTACATACCTAAAAAAAAAAAAAAGTACCCCAGTGAACTTTCTTAACTCCTTTTTACCTTGTTTTTCTGGTTGATATTGACGGGAGGAAGGGAGATGGTGGTCTGAAACGATTTGATGCATGTGTCCTCCCGATTTTCTTCCAGAGACTTTTGTTATTTTGTAGTCTTTTATTCATTTCACAGTCAAAAGAATATCCAAGGAATGTGCCAGAAAACCCAACAAGAAAATATGTAGAAAAGGAGGTATGTAAGCAAGCCATCATGGGGAAGCGAAAAAGAGAAGAGAGCGACTGGTACGTCCTCTCTAAAGTCAGCGCCATAACTCCATCATCCTGGGAATCAGAGCACTAATTGGAATGGGCAACATGGAAATTGGAGTGCAGATGAATTATGTCTGTATGTTTTACGATGTTATATATGAACAAGCAGCAGAGTGGTAAAGAATGTCTGACTTCCAATGAGTTTAGACTGTATATTTGTTTGAGTACATAATTACTACAGTAGGTGTTGCTCTTTCTTGATTTACACAAGCTTGCAGTAATTATCAGTTGAATTTGGATGCTCCAAGGTCCTTAATGGGAATTTTATGTTTTTAAGACGACTAGTATGGAATAGTGAAGCATTATATTGTGCATTCCAGTTTTGGCGGAAAAAAGCCAGTGTACTAACCAACCATAATACTCATCATAGTCTGTCTTAATTAATGGTTCCTCATGTCAAGTCACTAAATGATCTTATATTCCAAAGCAGCAAAAACCATGCTGAACAAGTAGAGTTTCATGCATTTTATGTAAAGTTTGTTATGTAAAGTGTGTTTTCTCATTTTAATGATTTTAAACGTAAATTATGTTTGAACAATATTTACAGTGGTTCTTATATAACATAATGCAATAATGTGCTTATACAAGGATTCTCTGATTTATTAAGCTTTCAAATGAAACTGGTCAAGTTTCATGTGCGGTTTGTTAAAATGTACATCCAGTTACTGAAGAAATCATATCTTTTTGCACAAGAAGGAAGAGTAAGGAAATGAGATTTTGCATTTACTGTTTGTTCACACCAGCTGTGGCAGCCGACACACATGCATAATCGAGTGTCAGATGTAATACAGAGCAAAGGTGAGAGGATGCATTGAAAAACAAATAATATGCACGAATGAAAAGCCTTTTTTTTTCTGTCTGACTTTAAATCCTGTTGGAATGAGACGTGGCACATGCCTTGCATGTCTTTACAAAGCCATCTTTAACTTGCTCAAGTTCAGCCATTGTTCTGAGAATCAAACTTTCTTATTATTTTGAGTTACTGAGGCATAATTTAAGAACTTTTTTAAAACCAAAAACTGGCTTATACAAATTTAATACCTGCCCTTTGGTCTTATAATTTGCTTGTACAATTGCTATTCTCCAAGTGACTACGTTCAGTGGATGTGCACAGACACTGCCTTGTACGTGCTGTAGATGGACCAGTTTTTACGTATTTGGTGTGTGTTGTGAGCTTGTGATCTTACGCACAAATGTTTAACAAACAGTGGTCTGAGTTTCCAAATTATATTCAGTTTATATATAAATGTACACTGTAAACCAGCGATTCACATATTATCAGGACACATAGTTAGTGAAATCATTAGTCCTTTGTTTGTGCTGTTGTGTTCAGTGTGTACCCTACTAAAATGGAGAATTTAGAATGATTCAAGAGACCACAATAAAAGAGTTAAAGATGAAAAAATGACAATGACCTCAATGATCATTGACGTAATCATTGTGACAGTACTGTGGGCAAAAAGCTAACTGGGTTTCATTACCATTGCTTTTTGTAGGAGCACAAGCCATAAAAATGACTGACTGAATTAGTTCAACCACATGCAATAACTCCAATTATAAATATATTAGGAACCCACAGAGATTTCAGCTCAGATCTACTGTCAGCTTTTGTAACTCATTTCCTTGTGTAGCCATGTTTTCCGTTTAAGATACAAAGGTCATGTCTTTCTGTTTTTCTCAAACACTTATAATAAAGCCGGCAGTAAAATATTGGGTGTGCAGTCTGGTTGAACCTACTGTGCGTACAGTACTGTACGTCCGTTGCATTTTCCCGTGCATTCCCTCTTATGCAGGTGAGAGCAACGCAGTAGCATTCAGCTGCAGACTGGAATAACTGGGCTGAGACTGTCTGAGTGAGGTTATCTCAGTCCAGAAATCAAGCTCAATTGGAGTGAGAAAGTGAGATGACCTTGGAACTGCAGGAAGCGATCCAAACATGCTGTATATTTTGGGTTGCAAGATGCAGGACAGAGCTGTAGGACTGTAGAAGTGCAGTGTGTTCTGGGTATTCGCACAGATAAACACATACAAAAAAAAAAATCACAATAATATTTGAATGTGACACAGAAAGTGACCCAAATAGCGAATGAATTACAAGCATCAATTTCACTCAGTAAATGGATCCTGAAGTGCCTTTTTTATTATTGCCAACCATGCTGTTCAGGCATTATGTTTTTTCATGTTCTCATGATAATAATAATTCGTCTGTACATTTGTCCGTCTTAAATCCCTGTTAGTGTGATAGCTCAAGAACCAGTGGATGAATGCATGTACTGTAGGATTTATATGGAAGTGGAGCCAGCAAATTAACTTTCTTTCAGAATTCCAAATAGGGTCAAGGACAAATGTCTAATTGTCTTTGATAGCTTTTTCCATATTTGAATTTGAGGCATACAAATTACAGTAGTTAACAAGAAGGTCTAGACTTGGTGGCTGTGGTGAAAGTATCAGATTCTAAAAAACGGCATTATTAAGGCCATGAATTTTTTTTAATAGAAATATTATATTTATATACATTTCTATAAATATAAACTTCCGTTTTTTAGTAGGCATGAAACAGATCATAGTTTATCGTGATCTATAGGGGTTGCTCAATATGGTTTGACACATTTACGAATCACAGAGTAATTGCAAAGTTTTGCACCACAGTGCAGCGTACTGCCTCTATACGATATTATACAGTATTTGTGCCATTCCTGAGTGAAATATTTAAATGAGCACAAATTTATCTTCACAAAATCAAGCTCTCTTTAACATACATGTCTTGTGTTCATCTGGGTTGCCAGATCACAATGACCAAATTCCCCTATGCAGTGCTGAAATCCCATCCACATTATGCATGTACATCCAGTAGCTGGGACTGGAATCAACAGGGCCCACCTGATACAATATTATCACGATACCTAGGAGCCGATTTGATTTGTATTGCGATTCTGTTTGTGTCATATTATTTTATAAATATCCAGTTTGATTTTAAACATTTGAAAGATTTTTGTTAGAATTCTGAACAAACTAAGCAGATAATTGCTCCTACCACACAGGATGCTGTGCTGTGGCAATATTTTTGAGTGCTCCACCTGCAAGATTAAAGAGAAATGGGAGAAAGAGAAATTTTGCCACTTCAAATGCAAATATATAAACAATGTATTTTAAAATATCAGTGAACGAATCACACACAAGAATCGCTGACACGATTTCTTTCTCCCATCTCTAATACAAATCTTATTTTTTCCTGTACTTTTTGTTTAAAAGATGGAGGTCAGTACCTTTTCCCTGGTGGTACTGTAAATGTAAAGCAAATTTATATGCGTCTCCCTTTTTTTTATCGCTGATGAGAAAAATGATGCGCACCCTGGCCAAAAACTGTGATACAATCAACCGTGAGTTTTGTGATCCTTTTTTACTTCAAACATTTACGATGAGTTTTGTAGTTCGGTGTGAAAGGAATGTTTAAATAATTCCCAGTAAATAAATAAATAAATACATTCTATGTCACCGTTAAAACCTCTCCTGGTGCCTTTAATTTTAACTGGAAATTATGAAACATTTTTATTGTCATATAAAACACCATAAGATTGTTAAATTTTATCGCTGTATTTTTCCTGGTATAAAGACAAAGATGCCTCTGATGCAATTCCGATAGCAGTTCAGCTGCAGAACAACTCCACAGAATAAGGGTTTTCTTAGAAAGTCATCCTTCTCTGACTGAATGTTATTTGATACAGCAGTGATCACAGCTCTTCATTTATCTTGGTATGTGCAATGTTTATATAGTATTCCGAGATGTACGTATTGTTATTTTTATTGTAGACGACTTGAAATCCCGGCCGTACACCAGTGTGAGTGCAACTGGTGACATGAAATGTAGACTCCTAAACAGCCCTCTGAATTCAGCTTATTAAAGGGATTCATCTGCGAGAGACAGTGCATGTGTAACATCACAGTTGATTAATTGTCACATTAAAGGGATCAGTGCAGAGCTCTCAATCAGCAATTTGAAAGTTGGAATAATTATGAGAGAGTGATCTGTTCAATACCGAATGTTTGTTCCCCTAAACCAATTTAAACTTGCATAGACAAGCCTCAGGGCTCTGGAACCTCAAAATAATCATCTGTTAAGGAAAACAAAGTTTGTTTAAAGTTTTATATCTATTTGGCATAATTATCTGCATTATGGATCAGTGTTTACTTTTGATCCGTTTGAATAAAAATGAACCGACGTGACTACCCCAAGGTGCCAGGCAGTAAATGTTAAACGGCGTCTTTGATGTGCAAAGTCTAAAAGAAAACCAGATCATTTGGGTATAAAAAGGATGTGATTGCATTCACCACTATTATGCTCACATTCCTATTGCCTAACATTTAACGAACACGCAATCTCAATTTAGTGTGGAGACTTTCTGTAGAAAATGATTTACATTGTCTTAATTAAAGCCATAGAAATGTCATAAAAGCATGCTTCAGAAAGCATATATGTACTCTAGACATGAGTCAGGCTCATGGAAAAACTAAAAATCCCTTTTGATTAAGTCGCAAAAATTCAGACATAGCCTGTTAATATGTTGGGAAAGAAATGAAAATGTACTAATAAGTTCTTTGAAAAAAGGCGAGAACATTTTAGAGAAAGTTATTACTCGAGAAGACCCAGAACTGCAAATTTGGCACGATCAATGCAATGATTATTAGAGAAAACAATCACTGTAGAGATTCATCGTATGTGGATTTTCTTTCCATGTAATCTAAAAGTGATCCTCTGCATCTTGTTTTATAATGAGTAGAGACATTGTCCTCACTTCACAATCAGAAACTTCGAATCTTTCACACCTACTGTATAAGACTGTTTTTCTGAGTTTGTGCAATTTATTAGATTTGATGCAATTTCATCGATCAAACTTTTTAAATAGTTTATTATGCCATAGCTTTTGCAGAACATACAAGCCTCATACATCCTCCACAAATACTCATATTTTGTAAGAGTATCGCTTCTTCTTCTTCTTTTTCTTTTGAGTTTAAGGGGCATCTGAACCAGAACGCGAGCAGAAGATTTCAGGAAAAAATTATTCCAACTTTGTACAAAACAGACATTTAAACAATGAACAATACAAGTTACACAGCATTTCAATGCTCATTAGCCACTTACAGTAGTTTTTTTTTAATACTTCAAAACCTGTAAGAACTATAACTGATTAAGACAGTAAACAATGCTTTTGAATAAAGAAAAAAAAAATTGCAATGACCAAAAATTTAATCGAATAGATCCAAATGAACAGTCTACCTATGATTTACAACTGCTTGAAATTCAGATTTAAGTTTTTTTTTTGTTACATGGTTGGCTTTAGTTTCACATGATACATGTATAGTAGGGATGATGCTTGCACACTTTTATTCATTGGCTAGAATATTATGAGGGGAACTCAGTCCTTTACGAATTGCATGTAGGAATTACAAAAAAACATGGAGCCAATGTTCACTTAATTCCCAGCATACATTTTTTTTTGTCTTTTTTTCTCATATATCCATATAAATATTCAGAATTCGTTGTGCTTCTGCAGCACTGCAGCTCTGTCCGAGACAATTGCAGCGCAGTTTAGCAGCTCACACCTACAAAGATTCAAACACTTAAAATATACGACTTTGATTCATTTCCTGCAGTCATTGCAACCTGGCTAGAGTACATGTTGAACCAGACTTCATTCCTCATTCCTAATCACCACATACATTGTTGTTTTTAAAGATGGGTTCTTGTCCTCCTTTTTTCATAAAAACTTAATTCACAAAATATAAATATAAAAACAGGCTGCCAAAGAATGCCAAATCAACAAGCGGCCATGAAAGAAGCCTGAAAAAAGTTTTCACCAAGTGCGTCACACTCTGACTTTGAACACAGGAGCTACAGTCAATGCATCAAATGCTCTTACATGCCAAAAACAATGTTTTTCCTGTCCACATGTCAAGACTGAATTTTTTTTCTAAACACCAGTTTCCAAATTTGTTCACCCTGGATGACTTTTTTTTTTTTTTAATGTCAGTTTTTAGTGACCTGACATGGAGTTGGCATGTGGGGGAAAGGTCAAAACACAAAAAAAGAAACTTTTGCTTTTAGAATTAAACATGAACGCGTGGACAAGTCCTCCAGGTTCTTAAACATTATGGACCCAAACAGGACGTTGGGATCCTTGAACCCAAAGTTGAATATGTTGGCATAACATGAACACTTGGTACACAGGACAGCCTACCATGCTCAAGTCCATGTGGTCTCGAGCACGGTATGGCATACTCCTCAAAACAAATATGATAGCCAGCCGTACCTGAACAAGGAAGTGGAGTGCTGTTCAGGAAGATGTGACGTCATCAACACATCTGCCACATGAGAGGGTCACTTTATTTCCAAAAAGCCAGTAATACAGGATTAGGCATAGCAGAAAGACTGACTAGATTGTACTCTTCTTGTATCTGTGTTTAATTTTAGATCTCAAAGCAACTAGGTGCATACCGCCCCCTACTGTGCTGGAGAGCTTAAGGATGCAAGCGAACTCTAGTATGGAACAATAATAGTAATAATAATAGTAATAATAATAATAATGTGTGCAATCATACACAGGCATGGTGCAATTCAATTGTGCCTAATGTAAAAGCAGCATCAATGCTCCTGGACCCATTTGACCTGCTCCCGAGTTTGCTTGCTGTCTTTTCACATGCCTAAACACAAACAGGAACATGGACATGATCTCTTTTGAACTCCAGTCAAACATGAATAAAAAATTAATAAACAGTTAAGCATCAAGGCATGATTGGATGAAGGTGATAGGTCTACTTGGACAATAGCAGGCAATTAAGCAGAGATATTAACTGATTAGTCTATAGGTGTGTCTGAAACGGTGGTGGGGAAAACAGAACGAATGAGGGCCTGGTGTGTTGTGACAAGATAAATGTGAGCTCCCAATGTATTACTGCTGAAAGACTATTTAAGCAGTCTAGCATTACTGTTCAGGCAGAAACCAAATTTCCAAGTGACTTTGCTCCAGTCCTGACCTGCATTAATACGCACTTTTGGGTAATCCAAACAATTCACAGTGGCCACCTCATTGAGGTTCAGTAAAGGTTTAGAAATAGGAACTTGCATAGATAAGATAAGATAAGATAAGATAAGATAAGATAAGAACCAGCCTTACAACCGACCAAGATTTTTTGTTTCAGTTGTTCCATTTTTGTAGTTTAGAAGATTAAGATTTTAAGTTACATTTTCCTAAAACAAATTTTAACCTGAAGGTGTTTTTCCCCCCCTCGGATAAGATTAAATAAATTTTAATAATCTTAATAATTCCTTGCCTAGGTGTAAAAAATTTAAAAAGAAAAGTAAGCTAAAAACATTGCTCAACCTGCTGTATATTATGGAACAATAATATAATATATAACTGCAGTGTATTATGGAACAATCATGGTTATGATTGACACTTTGATTTTGATGAAGCAGGGACATCACAGCTTTTTCACTGCCAAGAAATAATTAGCTCTACAGTATGTAGCAATGCATGGATCTACTGTAGAGAAATGAGACATTTAAAGTACCATGCAGAGATTAAACTGCAATTAAAAAGCTTTATCAAAGCTATTGAGATAATAACATGAACTTGTTACCAGTACAAATAATGGGTGCTGTTTGCTTTGAAATGTAATAAATAAATTAAAATAAATGATAATAATCAAAGTACATAGTTTATTATAATGACAGGTCAGTGAAAGGCATCAAAAGCATGGGGTATGGTAAACAAGGTCCTGATTATCATTATTGTTTTTACCTTGTAGACCCTGATCTTTTGGATCCATGGAAAGAAGTGCTTTATTGGTTTCTGCACATGAACCTGTAATCTCATGTAAATTTGTAGAAATTAGCATGATGTAAAAACCAGCAGGAACTGTTGCCAGGCAACAATAACTCATCAGCTCTCCAAGCCTGTTGATCGCCCTTTCGAATCCTCTGTCTCTGTCAATCCACTCAGCCCTGGAGACTCACAAAGAAAACAAATCGGTGAAACCTGTTGTTAAAAATATCGCGTGTTTTAAGCTGAAAAGGAACAAGAGAAGATGGAGGGAAAAAACCTGCTATCTGCACTATGCTCAAGTACAATCATACCAGTAATGATAGGTTTCGCAGTGAGTAAACTGCACTGAAGTTCATCTAATCGTTTGTTTGCCATCCTACCCCCTGCCAGGGATGGGGGCAAAAGATAAGGTCAAAATGTATCACGTATTCCTTTGGGCATAGGTCATTTTAAACAGTTTCACTGAATGTATGGTTAGTGACGGAAGGCTGCATCAACTGAATGGAATTTCAAAATCATATAATGTATTATGACACAAAATTAATTAGTCATTAATGCAATATTTTCACTTATTTAAAAAAATCTATTTACTTTTCCCAGAACATCTTGTAAATTATTCAAATTATATTTCCAATGATATCACCTTTTGTTTCAATAAATATTCAGTATTTTATTTCCATAGTGCGGAATTTCCACAAAAGCAGCAACAGGTATCCGAGCTGCTTACATAACCAGGAAGGAAGTGATGTGGAAGGATTTTGTAGAGGGAAGTTCACATGTTGGAATCGTACTTAACATGCCTGTACCCTGTGCTGCCCACTTCGCAGGGAATGACTTGACGTTAGAGAAGGAATGCACCCAGTTCAAAGGGCACAAGTGAACAGCGTAGGGCACGAGTGAACAATGGTCCATTGCTTTGACGCATTGCTTTGCGACAGGGAGTAGGGAGTACATCGTGAAGTACATCAGGATGTAAAGGATCAGAAGAAAAATTACCCATCAGTCACTGTGCCTCGCTGTAGTGCCGGGGAAAAAAAACAAGGCTTGGCGCTTACAGGAGACCTGGCATTAATTTCATGCACCATTTATTAATGTAAAGGAGGTTTTCTTAATATTAAGTAATAATTTAAGTCAGCCATTTGTAAGTAATTTACATTCATATTTATTTATTTATCAATAAATCTTTAATTACATAGACTATTAATCTGCATAATATTTAGAGATGACATAGTTAATTGGAAAGCACATTCATCCACAAGTTAGTATACATTTTAATAGTATATGTTTTGCATACCTGTCAGTTTTTGTCAGTATATATTGATTTCAGAAGTGTGAAAATTCCGCAGTAGCAGCAACAGCTATCCAAGCTGCCAGGGTAATGCACAGAGGAAGTGACATCTGCGCAGAGTTCTGAATAGAGGGATTTTTTTAAAAAGGGAAGTTACTTTAACCAACAGGGAGTAGGGAGTACATCGTGAAGTACATCAGGATGTAAAGGATCAGTTGAACACAAAAGGATAATCAGTTAATGTCAGGACTCAGGTGGAAACATGGAACTACAAGCAAAAACATATGATATGAGCCACCAAACAAAAATTACACAAGAGCAGCATTTGCTGTGTTGCAAGGGAGAATTCATGACAGTCATTCTGTCAGTTACTCTTGCTCAGAACAATATCTTCAAATGTCTGTTTTAAAACTACATGACCCTTTAGCACCTCCCATTTTCTGCCTAATTACTTGTCCTGAGAATTATTTATTCCGTTAAGTTAATTACTACAGCAAATGTGTAATCTCCCGTGTGCTGTTAAGGCTTGCATTAATAATGCCGCTTACAATGCAAGGTGAAATTATTGTACTTGCAGTAATTCATTTCTCATTTGTTTGATCCAGATTTGCCATATAAGCATGCATTTTACAGCATTCTCTTCAGGGAGCCATTCTTCTCATGTTTCAAGTGGGGGCTGAAACAAAAATTGCTTTATTAGCTAGAAACCTATTTAGGAATTTATGCTCCCAATCATTTCTTTAATCGTTTGAGAGAGAATAATTTTGCAGCATCAGAGCACATATCTGATTTACATAGCGATCAGCACAAGGGCTGTGAGGGGGAAAAAAGCCTTTCTTCGAAATCGCTGTGAATGTTAGGAGCACATTGAGGTTGGATCTTGGGTATAAAAAAAAATGTCATCCTGTAGCAGATCACTACAGATTGCCAGTGTGATGAAAATGCCAACACGTGCTAGGTTGAGCGATAACATGGCATGGAATTGGGAGGTTCGGGTAGCGCGGATCTATCCAGCTGCAGAGGGAAGCATTAAGTGTGTAGGATTGTGTGGACGTGCAGGACTGAGAAACTGTAAGCAATACAGCAGTAGCAAAAAAAAAAAAAAAGAATCCGGATGTCCCATCTGATTGATATGGAACAGCTCTGTTAAATGTGTTGCAAACCCAGTCCTGGCAGGAGTTTTGCATTCAGTGCTGGCGCCTCATTCATTCTGACTTGAAATGCAAGACACAGCCCAGCCAGGAAGTTCCCATTCAGTTCCCCCCGCTGCTCATATACTGGCCCAGTATATCTTTTCGCTAACGACTAGCCTCCAAATAGCTTTTGTCGCTAGTCCCCATAGAAATGCTCAGGACTAGTTTTTAAGAAAGCCGAAAAAGAAGATAGAATATTTGTAGGCCAGTTGTCTGTAAGTCATTTACACTTTGCATTGCTTCTAATGTGCTCCTCCTTCCAAAAACATAGCATCCTAAAACAGGCTCGTTAGGAAATTGTCAAGGGTTTATTTGTTTTATTAACTTCAACTCCTTTGCTTTATAGAATAACGAGATCCATTTAATTTTATACCAGCTCGGCCTGGCTCGCTGCTATAGTAACTAATAGCACATTGCAGTTCTTTTAATGTGTCGCATAACGCTAATCTGTCTGCTAACCTTCAGGAAAAGAAAAAAAAAAGGGGAGAAAAAAAAATGCGCTGCTTGTTTTGTTCCTGAACAGTGTTGTGAACTTTGGCTCACCCTTTCTTTTTGAAATTGCAATCCTCTTTATCTCTAAGTGCCTTTTTTAGTCCCCTCAAATCCATTCCCTCCAAGTTGCGCATTAAACTTTCAGTGTCTCGAATTGACAGGAATTTATCATAGAAGCAGAAGGCAAGCCTTGGGAAGAAGTGAAAGAGGAAGCCACTAGAGAAAACCGAAGAATACTGAATTGTTATTAAGCAGTGTTTCGCCAGTGAAAACCCCAGCGATTCTTTTTTTTCAGGTTTTCAGAGAGCTTCCAATCAGTTATCGCCTTGACACGCTGTACTTCTCCTTTGTCAAAGCGAGTACATTTCCCATCCGGTGCTTAGCTGATATCGAGCGCATCATCAGTCCAGTGTGTTGGAGGTCACGGGGAGGAGAGAGAGAGAGAGAGCACATTTCTTTTGCGCTCCACCACAGGCCGTGATGGGTTGCTGCTCACAGAGGTTAATATGGGAGTGTATTTGGAGGGCGGCTCCTTGGCACCGTGTCCTAGAGTAATCCGTCTTTCTGATCAGCGAAATGGATCTCACCCAGTTATATACACACCCCAACGCTATTTCTGTGGCTCTGTTGTGGGAAAGTCAAAATACCTGCGCACATGGAACACGATTTATTCATTTAACACATAAAAATCTCATGCTATCTGGTGTGCAAACATGTTCATTTAATACTTTTTTGTGGGGAAAGAAAGATTTTCACCTCTAGTCTGGACCTACGTTCCTTTGTTTAAAATTCCAATTTGTCAACCTTTTTTTTCCTTTTTTCTTTTGTGCTTTTGTTATTACTAAGAAGCTCATTATGCTCAGCCAGTCCATATGGTAGCAGGTAATCTTTAGTTGTCAATCATGTGACTTCAGCCAGATTTTTTATTCATCATGGTCTCTCTCACTCATTTCCTATACCGCTTACCCTGTCAAGGTCATGGGAGGCCTAGAGTTTATTCCAGACACTCAGGGGCACGAGGCAGGGTACATCCAGGATAGGGTACCAGTCTATCTCAGGGCACACAAGCACACACACTAGGGGCAATTTGGAAACGTCAATTAGAGTAATCTGCATGTCTTTGGACTTTTGGGGGAAACCGGAGGAAACCCACAAAGCACATAGGCCCGATGTGGAAATCAAACCCTAGACCCTGGAGTTGCAAGGCCACACAGCTACCACCTATGCCAGGTTTCAGTGCATCCATAAATGTAATAAAAAAAAAAAAAAAAAAAAAAACATCTTTTCATTTGAAGAGGAAATGTTTTTTCACAGTCAGTATTCAGTGGCCTTGACATACACACTCACACATACACATACGCATAAGTACAGACCACGTTCAACATTTCCTCGCTCAGAGGCATTCATACAAAATGGCATCCTAGTTTTAAAAGCCGCGGTAAGCAACACAGCAATACCAATAATTGCACTACAGTTAAAAAAATATATGTTAAAAACAGAAAAAGAAAGAGGTTAGAAACTAAAAGCAGCAATGCAGCCATCTTGATTTGGCTTATTCAGTCAAGAAGCTGCGGGAGATCGGGGCGGAAATGTCACTATTCGGCTGCCTCGTAAAATTCTGAATATTTATTTATCATTTATCAAATTTACTATTACTGTGAAAGGCCCAAAAAGTGTAATTCATCAACAAAGTGATAGCATATGATAAATGAGATTCTGTTTACATTTTATGATGCAATACCTGTAAAGCTATAATGTAGCGAATATTTTATAGTTTGTTTTATATTCAAGGTTCAGAATATACATATGCAATTACTCTGCCTTGAAATATATTAATGACTGGATGTTTTTTTTTTTTAGTGAAAGAAAATTTCTCTTTTTCATTCTTGGTACAGAGGAAACATTAAAAACATTTGCCTGTAGTTTGGAGTAAAGTGGAATTTACACAGGAAAAAAAAATCCAGGATTCTTGTCCAGGAGATGATATTTGCCTTCCCTGACTTACTGTACATACAATAGCAAAAGATTGACTAAAAAACAGTTTTCAGTCATCGCTAATTCTCAAACTTCCATTAACGAGCTACTGCACCAACATGTTGATGCTGTTGGTAAACCAGCAGAGTGAGTCAAATATGTGACATAATTAGCTGACAACTCCGTTCATCATGACAAGAGGTTATAATTGCAGGACATAATTATAAACAGACTATGATGAGTACTTGTAAATGGGACTGTAATGGAGCAGTTCTGATTCAACTGAAAAAAAAAAAAAACCAACAACCAGATTTAAAGCTACATCCTATGAAAAATTGTTTCTTTTCTTTCTTATTCACATAAATCCTATATAATTTTACACACATACGGAAAAATGAAGGTTCAAATCTAAAGGTTAATGTCTGGTATTGCACTTGGGTACTACAGTATATTGTTTTCTTTGTAGATACTAGGACATGTCTTTCTCTCTTTATAGATACAGTACTGGAAGAGGATGTTTTTCTTTTTAATGGTTACCTGCTTATCTATAAATCTCTGTATAAATACTGCACTGTATAGATCTCCCTCAATAGGTAGGTTAGGACATAGGATTTGATTATTCATATATGATATTATTGTACACAAGTCCAAGTAAATGTTGTACATATACATTACCAGTCAAAAGTTTGTACACACGTTTGGATTTATTTCCTTCGTTCAAAACTATGAAATAACACATATGGCGTTGGTTAAGTAAGTAACAGCAACAACAACCGTCAGTTGTTATTTTAAGCTATGAAGGTCAGCTGTTCTGAAACAGTTCTTGCAAGAAGGGTATTGTCAAGTTGCATTTGCTAAGCCCGTCAAGCACCATGATGAAACTGGCTCTCATAACGACCCTACCAGGAAAGCAAGAACTAAACTTACCTCTGCTGCAAAGTTCATTTAGAGTTACCAGCCTCAGAAATCCCCATTTAACAGCACCTCAGAATTGAGCCGTTATGAAGGCTTTACGGAACATATAGTATGTCGCAGACACATCTCAATATCAGATGTTCAGAGGAGATTATTGAATATTTTATATGTTTTAGTATTGTTTTACAATGTAGAAAGGAATACAAATCAGCAAACACCATGGAATTAGAGGACGTGTCCAAACGTTTGACTAATAGTGTATATTTGTGAGTTTAATATGATAGGTTTCACTGCAAAATGAGCTAAATATATTCTGGCAGCTTTTAGAAAAGCAGGTTTATTTTTCATCTCTATTGCAAAAACTTTTATTTATTTATTTCTTTAAACTATTATTTGTAAAAACTTCAAATTCCCCTCCGATAGTTTTGTTAAAATTGATAAATCCGCCTGCAGTGGTGTTTATTCCAGTGTAAATATGTAATTTAATATCAGTAATATGTTGGCTGGTTTTTAATAAGAAACATTAGGAAAGTCCTGCTTTATTTGTGTTTTTGTATTGAGGCATACTGGCAGCAAATTGAAACAAGGTAAATAAAAAAAAAAAAGTTTTGAGATTTGTTGCACATAATGCATGTTGATTAAAAAGTTAATGGGGGAAATGACGATGTTGTTTTCAGAACTGGAAAATGTCCTTTAGTTTGTGTCCTTCAACCGTTTTATCCCATTCACAGCAGCCGGTATTTTGTTCTACTTTACATTGATCATGTGACAAAAGGAAGGAAGCAATGTCGATTGGCTTTTCTTAGGATGTCATTTTGATATGTAATATGATATGAGAAAGTCTGCTGTTGTGTTTTGCCAAAAAAGCTTAAAGCTTGTTAAAGAAGAATAAATCGCAAGTTTCCCCAAAACAGGATTTGTTATAAACAACTTGGATTGTCTGAGGAATATATTTAGCCAGATTGAGTAAAATGCTGAAAACAGCATCTATCACAGGTTGTACTGAAACCCATTTTATACTGTACGTATATATATAAAGTTAAGGAACAGTTAGACTGCAAAATGTGATAAACACTATTTTCTGGCTTTTAAACATTCTGGTCAGTTATTTGCCCCTGGCACACTGAAAACTCTGAAAAGCACTATATATATATATATATATATATATATATATATATCCTCCTTTAAGAAACTTTAAACTTCTTAGGGGACCCATGACACAGAGGAGCTGCATTACATAGCAAAACACCTCACATCCTGTAAGGCCAATCAAATCACCTCTTGCTATCATGTGATCAATGAAGCCAAACTTCCAGCTGGGCAAAACAGCACCTGCTATGAGTGAACTAAATGCATTTAGTGGATTTTGGAGAATGTTTACTGCACTGCAGTTACCCCAGCATTAATGAACAACAGGTAGGGTCACTTAACGCCCATGATGCATTCTGTGAAATAGGAAATTATGCCGTGAGAATGTTGTGAATGTAATAATTTTCTCAAAGCTATATGGGATAGTGTAGTGGAAGCTTCTGTTTAATTTCCAAAGCAACACTTCTCTTGTTTCCTCTTGGTCCTACTATCCATACCAGTGAGAATTTTAGCAGAGGGAATTTTAGTTTTGCTACGTTTGAGAGCCATAATTTTTTCCTTGTTCCAAATTGCTGCAGTGATATTTTGTGATATTTTTTTTATAAGAACTCAATTGACATATTATTGATACTAAATTGCATACTTAAATGAGCACAAACAACTGCAGGCTGATTTTTCCATTGTGACAAAACTGTAGGAGGTGGTGGGAGTCATAGTGCACACGATATTCACACTGCTATAAAGAAAACAATTTTGACATAATATTTGCCCATTTGTGTTTTTTTTTATCACGCCTGTGACCCAAAGAAAACATGCACATAATATTCTTTATCAGTTCTTGTTTTTCTCAAAACTGCAAAAATCTCATTTTGCTGTCAAACTTTTAATATACTGTCATCTAGAACTACTGTATGTCTGTAATATAAGACCTGCTTTTATTATGCCCTCATTTTTTTCCAGTCTGTTTTTACAAGTAGACAATAGTAGTAGAAATAAGCAGGATGGAAAAATTTAATGAATTAATAATTATTCATTATTGTTTATGGCTATAAATGTTATAAATGTAAATATGCATATTGTTTATAGGATGTTTACTTTATTATGTAAATGACAAACTTAATAAGAAGGCTCATTGGGTCTAAGATTTACACTTAAAGGTATACTCCACCCTGAAACACATTTAAACATGCTTATACTGAAATATTTGTGATGTAGCGGATCTGGTGCTGAATGTTTTTTTTTTTATTATTATTCCTGTAAGAAATTAGCAGTTGTCTGCTATGCCAATATTTTACAGTAGCTTGACATTGCCAGCATAGCTACAAGGCCATTCAATAGGGAAAAACGTTTAAACAATCACAAGGGGTAACTCTCTTAGGTTTCACTGTTATCCCAAGGAGAAAAAAACACCAAAGGAGGTCCCTCCTGTTTAGTTCTTGAGAAGGCTTCCCAGCCACTGCAGGCAGTGCCAGTCACAAGCCTGGTTAGAAAATGGAAGAATCGTGCCAGGAAGGACAACAGCATACAGCAAAACCTGTTCCAGATCTTGCGGATCAAATGCTATAATATGGCAACACCTAGGATAAGAAAGACAAAGCTCAAGGGGGAAAAAAACCCAGACAGCTGCATTTTTTATTAATGTAAAATCCAATGTAAAAGTAATGGATACAGCAAACATTGGACTCATAGTTGCATAATCCAGTTAACTATACAGTAGACACTATGAATATGATGGCTTCGACAGTGTTGCATGAAAGTTGAAACTTTGGCAGCTGATTTGTTTGGGTGTACAGATGAGGAGGTGAGAGCTGAACAGATTAAAGGACTAAAGCACCATTGCATCATTCTGTTTAGGTAATAATGAAGTAAAGGCTAAATCAGAGCCACCACTTTCGGCAGATAGGAAAATGATATTCTGGGGGAATGCGGGAAACAGTTAACCAAAGCAAACTTTGGCGAGAGATGTAAAGGATAGAAATTTAGATTTAAAAAAGTGACCTTATTTACATTAAAAAAAAATTATTATTATTATTGTTACAAAAAATTGTCATTCACTTTCAGGGTGGATTGTTACATCTGGTATTTTTTTTTAAACCTCTTATTAGGTTTGTTTTATTAACTATGGTTTAAGTGTGTATTTATTTGGTACTATATATTTTTGTCTTAACTGTATGTAAAGGACATGTAAGGTCATTTAACCATATAAGGTCAAAAACATCCCAAAGCATTTGAATGTACGAGGGGTGGTACAATGTCCTCTTACACTTGTGACAGGCATCAAAATATCCATTTCTGCCTTGATGATCGTACTATTGTGAATTGTGTTGTGCCTCTTTGTGTCTTTTCCTGATTTATTTATAGGAGCCCATGCTAAAAAACAGGGCGAAGATTTAGCAGATAATGACGGCGATGAAGATGAAGGTATTCCTTTTGGTGATGAAGGCGGTAGCATGTTTATGAATTTGTTTTCAGTTTTTTTTTTTTTTGGGACTATTTGGATGAAATCATTGGTATATTTTTACCTTTGCTTCATTTATCATGACCCACCACATCAACATCATGAGAGTGAATGTGGATGAATGGGGTTAGGTTTTGTTTGTGTTCGTCCTCAAAAAAAAAAAAGCTATTTTAGTGATTACTTTACAATTTTGAATTTAATGAAAGTGAACTTTCATCACATTTTAAAATAAGGAGATAATATACTGAACAACTGCACTAAAGAGACTAAAGTGGTATGAAGAAGATAAATATAAAGAATACCTCAATTTGTATTCAGGGTAATATAGTTGACAGTACAGCCCTTGTTATTTATCTAATAATCCATTTAATTAAGAATACAAATTTGGTGCTAATATATACACTCACCAATCACTTTATTAGAAAAATATGCTTATTCAAGCAGTTATCCAGTCAACCAATAATGCACCAGAGGTGAAATGCAGGAAATCATAGAGTTATAGGATGCTAAAGATATGATAAGTGCAGGCTCACCGAAACTGGACATTGGATTGGGAAAAGCCTACCAGTCTGATATTCTCATTTGACCACTCTCATTGATCTATAGAAATGCTGATCTATAGAATTAGATTTTTTTTTCATAAGATTCTGTTTAAACACTAGGGACTCTTGTTTCTAAAAAAATTTACCATGATATTTTAGGTCGACTGAAACCACTTTTTTTTTTTCTACTCTTGACATGTATCTGTATGAACTTACATGAATGAGCAGGTGCACAGGACTTCCTTTCCAGCAGGAATCCTAAGGCTGGATGACCCTTGTAATATAGTTGTGATGATATTGCGATGACATCCACCTTTAGGTTCACATCAGGATAATGTTGTTTTTAAAAGTTAGATTAAATATAAGTAAAAGAACGTTGATATATAGTTGAACGAAAGACCCAAACACGACAATGCAAATACAACCTCAAAACAATGAAATTTCAACCTTTATGTTGATGAACATTGGTTAACCACATTAATGGTCCATTCCATAGGGATTGGGACGGTTGGGTTGTAATGGTACCTTGCTGCTTCGTTCAGAGAGGTCCCAATCTACTGTTCTGTCAAACAGTCTTTGCACACTGTCCAAACTGCATCATATCCAGTTTAACAGATTACTCTTTTGGTAAATTTGAATTTCCAGTTTCACCATTCAGATGTTTACCATCATGCTGGACAGCCGAACATCTCCACCTTGTTATCATCAATCCAAAAGATATTGTTCTGGATCTTTTGTGATTTGTTTAGAAGTCATTTTTCAAATTTAAATCATTCTTAGCCACCAAATCCATCAAAGTCAAACTTGTTCAGCCTGTTTGTGCTCTCCTGATCATAAACATTTCCTGTGTTTGCAGAGGGCCACTGGGTTACACAGTGTAGCTCTTGGGTATTTCTTTATATCACTGAGCATTATACAGTCTGACCTTGGACTAAATTGGCTGGGACGCCCACTCCTGGAAAGATCAGCTACTGTCTTGAAGGCTCTCTATGTCTTACTGCAGAATGGTGGATCTCAGAAATGGCCTTATAACCCTTCCCAGATTGATGTGCAGCAACAGTTGCTTCTCTGAGTTCAAGGCTAATGTCTGTTCTACTTAGCATTATGTAGAAAACCCCGTGAGTGCTTCAGGACACCAAGCCAGAAAAGTTATGCTTTGATAGAGGTAGTGTAATGCCTGGATTATTCACTGATCTTGTTCATTTCATTAGTAAAACCTGGCTGCTAATTAGTCTGTTAATAATTGGAGATATATGACAAATATAATCCCTCGGTTTACGTTTTCAGATTAAAGTACATTATTTTTTATGTTTATAGAAGTTGATGAGTACCCTAAAAAAAACATAGACTTTAAGGTGCGTTTTTCTTCCAACCACTGTATATCATATTGTAATTGAAACATACAATAATACGTAAAATTTTTACTTGTTTACTTGTTATTTTTTTTTTTTTCTCTTGTAGTTTGTACTGGGGATGGGTGATAAAGCAATCATGATCCTTAAAGACATTCTCCTGCAATACGCAGCATGTATCATGAAGATGAAGTCTATAAAAATAAATGAACAGTGAAATTGAGGGAACAAATCTTTAACGATTGATATGACTTTAGAAACCATTAATATCAAATCAAGTGATTTCATATTTTTAAATAAAAAAAAAATTAAACAAGGGAAAAGAAATGCAGCTTTTTATAAATCTCTCCATAATTTACTTGGCAAGAATTTGGTGCATCGAAAGTAGGTCAGAAAAGACTGCATGAGTGGTAGCCAGCCATAATTATAAATGGGTCAAACTAGCAACACACTCTCTGATGTGATTATTCTTCTGATAGAAAAGGGTCACTGGAGTAATAGGGGATACGGGCAGAAATAGCTGGCCAGCTGTAATTACATCTTAAATAATTTGTTGTTTATCGAGTTGGCGTCTCTCTGAAAGCATTATGTCCAGATTCAAGGTGTGATGGGACTTCTGGTGATCAGAACCCATTATTCAGACTAATGTTTAATGCTAGTTAGTTTGAAACTAGGACAATGTAAAAGCGCATGTTTATTTTGTTTATATAAATCTATATATATATATATATACTGTGATTTTATATTGTGCGCTGTGGATTTAAGCTTATCATATTGTCTCCTTATATACTGTATATAAAAAGAGAAAAAGGAAAAGCCATAGGTCACACCACTCATTCTAATGTACAGCATCTTATCCAATCATGGTGTAGTGCAGTTATCTATGCTACACTAAACGTTTGCCATTGTGACTGTTAAAGCATAATATCATAGCTGACTTTTGAGAGTGTGGTGAAGGCATATAGTTGAAAAGATGGAGCCTGAAGAGTTGTTGAGCGGATTAACAGCAGAGAAAGAATGAAAAAAAAGGTGCTGCTCAGCAACAGCATTGTTCAATTTCAGTATTTATCTTGGGATATTCAGAGCTCAGGATGGATATCTGGGAAGATTAGAAACAGGGAAGCATTCTTTCCATGCCGCAGCAAACGGCTTAAACCCCAGAATCTATCTGCAAACCCAGCCACTGCTGTTCTGTTGCTCATCTGCTTTTTTCCGAGATTACTCAGGTGAGTTATATGCTCACCACTAGGCTGCTATACCATATCGAACATGGGTTTTGTGTGCTCCGTGTAAGCACCTCATGCTGTGACGCGTCGGTTTTTCAGGTCAGCCATAACGTGGATTGTCAGTCTCGGCTCAGTGCGTTTTTCTACACCAGCAGCCGAAGATTTATTTTTTTCGGAGTATTCATGTGCGTTTCTGAAAGAGACTTATTAAGGAAGCGCGGTTAGGAGGATTAGCTATAGTGTTAGTCGATACAGAATCAGCACATCTCTTTGGCAGAGGCTGAGGCAGAGGTGATGTCTCAGCCTTCTGTATGTGGGGACGTAACATATTCCCCAAAGACAGGTTTGGTCTGCAGTGCTTGCATTAGATTTACAATTTGTCCGAACAGGCAATTCCATCACTGCCTTGTGCAGAGATATGGTGCCTGAGGGTACCCTCTGTGAAAATCCACTTGGCCAAGGATAGGCAAGTGGTATGCTCAAATGGCAAAGTGTCCTGCCAGATGCTTTACCACCTGGCCTGGAGGCCAATTCCACTGCCAGAGCAACAGGATGTAAAAGCAAGGCACGGATACGCTGCTGGAGTTGAAGATGTGTGCTTTAGGTGTGCTTGTTGCTTCCCACTTTTTTGCATATCAAACCAATTGGCTTATATTTATTGCAACTTGCAGTGATATCTCTGTACAATGGCCCCTGAAGACAGGACTGGAGGGAAAATCATTGGTAAACATGTTTGCTAATAAATAAATCGAAAAAATAAAACGCGTGCCTGAAGCCGACCGCCGCCGACTTTAATGTGTTTCGCGTGATTATTTACCTTGTTTATTTTGTTGCCGTATTTTATTATCTCCTCTAAAGTAATTGAATATAGGCATACTACTTTTATTGTTAGCTCCTCTAAGAGTGATAATTGAATAGAGAAAGGCTACAAATCTGTTTTGATGCTTTTATAGCACTGAAATGATTTTCTTCAGGCGTTGTATCAGTTTTTCTCAGAAGCAGATGGCACTATAAATAACTGTTTAAGATTCCTCTCTCCAAATTGCCACAGAGTCTGAACTGAGACAAACGTCCTACTTAACACTCATGTCCTGCTCAGCGCTAAGCCGTAGATTTCCCATCTCATAGTGATACGGCTATAAAACCGCTAGGAAATACTGTATATGCTAAAAATGGAACCGGGGACAGTGAACCCTCTTTTCCTGGATCGGAAGGGCTGTGTGAACATACGGCAATAAGGCCACTGTATATTTCATACACTTCCTCAGCCCCTGTATCTGACACTGTTTATTATATAATCTGTGTACGGAAGTAGACAGTGCCCACCATCTTGCAATCCACTTAGCCAGGCATTGTCATCTCGATTCAGCAGGCGCTTCATCTTCTGCTCATTTGGCAGACTGAAAAAAGCTTTGCAAACCTGTTTCGGGTGGCCCCTCATCCACTTAGAGCTCTTAGCAGTCACTGAAGTCTGCTGCAACCCAGGGAATTTGCTATTCCGGAAGGCCCTGCGGAAATCAGACTAGAGCCAGGGTGCACTGTGTCATCCCTGTCATAGTTGAGGCATATTTAGAACTGGTGGAGGTTCGAAATCACGCCAAGGGAGTGAGGCAACATGGATGATGAATGGTGGCCCTGTTATTCGGAGTCATGCACCTTTGCCTGGTCTCTCCCATTTCATGGAAACGGATCCGCAACTGTTTGCCTGAGTGAGCCAAGCCTCCCTAATGAGGACAAAGAACGACTGGCTTTGACTCTCTCCACCTGTCTAGCTATTAGGATTGATTCTATTGACTTCCAGCTGTCAGTCAGCATGGTTTCAAAAGACAACGGGCCAGTTTACGTTCATTGCCTGCTGTCATGAAAAGACAGGAAAGATCGACTCTAGCCTTCATGGCCCAAATGAAGAGCTTTGAAAGGGCTTATTGGGCTATTATGTTAAATCTCTGGAAAGATATTTTCTCTAGGAGGTAAATACTTATTATCCACCGGTGATGCAAACATTTTATTGGTTTTAAAGTGAGATTTTGGCAGCTCTGATGTATACGGTGTGATTTTTACGCTGATTCTGTAAGAGAGTGGATTGTGTGTGTGTGTGTGTGTGTGTGTGTGTGTGGAAAGAGGCTTAGTCTACTATGTATCCTTCTCCCTCTTTTCCTTTTACACTCTCTTTCCAGCTCCCCTCGGGTACCAAAGGCCAGGCTTCAAAAGAGCACATCAAACCACCTGCCTGTGCGCTTAGCAACATTATATTTCATGCACAAACGCCATGGCCACAGCCTGAAGAAGTCCTCTTCTTCAAAGGTCATTTTCTCCCATCTTGTTCAGATGCAGCGCTGTCAAAATCTAAGGCAAAATACAGTACGCACGATAACGCTACGTATCCAGGCTCCCTCGCAGTGAATGAAAAGCTCAGTACGACTTATTACTCGATATCCATGCCATACAGAGGGGTTCAGCAGTGCGATGTTGTGATCATGACTTGTCATGGAGTTGTAATTTGCGTCACTGCGACGTAATTCGCATTGACGGTAGCGGCATGCATGCCGTCAAAATCGACTCTTGTCAAGCAGATCGCCCGTTGTTGGAGGCGCTCATTGCTCATGCCGTGCCATTTGGCTCCTACGGAGTGACACTGCTGACACTATGCAAAGTGGCCCGGTGAGATTTATGAGGGCTGGAGAACAGGCTGAGTGACAGCGCTACGGGCCCGATCATGACTTACACCGCTCATGGAGTCACTAATCACCAGATGGCGAAGTGATACCAGGGCATCTACTGTATGTAGACGGGTCTTCAGAATCACGCAGGTCAAAGGGAACTCAGATGAAGGCTTTGGTGTTTGCATTCTGCCTCGAGACATACAAAGCATCTAGCGCATGTGTGGGAGTGTGCGAATGCATGTGGGAATGTGTATCACCTCGTTCTATAACGGGTCCCCTCATCCTCTACATCTTTAACATTAATTCAGTTCTTATAAAGCTGACCCTGAAGTTCCCATTGAATATCCCCATTCACAGTTCACATTTTCTTTTTACTTTATACCGAAAATGAATGCATGAACTAGAAATGTGTGTATTTTGTATTCAGTCTTTCACTGTGCCTTTCTTCTTTTTTCAGCGCGTACTATTTTTGGAAATGCAGTGACCTGCTGCGAAAGTGTCTTGTTTTAATGCTGTCTCGGTATTAACTAGTCAGGTGTTTTAACGGTTACAGTTCCAAGTTCAAAACTTCTTGGTGTGAATCAACAAAAGAGGCTTCTGATAACACTGACATGACTAATCACTCATCCTGTTCCACTCAGTACTTTTATTTTCTCTTTTACTCTTCCTTCTGGCATATTTATTTTCTCTCTCTCACTCTGAATCTGTCTACTTTCAGTTGTTTTAATGTCCCATGCATCGCCGGTGCAGGAAATCCTTCATCTTTTTGTTCATTCTCCTCGCTCTATGCATCATCTCTCTTGTGTAAGATACATGTTAGCCTAGAATTGTCAGTATTAAACCCATGCCTTATCACAGCTCTCTCAGATACCAGATAAGTCCTAAGGTGCAGGCAATAAAAAAGGGGGGAAAAAAACAAAAACAAAACATGCAGCACCTACAAAGGACATTTCATTCATCTCACAGTGCCGCTAATTAGCCATGACCGTTTCTACATAAATAGGCGTGAATGCAATATGAAGAGCCCTCTAGACTGCAGCAGGACGAAGCAAGCACACTGTTTGTCATTTGCAATTTTTCTCGAGGATTTAGAATTTGCAGTCTGCAGTAGCCATGGTAACCACAAATACCATATAATTGTTTGACTGGGAGCCCAGTAGCTCTCTGCAAGCACTCAGAGCCAAACAACAACCAGACCTAAGAGAGAGACAAAGAAAGAATCACGTCTGTCGAAGCAGAGCCCCTCAGCCTTTTTTAACCATGGCCGCGTGTTGTTGATTTTTTATTTTTATTTTTATTTTTTATTTTTTTGACATAATAGAATTTCATTAAAATCTCAATAGTCCCTTTAGTGCATTATATGCTTAGGTTAAATACATGCAGAAATATTTATTGAATTTCTAGACATGAAGGTGAATTAAAAACAGCACGAATTCTGTAGCAGCAGATAATCACGTTTTTATTCCGTGACTGGGCGTGACATGCGTTAAATTTGAACGTCATCGCATCACCGAGGCTGCAAAAGTCTTGCCATGGCGATGCAAGCAATTAAATTCTGACCTTGCATACGGCTTCATCTGTTCATATCTCCTTGCTGTACGTTATCAGTTTGTCATGTGAGGTCGATTAGGCAGCCATGTCTGTGTGGCTGGTATCTGGGAGGGTCGAGTGCTGAGCTTTTCTTTGCTGTGTGTTAGGGCTTAGAGAGCAGGTTTAACCGTGGCCACTCTTGCAGACATACGAGACACCGGCGCCAAACCTGTGATGGTCTACATTCACGGAGGCTCCTACATGGAGGGCACGGGGAACATGATCGACGGCAGCGTGTTGGCCAGCTACGGCAATGTCATCGTCATCACACTCAACTTCAGGGTCGGCGTCTTAGGTAAGGAGCTTTTATTTCTTTCAAAGGTGTTTTGAGTAAATATGCTTTTTTCAGCATATTAAGGGCATGGGGTATTATTATTGTTTATTTAAGTATATCTCATACAAGGGGCGTTCATGTTAAACCGGGACTTGATTGTACAGAATAACAGAACATGGTTATGAGGAATAAAACTACCTTTATTTCTTCTATATAATCCCCTGCGACGCTAATGCTCTTATCCCAGAGTTCCACTAGTGCTTGGATACCATCAAGGTAGAAAGTTTACACAGTAAGCTGGAGCCATGATCAAACTTCCTGCTTCACTTCTGAAATGCTGGCCTTCCAGGAACACCTTTAATGGTCCATGCAGAAATGGGTTGGGATGAGGTCAGAATTGCACGGGGGATATAGCAATAACAAATAAATGATTGTGCAGGAAATGATTGTGTGTACGGTTTCCACAGACAGATGTGTGTCTTCCGCAAGTTGATGACAATGTGTCAAGTGACAGGTGTCAATTTTCAAGGATCAGGCGTTCAACTTAGTGAATGTTCACAAGGACGACTGCAGTGGGCTTCGAGCCACCTCGGCCGGGACAGTCATCCTTCTTTAAAACATCTGCACCGTTCAGATGTTTCACTGCAGCTAAGAGTCTCATCGCCGTACTGTGCTTGAAGACTTCTGTAAATGTCAATCACTTTTCCACCTTTGTTCATGAGAAATTGCATCAAAACTCCCAGTTTGACTTGACCGCCACTCGTAATACTGCACAGTTACTGAACAACTTGATTGACCTTTTTCACCATGAAATATATCTATTACATGGCCTTTATTGATTTTAATTTTAATTTCAATGTACTGCCAAGACATATTTATATAGGTTTCCATCATCTTTTTTTCAAGTCAAGTCAGTAGGCTTTTATTGTCATTTTAACCTTATACAGTTCAGTACACAGTGAAACGAAACAACCTTCCTCCAGGACCAAGGTGCTACATACAAATTTACAAAAACTAGCTAAGACACCTAATTACCTGACTAGCTAAGACAAGACACGTATTAAGAAAAAGACATTCTAAAGTGTAACCTTTTCCCCAAAAAGAAATATCACAATTTTGTCCTGGCATTTGAAAGTGGACTTTAAAAAGTAAGACTAAGCCTTTCATGAGTTGATTTAGTTACATTAATGTTGGTGAAGGAATGTGGAATGCTGAAAAGTGAAAGCTGAAAGTTGAATGCCAGTGGAAATATATTCATAAATTGGCTGCTATGTATGTTTTATCTAGCATCATGTTTTTCATCTGTGAATTCGGTTTGCATCAGTGCGGACCATTGCCAGAGACGCGATAATTTTGGCTGTTTTTCTTTAAACCAATTTCTTTTTCTTGTTGTTGTTGTTGCTGCTGCACATAGTTTGCTGAAAAGTGTCATTTTAAGCATGCCTGAACAAATCTTTTTCTTGCTATCTGAGAAACTATTACGGCTATCACAGAAAGTATTCTAGTTTGAACGAAAAAAAATAGAAAAAATACTGAAAAATATATTGAACTGTGTCTCAAGAGCAACAATTATGATTTGACAGTTCATTCTAAATATGTAATCTACTGATAAACATTGCCAATTACTTAACCAGGGCAAACATGCAAATGTTATGGGCTGATGCCAGTGTTATGCAATATGTAAATAATGATATAATTAATTTTAATAATTTAAGCTTATATGGAATGCAAAGCCAGGGACAAGGAATACAACGCGCAGTGTTTGTCGTTCATAATGCAGATTGTGGGACTCGATGCAAACGTCATTGAAATTCAAGGCGAGTGAACTATTGCAGTAAATCAACAAATAAATAAATGGAGCAGTATTAATGCAGAATGAGCAGTCTTTTAATTAGAAGGATGAGCAGGGAATAATTGAGGCTCAATTATTAGACAATATAATGAAGTAAAACAAAAAAACAAGGTAAGTCTAATGACGGTGACATGCACAGCTCTAATGTACTGTAGTACATCAATGTTTTAAAACATCCCCCTGGCAAAGGTGGCAAAATCCTTTGAGTAATTGCCCATTAAAATAAGGTGGGCCTCTTTTATCAAGCTGGAGACAAACATTGATTTATACATAGTTCATATGAGCAGTGGAAATGTGATATTTACAGTATGAGGATATGCACACATGGAGTAAGATGCACATAAGAAGATTCATTCAATGCTATTTCGATTAAATAGATTCACTCACTCACTCACTCATCATCTACTGTATACCTCTTAATCCTGTATTCAGGGTCACAGGGGGCCTGGAGCCTATCCCAGGAGGCTCAAGGCATACACACAATCGCACACTCATTCACACACTATTAGGGAATGCCAGTTAGCCTAATCTGCAGGTCTTTGGACTGTGGGAGGAAACCGGCGTACCCGGAGGAAACACAGAGACGGGACTCAAACCTGGCCGGGAATCGAACCCGGACCCTGGAGCTGCAAGGCGACAGTGCTATTACACAGATTATGTATTGTAAATGTGAATTTTATTATTTAACTTTTAGAGGAATACATTATTTGTTGACATTGTCTCCATGATTTTCAATATGCTTTGTCCATCTGTCAACAATTAACTCATTAAATACGAGCAACCAATGACCTATTGTCTTTACTTCTTCAGAAGTGAATCTACGTCCTCGTAGGCCTGCTTTCAATTTGTCCAAACAGTTGAAAGTCTGATGAAGCAAGATCAGGACCATAGCGAGGATGCTTTAACACCTTAACACGAAGATTTTGCAGTGTTGATAGTGTGGGCAGAAATTTTATCCGTATTTTAGGCTTCATCTCTTCAATATGCATGTCACTGTAATGAACACTGTTAATTGTTGAACCTTTTTATAACAATAATGATTATGCTCCAATAATGGCCCTTGAGAATCCCAGGAAACTGCAAGCATCAATTTTCCAGCTCTTGGGTAGGGGTAGCTCAGTGGCTAAGGCATTGGACTACAGTTCAGAAACCTCAACTGCTCAGATGAATAATGCAATAACAAAAAAGTAAGTCGCTCTGGATAAGGGCATCTGCCAAATGTTAAATGCATGGTTGACTTTTGAATGTTTTTTTCGGTCGGCAGTTGAGGATGTTACCGTTCCATACTTTGTCGTTTACTCTCAGGCTCATAATGTTGAATCTATGTATAGTCACCAGAAACATTCACCTTCCTTAACAACTTCTATGTGTTGTTTCAGCACTGGGTACACCCTCAGACCACAAAAAACACATCACTCTGCACACTGTTCTTTTCTTTCAAATCACAAGTGGGGTATCCACTTTTGCTCATGCAAACTCCATGCACACAGAGACACCACAATTACAAATGAACTAATGTAACACGCTCACACTGCATAGCAGTGACTTGGGAGATGGAAGCCTTGAATGGAAAACGCTGATAATTTTTGACTTACTGTACCATGGTACAATGGTTCTGTTTGCCGCAGAATCTTCTTTTGATGTACACCGTTTTATTAGAGCCAGAACTAAATGACAGTTAAGTCACTGATCTGGTTTGTCTCAAGCTGCAATGTGTCATATACTCCCTAGTGTGCAATAGACTTTTTTTTCCATTCTTTTTGTGTGTGTGTGCGTGTGCGCGCGTGCGTGTGCGCGTGTGCGTGTGTGTGTGCAGACTATTTGCTTTCTATGTACCCATGCCCTTCTGCATGAGTCACAGGGACAATTTGTTGCGAAGGCAAAAAAAAGAATTAAACATAACAGTTTCAAGCATTTCCAGCATTAATGCTTTTTTTTAGACTGCACTGTTAAATGTACATGAAAGTGAATACATTTTTGCAATAAATATGCAAATTAAAAATTCTTAAAATGCACTTTTGTGGGCAGTGTGGCTCAGATGAAATTGGCATTTATGAAACTGAAACAGCTCAGTAAAAAAAAAAAAAGACTTTTTAAACTCATTTTTACCTTACTCTTTTTTTTTGGAGGGGGGTGGGGGTAGTTTTCATTCTTGTTAATACATTTCATTTTGAAGGGCTGTCATTTTGTCATTTTACTACAGAAGTAAGGTACAAGAGCCATCCACCTATTATTTATACAGCTTATCTGGTGTAGGGTTGTGGAGCCCGTCCCAGGAAACTCAAAGCACAAGGCAGAGTACAGAACATACCGGACAGAGTTCTAAATCATCACAGGAAACATGCACATTCACACACTAACACATAAACTATAGACAATTTGTAATCAACTTAAAGGTCATTTCTATGTACTGGGAAACTCACCAGGCACACAGAGAACATTTACATTTTTGGCATTTTGCAGACGCCTTAATCCATAGTGATTTACATTTTTTTTAATGTCATTATACATCGGAGTATTTGAGGGTTAAGGGCCTTGCTCAGGGGCCCAACAGTGGCAATCTGTGTGAGGTTTGAACCTGCGACCTTCCGATCAGTAGTCCAACAACCACTGAGCCATGCAAACTTCAACCACAGAACCCCTAAACTCAGAGATCTTATTTTATTATTTTAGATATCTTTTTTATCTAAAATAAAACGTTTCATATTTGTGCAATTACACAAGTCAGAACTGAAGCTACAGGAGCACATCTGTAACAGTCCCATAACCCTGAGCATTTACTGTATACTGCATTATTTGTGATTACATGGCTACTAGAGATGGAAAAAAAAACTTGCATGATGATTTGCCACGATTAAACAGTTTTGTAGGTTCAGCGCTGGCTCTCAAGTTCTGAGTGAATATTTACAGTACATTCAGTTCCAAAAATGGCACAATTGTCATATTTTTGCCTGCGGAACATGACCATACTGGATTTTAAATGAAGCAATCAAGATTGATTGAACTGTAGACATTCAGCTTTAATTCAGTGGGGTTGAGCAAAAATATCACATTAATTGCTTAGGAATTACGACCAAGTCCCTCCATTTTCACAGCCTCAAAAATAATTAGTCTGTGACTGATAAGCAGTTTCACGGCCAGTTGTGTCAAAACTGATAGGACAGCACTTTATATTACTGATGGATAATGACCCAAAACATACATACAGTACTGTGCAAAAGCATCACGCCACACCTCATTTCTTCATATTCTGCTTACAAAGAGCCAGATATTTATTTATTTATTTATTTATTTATTTTTATGTAGTCATGAGGAATAGTCCTCCAGGCTTTTGGCATGTTTTTGTTTGTTAAGTCACACAGTGACCTATGAATCATTCAAGCATAAAAACCAATCTAACTTAAGGCATAAACCAGTGAGAAACAGGTAGACATCATGACAGATGATCCAGCTTGGTGATTAGTATACTGGTGATACTGGATGCTGAGTGGCTGGAATAGATGAGAAGGGAAATGAGGTTGCTGCTGAGGTTGTTACAATACATAAAGAACCAATTATTAAATTGTATCTTTAGGCACTTTCAGCCTGTCACAGTAAATCATTTGTTCCCATTCCTTTAATTTCATCTTAATACTTTAATTTAATTTAATATGTGGGGCTCAATACTTTTGCAAAGTACTGTATCGAAAAAGCAACTTTTTGAGCTTTTTAAGGCAAAGAAATAAAATGTTCTCAAACCTGACCCCAACACATCCTGCTTTTTCACTGAAGGCAGAAGCAGCACAGAAGCAGCAAGTAAATGTTGCCTGGCAAAGAATCTTAAAGAAAGAAAATCAGTATTTGGCATGGTTCCAGACAAGATTGGCATCCTATTAAGTATTTTAGTATTAAAAATAATCCTTTTTTTAACCTTTGCTTTATGCTATATTTATTGTAGAGTTTGCTGTTCCTGTCCTTGTGCTATGCAGCACTTTGAACTGTACCAGTATAATTATGTCTAGATGATACCATCATCTTTCAATCTGCGTTATGCGACTTCAAATGTCACTGAGTACTATATAAGTAAATGACAGTAACGAAGACCGTCGTTTCATCCTGGTTTTTTTTTTTTTCTGCAGTTTGGTTGTGTTCTTTCTATCTGATAGAAACAGTAATTATTGCTTCAAAGGGTCAGGCCTCTCTCCTGGGGCTCCATTTGCAAAGCTTTAGATCTGAGGCCTTCCTCATTTAGATGAATGAGAATTCATTACAGGTTTAATGTTTAATTATAAAATCAGGACACTGGCGAGACCCACATGCTAGGATGTGGCATATGGAGATCTAGAGGCTCCTTAATTCCGAGGCTGGTAACTAAGGAACCAACAGTACACACACCAAACACTTTATTAAGGGACACTAAACTTATAGCAGGTAGGACCTCCCTTTAGTTTTAGAACAGCCTCATTTCTTTATGGCATGGATTCCATGTGATGTTTGCAGACATTCCTTTGAGGTTCTGGTCCATTTTGACTTCATGCAATTTTTTCAGGTGTACGTTCATGGTAAGAATCCCAATGGTGTTCTGTTATATTCTGATCTGGTGACCGGAAGGGCACTGAAGAATTCTTGAAGTCATTGTCATGTTCATGACATCTGTTCGATATGAATTTTGCTTTGTGACACCGTGAATTACTGTATCATACTGGAAGAAGCCACTGGAAAATGGGTAGATTGTGACCATGATGGGATGCACATGGCCAGTGGCCACACGTAAACAGGATGTGGCAGTGAGTTATTGGTATTAATGTGCCAAGACATCATCCTAGACTGTTGACACAAGGCAGGTTGTGCCCATAGATTCATCCTGTTATTGTCAAATTCTGAACTTACCATCTGTTCCCTCAGTATGTAGATATTGCGATTCATCAGAACAAGCTTTGTATTTGTTTTTTTATTTTAAACTGTCCAGTTTTGGTCAGCCTGTGCACGCTTGGCTTTCTGTTCTTGGCTGATAGGAGTGAAACCAGACGTCGTTGCCTGCCACATTATGCATTTTGAGATGCTTTTCTGCTTTCTGGGTTCTGTACCTTTTCTGTTAGCTTAAACCAGTCTGGCCAGTCTCTGTTGACCTCTCTCCTCCTGGATGGTGAGGGAAACTTTTTTATGATTTGTTAAGAACCATATGTCACTACAAGGGCCAGAATATTTGCTTGGTCCCCAAAAGGGAGGCTATTTAAAAAAAAAAAGAATAATAATTACTAAGTGTTAATTAGTTAATTAGCTGTGTTTTAGTATTAATAGGACATTCTTGCAAGCTTTGTGAGCATGTGCATATGTGTGTGCATGTTTAAGTTTAGTCCTTGGTTGCAGTGTCTCTATAATAATATGGGCAGGCCCCAGTCAGACAGAAGTATCTAGTATCACTGCTCTTCACAAATATAATTAGTCACTGCTCCTCCAGAGCACGTCAGTTTTCAGTTCCTATGGGGTAGATCATTACCGTTTCTGTACGTATTAAAAATTAACAATGGCTGCTGCTCTTCCGCTCCAAGGTGAGCCGTTTGGTTTTTGTAAGCTGCCTGCTCAAAATGAGGAGTGATTCACGACATTCAGTTCAGTCATACCAGTATTTTAAAAAAAAATCATTTTAATACAGCAGCTTAATCAACAATAAGGTCCTTGACATTAAGTCATTAAATGAGGAACAGTGGACATGGTTGCCAAGGCTGCTAATAGAGCTGCCGCTTACTTGCGGTTCCAACCATTGTGAAAAAAAGGACTGCTTGTGACTCAAAGCTATTTGTAGTCTTTCATTGGGGCCTGGAGGAGAAATCAACATTATTGAACGCGCACATGGTAAATGGCCATGAAGAGCTCCTTTCTGGACTTCCTCTTTTGGTTCTTGTCCAGTTTTCTTCTTTGCACTTTATATCACTGATGAATATCCATTGTTATTGAATGGCCATGCTCAATCTAAGATAGATAGATAGATAAATAAATAAATAACCTAAAAAAAAAATCACCCTATTAATGTCAGGGAGTGAGGATCAGCATGCTGCTTTTCATACACGTCCAGCTGACTAGCTGGCACAAGCCTACTCCAAATTAAATCCAGTAAATTTCACCATCCAGTTTGCAGCGATCTCTCGACCTGATGGTATTTTGTTAAATGAGATCAGCTATTTGTGTATGGATTTTCTTTGTCCAGGCAATTGTCAGAAAATTACTGTCAAAGATGTAATATATCAGACGTTTAGCAAAAGGAATTACAGTCGAGCCGTCTGTTATATATTTGGTGCAGAATCAGATGAGCTTAATATGTTACTTTTTATCACAGTATCTTACTTTTCTGTTGTTTCAATTATGTCTTTTGTAATAACATTTGTAAAATAATCATAATAATAATCATAATTTATACATAGATTTCATTGAGTCACCTCTATCTTTGATTACAACCAGCTCATGTGTAGGAATGATTCCTCATACTTTCCGGAACGACTCTTTCACAACTTGAGTCCTGGAATACAGTATAACCATGCCATCGGAGAGGAGAAAAACTGTTATTATTGATGGGATACCCTGGTATTTCAGTACACTCAGGTTATTAAATGACTTAATTTTATTGCCATATAATGTTGCTGAGTCTAGACCTGACCAACTGAAGCAAGCCCAGGTCATAACACTGTCTCCAGATGCTTGTACAGTGGGCACTATGCATGAACAAAGATTGGAATTTGAAACAATGTTTTTTCATTGCTCCAACGTGGTCTGAGGACCAGAACGATGGGAGCATCGCTTCTTTCTGACCCTGATGCACCCATTGCGCTGGAATAGAGGAGTCAATCTGGACTCATCAGACTGTATGATAAATAAATAAAAAAAGATACAATAAAAGTAAATTATGATTTCTTAAGGTATATACTGTATTCTAAAGTGTACAATATTTAAAAGATTAAACAGCAAGTCAATCTACGGTAGGCTATTTTCGGATCCTTCCTAATCTGGTACCACAAAGTTGTCCACACTTTAGTATTAAAAGTCCTGGAACAGTTGTATAGGATGATTTAGGTTGTAGAATTACAAGTTCTCTTAACTTGAGCTAAAGCTCTTTTCATAACTGGAATTAACTGTCCTAGACAAAGGCTGTCATGCACATTTGTTACATCAGTCTTCTGCTGCACTTATTTCCGAGGCGGAAATGTACCGTGAATGTACCTGAAAGAACTGTTGCAGACATTTTAATTTCCAAGGTCTGCTAACAAAACTCAAAAGTGCATGAGAGATAAGACAACAAATGAAACTATGAAAAGGAGCTACCGTTATTGCATTGACTTTATCCATTAAGTCTAGCGACAGAGATTTCTACCATTAAGTGTGCTTTCCAAACAGTCTTGCGATGATTACATTTTTTTCCAGCTAGGCCAATGCCGAAATCGATCACGCGGTCCTTTATTGCTGTCTAGAATGCACCAAGACAAATGTGATGTTGGCATGTTCATCCCATTCCACCTCAAAAAGTGGTTTAAGTGATTGGATCACAGCGCATCTTCTAGACACATTTGACCCTGACATTAATGTGAGGTGTGAACGAGGCCTAAGGGGTCCAAGCATATTCCATCTTGTCGATTCTCTCTGACATAAAGTTAACTCGATGACGATCTGGAAATTAAACTGGAATGATGACAGAAAGGTATAAAAAATCTTATATTTGGATCAGTGTAAATGTATAGTACAGTACCTATAGTAGGAAATACTTAATATGCAGTCTATTTATGTTAAGATTTTTCATCCATATTTGTACTGTATAATACATTTCTATTCATTATTTTGATGTAGCACAGTGGTTAGTGGTTAGCACTGGTAACTTGTACCTCCTCGGTCCGGGTTTGATTCCCGCCACAGGTTCTGCATGCATGTCCTTCCCGTGCTTGGTGGGGTTCCTCCCACAGTCCGAAGACATGCAGATTAGGCTCATTGGCGTTCCCGAATTGTCCGTAGTGTGTCAATGTTGACTGGAGGTCCTACTACGGTCATAAAAATGGGAATAAATACAATGGTCCCCACTGCCCTCAACAGACCCTAGTTGGACTACGTATAGATGGATTCATTATTTTATCCGACGTTTTTATTTGGACAACCAGCACAATACTACAGTACTGTTCTAGCAACCTGCCATGTTTTTAGACTAAAGAATGTACAGAAAAGGACGTAAGATATTTAATATTATAGCCTTGAAGTATAATGATACTATACTATTTCCTTTCTGTTGCAAGACCAAGAGATATTGTAAATTTTTTCTTTCGCAGTGTCACTAAATCATCATGGTTAAGGAAGTGTTTTGGTGGAGTGGAGTGTTCTCTCAGGGCTCATCCATCAAAATGTTCGTGTAATAACATGCCTTCATTTCTTTCCCCCAGAGTGTTCATTATAAGCTTAAATGAAACGATGTCTCGAAATGTATACAGTTTAAATTCAATTCATCACTCATCTCTTAGTGACCGGAATATACAGTAGAGCATCTTACCTTTTACTGACCTTTCTATTGCATTGTTATGCAACTCAAATGGCAGCATGAGCTGTTACAGTGCTTAATAGAAAATAGTACTTTGCTGTTTGTTAGCAATGAGTTTTGTGTATTTGTATGTTTCTTTCTTTCTATATACTGTGCATCTGTCAAGGATCTAAGCTACTGTAGATAACCATCAGAACCGTTCTGTTTTTGTGTATTAGTTTCAGCAAAAAAAATTATGTAGGTTATGTATGTGTTACTGATACATAGTTTCTGTTACTTTGATAGATGCATCATTTCATTTAATGTTGTGGAACATCCAAGAAACAAGGTAATTTTTGTAACGATTTAGTAACAGTTGACAGCTTTACCGATTTCGGCATACAACAGTGAAAAGATTTAAATAGGGAGAACGTTTTAAAGAAGATCATATCTTAATGAATGACGATCCCGGTTAAGGATCAGGAGCGCCTTATTCTTGAAAATCGCTAGAAAACTTATCGCCAACTAGCAGAAGAGGCGCATCTTTCTGTGGGGCCTGTACACACAATCATTCATGAACACCATGGAAGTGTCTTCAGTACAAAGAAGTTTCTAGCTTCTTGTGACTTTTTTTTGTCTTAATACAAAGTAAAACCGGGCCTTTTGATTGTGCAGAATAAAAGAACATTGTTAAGGCACACTGTAAACCCGAATAAGTTGTCAAAACTCAAAAAATTTGACGTAATCAGTTACATACTTTTTTTTAAGTAATGACGTTTCCAATTTTAAGTAAAATTTAAGTACATTTATTTGATTTGCAACAATAAAAAAAAAGATAATTGTTATTAAATAATATGAGTTAGGCTAATGCAAGTAAAGAACGATTAATATGAATGAATACAACAAACTCAAAAAAAGATTTTATTCATATTAATCGTTCTTTACTTGTATTATTGAGTAGCCTAATGTTTTTTAATGGTTGCAAATCAAATAAATTGTTGTTGGTCTTTTGGCTGCTCCGGGCAATGTGTCACCACAGCAGACGATCCGGTCTGCACACAAGCTTGCACTGTAAACCCGAAAAAAGTTGGCAGAACTCAGTTACATCAAATTTTTTTAAGTAATGATGTTTCCAATTTTACGTAAACAGAACTATCAGTTTTTGAGTTTGTTGTACTTATTCATGTTAATCGTTATTTACTTGCATTACTGAGAAGCCTAACTCAAAATATATATTTTTTTTTAGTTGTTGCAAATCAAATAAATTGTGGTTGGTCTTTCGCCTGCTCCTGGCAATGGGTCACCACAGTGGTTTGTCACAAGTTTTTTACGCCAGATGTCGTTCTGAACACAACCCTGCCATTTTTATCTTGGTTTGGGACAGGCTGGGAATCGAACCAGGGTCTTTCACATGGCAGGCAAAACACCTACCACTGAGCCACCAGTGCTCTGGTACTTGAGGGTGCCCAGATTTGGACAGATTATGTGAAGACAGACCAACCCACCATCTTGATTAAAACAATTCAATGTGGGCAGTTTACATGTGCATTGATAACGTCAGACACAAAATCGCCAGACTGAAAGATTTTAAGTTGGTGGAACTTTAAGGAGACAGTTACTGTGGCTTAAAATATCTAATTTGTTCAGCTAACTTGAAAAGTGTCATTTCTACAGACTCATAAATACCAAAAAGTTCTAAATACTCAAAAAGGTCCATTAATTTGAACTAATAGTAATTGTTCAAGTTAACAGTACTCAATATGTTTAATTACTTTGAGCATTAGGGTTTACAGTGGCACAGGTTTTACTCCCGATGCCCTTCCTGACGCAACCCTCCCATTTTATCTGGGACAGATACGTCATCCAGCTGTTGAGAGTCGAACCCGGACCTTTCGCAGGGCAGGCAAAACACCTACCACTGAGCCACCAGTGCCCTGATGACGTCAGGCACAAAATCGCTAGTCTGAAAGATTTTAAGATTGGTGGAACTTTAAGGTGACAGTTACTGTTACTTAAGAACTTACAGTTAATTAAAATATCAAAGTTGTTCAGCCAACTTGAAAAGTGTCATTTCTACAAACTCATAAATACCAAAAGGTTCTAAATACTCAAGGTGTAATTATTTAAGTTAACAGTACTCAATATGTTTAATTACTTTGAGTATTAGGGTTTACAGTGAAGTAAAAAAAATCTACCTTTATTTCCCTTTTTAAACCCCTGCTATACTAATGAACTTACAACAGTGTTTTACTAGTGCTTGCATACCATCAAGTTAGAAGGATTATTCAGTGTGCCAGAGCCATGTGATTTCACTGCCTGATTCACTTCTGAAATGCTGCCCTCCCAGAAACTCCTTTAATGACCCAAACATGTAGAAATGGCTTGAATTGAGGTCAGGACAGTACGGGGGATGTTGCAGTAACTCCCAGTTGAGTTCCTGTAAAAAAGTGGTGAAAGTGGTGAATGATTGTGTGAACAGTTCCCACAGACAGATGCGTCTCTTCCGCAAGTCGGCAACAAGTTATATGTCGGTTTTCAAGGATCAAGCGTTTCACTTGCTGAATATTCACTGGAACTACTGCAGTGTCCCCCGAGCCACCTTGGCCAGATTGGACATGGTCACAGACGAAGAATGTATGTTCTTTTTTTATTCAAATGCTGAAGACCTGTAAATGTCAAACGCTTTCCTACTTAAACACCTCTTATAGTAAATGAATCAACACATTCTGACCATTTATGTTCAAGAATTAATATTTTGTTTTGTTTTCCGGTATAAAATAAAGTTTTGTTGTTGTTCATATCCATTCATAACTGACGCCCGACAGGAAAAGTCAATGTCTTATCTAGGATTTCATAAGACCTGATGGTTAGGACCCAGAAATAAAAACCTCTTCTGTTGTTTTTGATCTCTTGCTGCTAACAGTGTTTTTTTAATTTATTTATTTATTTTTTCAACACTTTGCATTGCAATCTGAGCTGTCTGACATTACAGGGACATTTTCTCGTTGATGGATTTCACCCAATCTGCATTGCAATGCTTTCGTCCGTGCAAGCAGCTGGATATATTGAGCTCTTTCATTTTCATCACTAGAATGTTTAAAGTCTATTCGTTGCTACAGAAGTGAGAATCAAAGAGTCATCTGTACAGAAGGAGAGAGTGAGAAAGAGAGAGAAAAAGTCAACAAAAACTATGTATTTATACTGTATATAATAAAGTAAAAAAAATTCAAATATCATATCCACCTACTGTTGTGATGAGAGTAGTCCTAAAATCATACGGTATTTTTATTAAAAGAGTTACTGCAGTCAATTTAACCTTTTTCATTTTTAAAAAAAGGCTTTAATGGATGCTTTGATTAAATGACAAACTACAATATTTAAAGATCATTCTAATCAACTATTTATGAAATAATTTTCAGTTTAATCAGAGTGCAGGTTCCTCTACTAACAGGTAAATATTTGTATATTTTATGACTCTTAATACCACTTAACTTCTTAAATTTGATTGGGAAGGTGTTGATTCACTCTTACTCACTCATCTTCAGTACCGCTTTATACTGTACACAAGCTTATTCACGCACCACAGGCAATTTGTGAACACCAATTAGTCTAATCTGTATGTCTTTGAAGTGGTGGAAGAAACCCACCAAGCACAGGGAGAACATGCAAACTCCATGCACACAGACCCCAAGGGGGGAATCGAACCCAGATCCTTGAGGTACATGGCGATAGCGCTAAAAAACTAAACCACAATGTCGGTACTCTAAGTATTGTTTCATTTTTCTATAAAAGTGTCTCTTCTGTTAGTGTCAGCTATAACTCATATCACAGATATATATTAATGCCCTCCTTCTAATATGCATATGATCCAAGAAGTCATAATCCAAGGCTAACAGTAAGCAGATTAGACAATGTGTTATTTAACCAAGAAACGTAATCATTATATGGTGAACCTTTCTGGTTCCTATGACAAATGATATGCTGTGCTTTCTTTAATAGCTGATGGAATGTAAGTAGTAACTTGTGGCTATTCCTCAACATCAATTGCATCTATCAGACATTAATTAAACAATTAAACTGGCAGTAGTGTATGAGGAATTAAACGATTTGGACCATAACATTATAGAAAAATCAGCTTCGGGATGGAAACTTTCTTCACGTCAGCTTCATGTCAGGCCATATCACCAAACTCCAGTGTGGATTATTTTTCTACAACAGTTCAGCCCTAAATGTTTTATTTCTTATGTAAACATAATTTCACCACACGTAGGTCTAGGTTCATGTTTATAGTCTAATAGATTCATCTCTGTTTATTCATTGTGTCTTTTATTTATATTTATGACCTCACTGAACAATTTGTTCAGTTTTTTTTTTCTTCCCTACACTCATGATTTCCGGAGGGCCTCAAATCATAACTACATCAAGACTTGTGCCCTCAAAAAGACAAATACAGAAAGTTTCAGCTGGAATCTTTTCAAAGGAAAAAAAAATAATGCCCCTCTCCGAAGACATCAGATGAAGCATTATAGTAGATGATTCATCAACATCAACGAAAAAAAGAGAGTGATATTCCAATCCATTATTTTTCCTCTTGCCTGATTCATTTATTTTTCTGTGGGAGGAGGAGAGCATTTGTCCATCATCAGGAGCATTCTGGGTCGAAAACGCTCTGCCTAAGGAGAATTATATTGCCTCGTTGGCCAACTCAAGCTACTTGTCTTGTCAGGAAATTAATCATGCTTTGGCCTCACTAAGGAGAGAAGGTCAGGCATCTTTACACGTGTGGGAGTCAAAATTGGCTACATTTGTGCTGCTATGAATGAAGAAGGTGGGAGTGAGAGATTGGCAAACGGCTTTAGAGGTGGGAGCTGCAAGCGAGAAGGTGGGCGTGAGAGCCACTCAGACGCTCCAAATGACTCGGGATGAGAGACGCGCAGGAGCAATATGGAAGGCTAAGACACCAAGTGGGTGTTATTATTCAAATAGAGAAGAGTGTCACACATTATGGTCCTCTTTCTTAGCGGAAACTGTAGATCAGGGTTCATCAACTGGCAGATCACCAAAAGTCTTTAAGCGGATCAAATCGATTAATGGAACAATGCTGTAGCAGAACCGATCAAGAGGGTGTAGTTCAATGATTTAGATTTTTTCAAACATAAATCACCCTTATGTCCATGGCTGATTCTGGTTGAAGTGAGATGAAGTGTGAGGAATGAAGTGAAGACATGGCAAATATAGAAACAGAACAGAGACGTGGTGCAACCAAAAAGGCATCTACAGTATTTGGCTTGTCTATTTAAAGGTCCCATATTTGACAATTTCTTTAACAAGGTACTGTAGCACTCATCCCAGTGGTTCATCAAACTGTGGTTGTTAATGATCCAGCTGAAGAACCACATGGGTAAAGCATTTTTTATACCCTAAACAACCTTAACTTCGGTGTTTAACTTCGGTTTCAAATGTGTCATGTCAGTATGCCAGGGGAGGATATCTTCTTATATGAGGTCACATTAGGAGGTAGAAGTTTTTTTTTTTTTTTTCATAATAGGTTTCTTTTAAGATTGTGTGTTTGAATCCTGACCATGCTAGGAGCCAAAGGGGAAAAAATGGACTCGGTCTCCGGGTGGCAGAGATACAGTATTATGAACTGTCTCCCCCAAACATGGGCTTCTGTTAGCTTTATGAGTGCAAAATAGGGCAGATTGTGCATTGCTCTGTGTGTGTGAGAGTGTGTGTCATGCAGCCCTATGACATGCATGAGCAGCAGTTTGAAAATGTGGTTGGCTGACTTCAGAGTCTTGGAGGATGTATGTGTTAGTCTGTACTCTGCCTAGTTGGGAGCTATTATATGATAGGCAAGGAGCTGTCAAGTTGGTTGCTTATTCAGTCTTTGTAAGTTGCAGTTTAGACAGATATTCATAAATGTTAAATAAATATAGAAAGAAAAAAAAATCCCAGGTGTGATGATGGAAGTGAACTTGGGTTGAACTTGCTATTTACCATGCCTAATATTAATTTGAATGTTTTTTCCTCTAGTGGTTCAGAATTTAAGTCTTCAAGGCAGTGAGACGGAGCATTAACAAAATATGTGTTACATACTGTATACTACAGGGTGGGCCATTTATATGGATACACCTTAATAAAATGGGAATGGTTGGTGATATTAATGTCCTGTTTGTTGCACATTAGTATATGTGAGGGACAAACTTTTCAAGATGGGTGGTGACCATGGTGGCCACTTGGAAGTCGGCCATCTTGGATCCAACTTTTGTTTTTTCAATAGGAAGAGGGTCATGTGTGACATCAAACTTATTGGGAATTTCACAAGAAAAACAATGGTGTGCTTGGTTTTAACGTAACTTTATTTTTTCATGAGTTATTTACAAGTTTCTCTTTGTTCACAGCCATTGACATGTCGAAGACACGTGATGAGTGGATCGAAATTGTGTTGATATCTGGTGAACGCAGTAACCGGGTCATTGCAGCAGATTTCAATGCAAGACACCCTACGAGACCACCCATCTCCCATGCTACAGTTAGCAAACTGCTTGCTAAGTTTCGTGAAACTGGTTCAGTGTTGGATTTGCCAAAATGTGTCACTGGAGAGTGGCATTAGTCAAACATCCCTTAGGCGGATATTAGCTACTCACAAATGGCACCCTTACAAACTCCAGCTACTGCAGCATCTCAACGAGGATGACCCAGATCGGCGCACACAATTTGCAGAATGGGCAAAACAAAAATTGGAACAGGACCCTCAGTTCACAGAGAAGATTTTGTTCAGTGATGAGGCAAACTTTTATGTGAATGGTGAAGTTAACAAACAAAACCACCGCTATTGGTCTGACACTAATCCACATTATATAGATCCCTCCAAGACTGTTGGAACAAAAAAAGTGATGGTATGGTGTGGTATATGGGGTACAAAGATAGTGGGGCCATTCTTCATCAATGGAAACCTCAAGGCCACTGGATATTTGAAATTTCTACATGATGATGTGTTTCCCTCTTTATGCACTGAAGCTGGCACGTTCCCTGAGTTTTTCCAGCAAGATGGTGCACCACCACATAATGGTTGTCAGGTCCGAGCATTCCTAGATGAACAGTTTCCTGAAAAGTGGATTGGTCGTCGTGGGCCAGTTGAATGGCCCCCAAGGTCTCCCGATCTGACCCCCTTAGACCCCTTTTATCTTTGGGGTCATCTGAAGGCAATTGTCTATGGTGTGAAGATACAAGATGTGCAGCACCTGAAACTACGGATACTGGAAGCCTGTGCTGGCATTTCTCTTGTGGTGTTGCTATCAGTGTGTGAAGAGGGTTGCATTGACAATCCATCACAATGGGCAGCACATTGAACACATTTTATAAGTGGTCAGAAACTTGTAAATAACTCATGAAAGAATAAAGTTACATTAAAACCAAGCACACCATTGTTTTTCTTGTGAAATTCCCAATAAGTTTGATGTCTCACATGACCCTCTTCCTATTGAAAAAACAAAAGTTGGATCCAAGATGGCCGACTTCCAAATGGCCACCATGGTCACCACCCATCTTGAAAAGTTTGCCCCCTCACATATACTAAAGTGCCACAAACAGGACGTTAATATCACCAACCATTCCCATTTTATTAAGGTGTATCCATATAAATGGCCCACCCTGTACATTAATACTGTATATTCTCACTTAACTATTAGCAATGAAACCCTTACTGATAACGCAAAGCATGTCTCTGAAAACCCTAGTTTTATGTAGTTTATAACCGGTCACTGTCAAATCTACATCATTTATGTGACAGTTAAAATAAGAAATCTCTCTAAAGCTTGGTCTGTAAGCGAACAGTTTGCAGTCTTCAGACACAAACTCCCTGGGGGTTCAATTAGTTTCATAGAATTGTTGCCTATGATCATACATTTGTTTTTCTTCCCCCATACAGTATATGGCATCTGTAGCCTCAGGCAGTACCAATTGTCTTTATGTACACTTGTTATGAGTTTGTTTGGTAGCCATGCTGTGTTCTTTTATGTGCAGGTGAGACATTTGTGGATCTAATCACCAGCAGTGTCTAAAGAGAGTTTATCCCTACGGCAGTGAGCCGAGATCTACAGTTGTTCTCGTAAACGGCTCCACGGGTTGTGTTTTGTGCGGTGCACAGACAAGGGCAGCTGATTCATGAATAATGATAAGGGGTTAATGTGCTGATGCATTTGAGCCCATCGTTGGCTTTGGCTGCAGTGCATTCTTTGACATTCTGTTAGAGGATGAGTCTGTCACACCTTTATATTGCTTTAAAAAATCTGGAGTGCAATAATATTGCATACATACTGTACAGTATATTTTACAGACTGTTTTAGTAGAGATCAAACATTAAAGGTTTTAACATCTCTTTTGTTGATTGATTGATTTTCATTTGGAAAATTATATGCTGTAGAACGTTTTACATTTAATTCGTCCAATTCGTAACTAAGCGACAGTTATGTGGAAAGCTGAGAAAGGTAGAATATTCCTGCTGCATTGGATTTTTTCCATGTAATCCGTGACCACATACGACTTGTCCTTTACTCAGCACAGCTCGCATGACTTTCAGGATTAACCCCGTGGTGGACTTAACATTTGAAGTATGAAGATTATTCAAGAGTTTAGTTGGAATGCTGTCAAAAGTGTGTTGCTGTTTAACCAAACCTCTCAGTGCTCGACATCTGATGCATCTTCCTCTTTTCCTATTTGTTCTGTCTTCTGTTTCCTTTCCCCCGCTTCTCTTTCATCTCTTTTTGTTTTATTATTTCCTTTTCTATGTTTTGTTCTCGCTCGTTTTTTAGCTTGCATGCTTTCAATCTGTTTTGCTTTTTAATTTTCTTCCATCTGCCTCATTTTGATGGATTACATGCTTTTTTTTTCTTATTTACTTTCTTTTAATTTATGTTTTTATATCATAATTTTTTTCCCCTTTTTTTCTCTTACTTTCTTATAGCTAAGATTATTAAGATACATAATCTAAAAACTATGTAATGAAAACTATCATTATTCATGAGCTTAGTCATTGGACCTGGTGAATGCATGATTATGTGCATGATGGGAAGTTAGTGACAACATGGTAGACACAATGAGAACTTGAACTAATATGAACCTGATACTTGCACATTTTTCCATTTTGACCCTGTTCCCGCTGCATCCTTTGACATATTTTAGATGCACTGAGAACTTCATGGTTTTTGTCGCAGTGATGAGGAGTGCAGGGTATGATTGCTATATTCTGTAATTTATGCATCACTAATGGATGTAGTGTTGTGGACAACTAGCTTGTATAGTCGATGTTTAATGCGGTAGATGTGCATTAGTTATTTCATCTTGTTGCCTGCCTGTGAAGCATCTACTATCCATCGTCAGGCATCGGCATCACCTGTCATCCGTTGTCGTCACACTTTTCCTCTATACCCAACTTCCCCTATACCATTCATGGGAATTACTGTAGGCCAAACCTTAACATAACCTTTATTAGAAAGCATAGATGTGACATACAGTACAGTAGCTACTCAAGGAAGCGACTCAAGGAGACAAATAAAGTTTGTGTTTTTTTTTTACATCTTTTACATCTTACATCTTTTTTATTTAAAGTCGATTTGAAATGTAATGAATTTAAAACATCTTTCTTTCTTTCCTTCTTTCTTTCTTTCTTTCTTTCTTTCTTTCTGGATTTGCTTTGCCTTGTTTTGTTTTTCAGCTTGCATGCTTTCAACCTTTTCCATTTTTGCTTGTTTTCGTCCATCTTTCTTAGTTGTAATTAATTTCTTTCTTTCTTCCTTTCATTTTTTTTTCTATTTTCCTTTGCTTGTTTGCTTTGTAGTAACCACTCCAGTCACCCGGCCATATGTTTGTGTCTTGACATTGGACTGCCCAAATGGGTCTGCGCACGTGGGCAATTCAATTAAAGCAACATTACCCTGTAGATGCTGTGAAACATAATGGAAAGTCAGGGAATGGGCAGCTGTCTGGCAAGATAATAATGCTGCTTAAGCTGTGTAAGCGTGTGATAAGAGGCTTATAGGCAAAGGGGCCAGCAGAGTGGATGTCTTTTAAGAGCAAGGTGCTCAAAATACTTATGTGGGAGAAAAAAAAAGTGTGTACTACACTTTAGGGCAAGGCAATCTTAGTCACAAAGGACTGGCATGGCCGCAGGTTTTCATTGCGACCAAATCCGATAAAACTAATCAGAATAACCAATATTGATTCTAGAAGCGGAGTTGCGTGTGTTCCTGCTTGGCTGGAACACAAACCTGCAGTCATGCTAACTCTTTGCCGATTAGATAAGCTATCTCTTTTCTCAGAAATGCAATTATAAAAATTCTACAAATATTTTCAATAGCTTATGTGTAAATACAAAGTTACAAAATTGCAAAAACTACACAAATTGTGTCTCTCCTCCCTTCCCATGTTTAAAAAAAATGTCAAATTCCTACCTGTTATTGCCAGGAAAATAGAAGAAAAAAAAACTGTAGAATGATGTTAAACAAAGTGAACAGGCATGATATCAATTTACTAATTGATTCTCCACTGCCTCTCCCAAAACCTGAAAGGTTTCTGACTATCACAGGAAAGCACAGAAAACACACAACACTTTTAAATCACTTGCCAGTTATAGTTGTCATAATTACATATAATGTTCAGCATTGTACATGTTGTTGTAGGCCTGTTACTTTTTTTATTTTTTTCGTATTCAATTGTTAGCCTTTGTTTACTCTAATATATATGGTCGACTGATGCACAATGTGATTGGCTAGTGATTGGCTGCCGCCGCTCTGATTGCTGCGAGAGCGCAAGCATGCTGCCTGCCCTGATCCTAAGACTCAAACTCACAATGATAGGGCAAACTCTTTACTTGTGGCTACTCTGGAGCCCAAACGTGATTGCCACTGAATAGGCTATATGTGATGCTGATCGCCCATTTGGTGCATCTTATAACAAATGTTCATTTGTACTTCATTTAAAGATAGTTAAGATATACACAGATATTAAAGTATTTCATATTGCATGAATGAAAAAAATGGGCACTTTGTCAGGGCATCTTTTAGGTGAAGAGTTTAAACCACTGCGGATTTAGATGGTGATGGTCTATTTGCCATCTTTATTAGGGACTGAACTTTTGCATATTTTTGAATTTTATTGCTAAAATGTGGCGCACGCATGCACATTTTAGTTTAGTTTGTCTCGTCTCAAATGATCAACACCTGGACTACCTGTCAAAAGTTGGGACACACCTTCTAATTCTTATGGTATGTTCATTTCTTTTTAATGCTTGACTCATCAAAATATGCAATAATCTCCTTTGAACGGTTGATATTGAGATGCATCTGCTACTCATGCTGTGTAAAGCTTCACAACGGCCCGAATCTGAGATGCTGTTTGTTAATTGGTGATTTACGAGACTGGTAACTCTCAATGAACTTCTACTCTGCAGCAGAGGAAGGTTCTGGTCTTGCTTTCCTGGGACGGTCTTCATGAGAGACAGTTTCATCGTGGTGCTTGATGGGTTTTGCAAACTCACTCGACAGTACTGTCCATGAACTTTTTCAGAAAAGCTGACCTTCATGTCTTAAAATAACTGACTGTTGCTGTTGTTTTTTGTACTTAATTACCTAATTCCATATGTTATTCCATAGTAAAAATTGGATAAGAATCCAATATTATTCTAGAATGTGGATAATAAGTCCTAACTTGTGATCAAACTTTTTACTAATGTGACCAACCTTTTGAATAGTATTGTATTTTTGTTATTTTCCATTCTATCCCAACTGTTTCAGTACCTCTGGTCTAGGTGGTGATCTAATCTAATACTAATCATACTGTAGGTCACTGTGTGACTTAACAAATAAAGATATTCATCTGAAACTGCTCGGGTACAGGAACTGGACTGAAAATCATACCCCAAAACTTGTAAAAAATAAAAATAAAAAAAAGAATTTTTTTTAATGTAAAATTTATTATTATTTTTTTTTAATGAGAGCCAACAAATACTGTACCTTCAGAAAGCCTAGATAACTTTTCCTCAAGACTACTTTAAAATTCAAGAAGGTCTGTTTGAAAGCGAGATATAAAGAAATTAGGAGTGACTCAAGACTTGCGAAATACTGGACATGTCTTGCTCTGAAAAGATATTGCACGAAACTGCATATTCATGGAAATGCAGTGAAGCATACAAATATCAGCCGCTTTATGACCAGTGAGTGTAGCACCTCAGGCTGAGACTGCATAAGTAAACAATTAGACACTAGATACACTCTGAAGTGCTTTAGACCTTTGAGGGAGGAACAAATATGGTGTCATACTCAGTGGCAGCAAAATACATCAATATGCTACATGTTCCAGTCTGTTTTTTTTGTTGTTGTTGTTGTTTTTTGGCGAAGGTTTTACACACTATGCCCTTCAAGACACAGCACTCCCATTTATAATGGGGCTTGGGACATTAAGGTTGCCCTCCAACCCCAGTGGCTAGGACACAATCAGGGCCTTCTGCATGGCAGATGGGAAACTATTGTAGTTCATTTTATAGTTCATCATTTACAGGCAAGTTTTTCATACCATTGGAACTCTTATGGTTATGTAAAAGGTACTATTTGGATTCTGGAATAAGCCGTTTTTGTCAGACTAGGCGAGTATGCTATTCTGTCATAATACACTGTCAGCGCTTCTCTATCAGTAAAAGGATGTAAACGCCTCTCATTAATCCTTTTGTTGTTCATGTTTAGCTAGTTTTCTGAGCTAATGACAGGTTTGTTTAGATTTTGCAGAGGTGTGCGATATCGCAAATACTTTTGGTCATTGTTTGAGTCAGGTCAAGCATTTGAACACATCTCTCTTACTTCCTGGTTAAGAAGAAATGCCGCAATTTAAACTCTTATTGAACTCTATCCAAAGGTGTCCCAGCTTATGCCTTCCACGCTGTCTGTATATATTTTTTCTTTTTTCTTTTTTTGTCGATCTGCCTCTTGGTAGAATATTTTCAGTTACATTTGTCGATTGTCTTACTCTTCCTGTTTACTCTGACCACTTTCTATGCTTATCTCTGTCTTTTTCTTACCCTTTATTTTCTTCTGTTCTTCCATTGCATTGTCCTGTATATGGTGGCATCTCTTAGCAGTTCCTTTTCTTGCCCGCTTATGTGTATCCTCAATTTTATCTGCATGTTCTGTTTTTTTCTGCTTTTCCAGTTTATCTGCATGTCAGTGGAGCAGCTCCTCACAAAACCTCATCCAAGTCTTTAATTATCAATGTTGTGCTAATCACTTAATAATGTTACAGTTACTAGTTATTTTTCAGTGACAGTAATGTATTACTATTACTAGTTACAACGTAAAGTAACCAAGAATACATAAGTATAGTTTGTTGATTACTATATTGAACTTTACTCACATACTGTAATTCAGCATGTGTCCTTGACATTGCGCTGTTAACTCTAAATGTTTAAAAGCCATGCCCATAAGAGCTCTGTGCAGCTAATTAAACCTTCTTTCTTGCGTGTTGAGGTGTGGCGCCTCAGAGGGTCTTGATCACGCCACTTGTGTCCAATAAAAAATGGAAAGTGAGAGCTCATTATCCATTTTTTCCATTTTGGATTTAAGCTAATCAAAAATTTTTAAAAAAGAAACAAATAGTAAAATTAGCTGTTTTTTTTTGTTTTGTTTTGTTTTGTTTTGTTTTTGGAAAAATATTGAAAACTGGTTTTCTCATTTTTTTGTTTTCAAAATGAAAAAACAAATTTTCTATTATAGAGTGATTTCAATGATAAATTCTGTAAAATGAAACGGTCGGCTTTTAACAACTAGTACCAACATCCACTGATTCTTGATGCAGGATTCAAAAGTAAAAAAAAAAAAAAATGCATTATTATTACTGCATTATCTCGAAAAGTAATGCAGTATATTACTAGTTTCTAACAAAAGTAATATATTACAGTAACTCTCTCAGTTCTCTGATATCCTCCACACTGTCTTCCACTGGTCAAGTATTGCCAGTCTGTACTCCTACAGTGAATGTGAGGCATGGCAAATTTCATAAACAGTATAGTTTTCATCATCACCTATGATGTTAGCTGAGAAGTATTATAAGATGCCTTGCTGCATCAAACTCCCAAATCCCAAATAAGTGTGCATTTAGTGGAAAAAATAAACACAATCGAATTATCACCAGGGTTTACAGGGGCACACCAACAAAACCACCAGTGTGTGAAAAGCTACCTCATTAGGAACACCAGAACAGTCTGGCTGACACCAGGCCAAACTTCGGCTGAGCTACATTTTTCTTCCCAAGCTTTGTCTTAATCAGTCGTGCTAAACAGAAGAAATTAATTCATGATAGTCACTGACAATGGCTCTCCAGTTATTACAACATTATTATGACATTGAGGAGACAAAGGATTCTTCTGAGTACTTGCAAAACCATTGGGAAGGTATTTGTATTTGCCTCTTGCTTATTGTCCTCTGGGGCTCCTGAAGGTCATGCATTTGGATAACTCAATTTTTAACAATTAGCCCCTGATGCTCCTTTATGAAAACTCCTGCAGCAAGCCTACATTAGAAAATATTTCAGGGAAGAAAAAAAAAAGATTAAGGAATAAGCATTTTAAGCACTGCATGGCTCCATGCTCAGGTAGATGAGAGCTACAGTAGTTGGGGGTAATTGCTTGTTTGCACCAAGTACACAAGTTTGAACACAGGCTTTTTTTTTTTTGTAGTCAAAGCTGCTAATTCTGTGCATATAAATAGTTTGGATTCGTCACCTCTTTATCATGATCAGCGTGCATAGCATATGAGGCAGCAAGTCTATGTTAATAATGATGCACCTTCCTACATGCATGTGGCATATTGTTGCAAATTCTCATTAATACTCATCCTGCTAATTAAATCAGACACAAGGCATGTCAATAGGTCTGACTTGCAGCCACCTTCTCTATTAACATTCTACAAATAGTGGGCAATCCTGAAACTGTTTTTCATGCATAAGATATGCTTGGATCTAGTGTAATGACTGGAAGTCTTTTTTGTTTGATTTATACCATTTTTATAAAATAAAAAATAAAATAGAAGTCGAAGAAGAAGAAAAGAAGAAGAAAAATCGTTTTTTTGTGTTGCATATTCATTAATTCAAGAAAGGAACATGCAACGGATGGGACACCCGTACAAAACACTCACTCGCACCTGGCACGATTTATAGCAGCCATCCCGTGTTTTCCAGGAACATAGCGTAAAACCCTGCAAGACTGAAAATGACTGGATGAGGACCACCTGCATTTTTGGATATACATGCTATCAATTTGAGATGTTGAAACATCTGGACAGTGCAGTGTTTTTCACCTTTTTTTTTTTTAATCCACTGGGTGAGCTCAGCTAGAAAACAAATGGTGTGTTTGGCCTTGGATTTGTGAACAAATGTGTGAAATTTGCTGCACATTGTTCTAGAAGTATTTAACAGTCCTAGGCTTCAGGGGATCTATATACAGTCGGTAGGTGAGGACGTGGTCGAAGCGTACTGGAAGCAAGACACAGGAAGGACTTAATAAGGACGTAGTAACGAGGGCATTGAGCAGTTAACAACGTACTGTAACAAACACCTTATAGGGACTTGATTGACGTACTGTATGACAAGCATGGTGCAGATGGGAAAGATTGGATGGTGTTCTGACCTCACTGTTATTGGGATGTCACTGCACTCTTGCTAATGAAAGTTCTCACAACGACCTCTTCAGGCCTGAGCTATGACCTTGTAGAGCCGTGCCATGTTGTGGAAGACCACATCTGTTGCTTACCATGTTTATGGCGTGCATGCAGCAGGTTATCAGCTCGTCTGTGTCATGTTCACAGGATTTAGTACGGTATAAATACTGGATCCAATTCCTCAAACCATCACTTCCCAAATAAAACCACTGCGCTTGTAACAGTACTGTATGTATTGCAACCCGCAGGACACATTGACAACGTAGTACAGTAAATGCGTTATAAGTGCCTGGTTAGAGTGTGGCGCTATATGAACAGACATAGTAATAACATGATTCCATTCAAATTGTTACTGACAATATGAAAGATGCATTGAGAACCAGACTAGGACTCGACTAGAAAGTACTTTGAACTTTTGATGAATGCACTTTATTTATTTTATTTTAGGACAAAATCTGTAAATCTGGTTCAAATATTACTTTTGGCTAACAATTTTTGTAATTGTACACCATTACTATAAGCCTCGGCTTTAGTACCAGTGTTCTCGAATTAATTGGTTATTGCATTCATGAACACATTCTATGATCTCAGTAATCTCTTCGGTGAAAGTACATAAGCACAGAGCTGGGAGCTGGAAAGATGCAGCTGCAGACGTACCATTTTTCACACTAAATTATGAATTCTGGATGAGCTGCCTTAACTGAATGAATTTGCATTTTGATGCAAAACCCCTATTTGCATTTCCTAATGTGACTGTGGTCAGGATTATAATGGTAATTTCAGTGAATGGTTCAAATCAAGAGCAAATAAGTCTCACACACTTGAGGAAGATGGAAACTGAAGGTTTTTTCTTTTTTTGTCAAATTGGTTACAGAGTTGCACAGGTTTTGATGAATATGTTGCCCTTTAATAAGGAATATGTTATTTGAGATTTCTTTCAAAAGCAGCACTATACTATTGTTAAACTTGCAATCAAAAGGTGGAGATGCACATTTGCTCCTAGCAGGTAGTAGTCGTCAGTGGATGCGCTCAGAATGTCTTATTAGATTGCATGCTAAAATATTCGTAGGCGATCGGAAAGAAATTGATTTCTTAGGTTATACATGTACTGTTAGTTTTTTTTTTTTTTCTCTTTTCTTTTTCTATTCATGGTCATTTATGAACATACTGTAATTATGAAACTGCTCACAACCAGGACCAATTTTGTTCATGGTGTAATTAGTGCAGATGCTTACCACTCAAAGGCCCAATTGCACTTCTGTGTTATGTCAGCCATAGGTACTTAGGGAAGTCAGAGCTAACACAAGAATCAAGCCAAGTCCTACCACAAGCCTGAGTATTAGACAATTTGTAAAGCTGGATTAATATTTTTCTAAACTGGTGTGGCCAAGTTCCAAATGGCCAACCAGGAAGAGCCAATGCAGCACCTGCTCAATGAAGTTGTTTGTGATTAATATTAAATACAGAATATTTGATTACTCCCAGCCATACCTGTATAAGCAAAAACATTGATTCCTGGATGTCTCGATGTAATGCATGCACGAAATCAATAGACACAAGGTCAAACTACAATATCATAAAAAGACAGTTCAGATGCCAGATGTTGTGCACTTGGAATAATGAGCCCACTTCCTCTTATTGGGCTCTCACCGCATTTCTGATTTGACACTAGAACCCTGTCTCAGTAGGTCAACCTTCAGCACAACTGAGAGGAGACACAAATGAGATGACAGCTACATAAGAGAGCGAGGTGGAGAATTGTCAGTGAATTTCCATTATTTGAGCACCCCTTGTCTAGCGGTGACCCTTTTTCACAGACCTCACAGCCCTGCTTCAGCCCTGGTCCACTTTCGAAAGTGTTTTAAACTGGTAGGCGCTGGGCCGAAGAGTCTCATTCACATTCAACAGCTTGCGGTCCTCCATTTCAATGTACAGCTGCTCCTTCTTATATTGAACCGAATGGATCTGATGGCAGGTGAATCCCATGCACTCACAGGGTGACACTGTGACAGGAAATCATATAATTCAATATTTGAAGCTCCTCTTGAATGATGAATACGTCTCAATAAAATTGGAATTAGATTAAAGCTCTGCCCAGGATGTCGCTCCAAATGTGTGGTGTAGAGCTGTCAGAAATCTCATTTGGCTGCACCGCATGGGACCACTGACGGCTCTACTGATCCTGGATTTAGGGTAGACACACCCAAATAATATTTAAAGTAAATGCAAGTAGTAAAATAAAATGCTTTAAAGTGTTTCACGATTTCAATTAGTATTCTGTAACTGTTATATGCGTTTGAGCAACTTGTGAATTTGCATACATGTATATTTTCTTTGTCATCATGGGAATAAATGTATATTTTTTAGCAGAAGTAGTACAAATAGTTGTTGATCTGTATAAGTCAGGTAATGGTTATTAACAGAAAAAGAAATTATGCACATAATCATGCCTTTATTAAGTTTTGATATTCTGAAACAGCTGCACACTTCAAGGTTTCATTCAGGAGTTCAATGTGGTGGCCTGATCATGTGGAAAATAAGTCCTCTTTCTCCAAGCACTACTCCTGTGGCATCAGGGAAGAAAAAAAATCCATTGATGTGATAACCCGGTCATTCAGTACATTGAGGTAGTCAGCTGACTTCATTTAATGTCCATATAAAGTTGCTGAGTCTAGACCTGACCAGCTGCAACCACCCCAGATCAGTGGGGTACAGTGGTCATTATGCATGATGGGTGTATCATTTCATATGCTTCCCTCCTTACCCTGACACGTCCAACAACTCTGTATTATGGTCAATCAGTCAACATTTATTCTAAACTAAAGACTCACTTATTTAGAATGGCTTTTAATATTTTATAATTTTATGTGTTTTTTATAATTTGATCTTTTTGTTTTATTTATTTATTTATTTATTTATTATTATTATTATTATTATTATTATTATTATTATTATTATTATTATTATTATTATTATTATTATTAAAAGTTTCATTTATTTATTCATAATTATGTGTTGTTGTTTTTTTGTATGTTTTATTTCTATTTTATTGCCACTTTTTTCTACTTTTTTGTCATTTTTAGTGCTGTAAATCACTTTGGTTATTCCACAAGTTTACTCACTCACTCACTCACTCATTTTCTATACCGCTTTATCCTGTACTCAGAGTCGCGGGAGCCTGGAGCCTATCCCTTGAGACTTAGGGCAGACAAACTCATTCACACACTACATTCAATTTGGGAACACCAATTAGCCTAATTTGCATGTTTTTGGATTGTGGGAGGAACCCCATCAAGCACGGGGAGAACATGCAAACTCCATGCACACAGAGACGGAAACAGAACCTGGACCCTGGAGGTGCAAGGCGACAGTGCTAACCACTACACCACCGTGCCGCCCATTCCACAAGTTTATTTATTTTTTTATTATAATTTTTTAGCTCGTCCAGGCTACTTTTGAATCCTAAAAGTTCTTATAAGTTCATATAACAGATATGTTTATAAAAATCTTCTGGCACGTTTCCTGTCTAATAACGAAGACTTGAAAAATGTATCACCTACTGTAATTTAAACCACCTTGTCAATGAACAGGCGGTTACAATGGATGAGTGAACACATCCTATAAATGGATTGCTGTAAAAATGCATAGTTCATGTTCATCATAATAAATGCGGTCTCCCACCAGCATCATATCTGCAAACACTCTCGCACCTGTGAGCTTCATAGCTAATTGCTTGCCTGCATAAAAGCAAAAACCTCCTGCTCACGGGACTTTTTAGGGTGGGCTCCTACTCCCAATGCACACCTCCAGTCTCAACCAGATGTGCTCTGAACCTTATTAAAAAATATATACAGTAATGTAATATCGGAAGAAAATGTAAGAAAAGAAAAAATAGCAATAAATAGCTTATTGTCAGTGAGCAGCTTCATTCTGGATACTTAACTTTAATTTTCATTACAGATACAGCAATTCAAGTGTATGTCTGTGGTTTTAATTATGTATTTTTAGACTTAATCCACTGACACGTTTCATACTCAATGAGAAACCTGTTAAACATTAAGACACAGATATTAAATATCTGATATTATCTGATAATATTATATCTGATAATATAACAGATATTAACCTTTATTATTTGGGTGCAATAGGAATGTTCAGTCATCAAGCACTATATATATATATATATATATATATATATATATATATATATATATATATATTTTTTTTTTTTTTTTTTTTTTTTTTCCCAGAAAAACAAATGAAAAAAAAAACATGCATGCACAGTTGTGGAAAACCAAATAGGAGAAAAAAAACCTGCATGCACAGTTGCGCGTATGCATATGCATATGCGCAACTGTGCATGCATGTTTTTTTTCCCATTCGTTTTTCTGTGCAAAGTTCTGAAAACAGCTCTTCTAACCCATATAGTTCCAAAGAAATGAGTCTATGATACAGTATAAGGGAGTGTGTGTGAGTTGAGGGGCGAGGCTTTGTGCAGTTGCCCATCCCCTCGGCACACAAAACTAACAGACACAGAGAACCTATCGAGGTTTAGCTTAAATAGCAAGTGCAGTCCTGCGATTCTTTTACTTACATTATAGGAACCATTGGTGGTAGAGTTGGTTCTTGTTTTTTTGAGAGAGAAGCCATTCAGTTCGTGGGATGTCAAGTTTCATAAGTGTACTTTAAAAGCTGGAACAGGGTGTCAGTTTTTAAAAAGTGGTCCAAAAACATTTTTTTCAGTGTATGTCCACTCTACACACCCAGTAAAAGTGATTTTTGCAGTGAATTGTGCCATTTCTCAAGAGGTGAATTTTTTTTTTTTTGATCGACATAATTTTTACCAAAGTAGTACAGTTTTTCAAGCTCTTTGACAAGCAGTGTGGCGTTCTTTCCTGTCGCAAGAAGAACGAGCAAGTCAGGGGAGCAAAGTGGTTTGGCACAGGTTCCAAACTGAACATCCTAACTCGAAAACAGTTTGTGTGTGTGTGTGTGTGTTTTCCTGGGAGTATTGTCATTCCATTGTGCTCGGGAGACCTGGCCCTATGTTTTGTGTGGGTGCGTGCAAAATTCAGGGTGATAGGGGCATATACAGGAGGTCCCGAATGGGCAATTTGGGGAAAAGCGTCAGGTGGAGTCCATAGTAAAGTAATAGCAAGCCATTCCCGGTGGAGAGGATGGATCGGTCGGCTTTGCTCCACCGGTTCGACCCTCATTGATCTCCAAAGATTTTTGTGCTTTAAAAAAATAACAATAACAATAGTAAACCTCTAAAAAAAGATTTTGATCAGATGAATAATCTACAGTCTCCTAAACAGATTAAAGTAGTGTTAAAGTCCAAGTAAGTTAAAAAAAAAAAAAAAAACACAAACATTTTTGATTGCTAAGTTACCACAGCTACAGGCCTACCAGCCACCAGCCAGAGAGCACCTTTTATTAGGAGAGAAGTTATAATGGTGTTACTTTTGCCGTCTGTTTTTGCTTATATGTGAAGAATACTTGGCAAATCTTTAACACTATTTCCCTGGTATTTTTGCTAATGCATTTGCTACCTGATCTATCCTGTTAGTGGCTTCATTAAGAGTGAAAAAAAGGAAGCAGCGTCTACATCCAACAATAACATGTAAAGCTAATCTTAAAGAAAACCTTAGAGTGATACCATAGAGCAATAGAGGCCATAATAAAAATAGCTAACTTATAAGACAGGTAAGCAAGTGGTAGGGTTAGAGATCTTATACGGTGATATGCTGAAAAATAGATACAGGTCAGTCATAATATTTAAAACATATCATTAAAACCACCTAAAAAGTTTTTCGATCCCCTTTTGCTTTAAATAGCTCTGACCAGACAAGACAGACCTCTGAAGATGTGCTGTGGTATCTGGCTCCAGGCAATTAGCAGGAAATCCTTTACGCTTTTCCACTAGAAATTGATTGATTTGTCCCATGCTCTTATCCCACGTTTGCTCCCGCTCCCTACTCCCCCGCTGGCCAACGTTCACATTATAATTATTATTATTATTATTCACCGTACTCAGGTACGCTTGCATAAATTATTTCACTCTCCGATACAGCAGGTGGCAGTATGCACGTAGTTGGTTTGCAAGCCGCCATTAAACACATAGAGGAGAAGCGAACTAGGAAGTCAATCTTCACTCTGTGCCTAATGTTATTATTTTTGGAAAAATGTCTCTAGTGTGCTTTCCTATTGTATCAGCTATGGCTGCGTAGGTTAGAGGAATAGATTGGCACGTGCACTGAGATTTTGGAGGAGACAGATGGCACTAATGACGTTGTATCCTAAACACCCGCTCATTCCATGTTCTGGTACAATCGGCTTCCGTGTCTGAGACAATCCGTGCCCAAGTGCACCATACTGTGCTCGAGAACACCTTTTTCAACAGTTCCTGAACCCGGACACTTGTCTTCTCACTGATCAAAACGAACCAGATTTAAGGGTCAAGTGTTCTCGGAAATGATCCTAGGGCCCTAAAGTGAAACGCCTTAAGTGCTGTAAGATCCAGAGTGGGGCCTCGATGGATCAGACCTGTTTGTTCAGCACATTCCATGGATGTTTGATTGGATAGAGAGCTACTGTAGGGAATTTTTTCTAAGGCCATATCGATGACCTTGAACTACTTAGCTCCATACACAGCAAACCGTGATGCAGTTGTGTAGAGTGTTTTTCACTTTTTATCATAGCACATTTTTTTTTTTAAACCTTTTTCAGCAATTTGTGCTACATTGGCGTTTTTTGTGAGCTCGGACCAGACAGGTTGGCCTTTGCTCCCTACAAGCATAAATAATCCTTGGGTGCAAATGATCCTATCACCAGTTTACTGGTATGTTATTGATGTTAATCAATGTTATTCAATTCACCTGCCAATGGTGTTCGTGTTTTGGCTGATGAGTGTATAATATTGGTTTATTTTTTTTCATACTACTCCATTCAATATGCAGTTGTCAACGGACTGTATGTTAGCTCTGAATTAGAGCAGCAAAAGACATGGGAATACTTGCAGTAGAAAAACAAGTCAGCATTTTGCTTTAGTAGATGAAAAGAGATAAAAAATGAAAAGAGGAGCAGTTGTGTTTTATCTGTAGCATAAGAAGCATGCTGGGTACAGCCCATACTGTTCAAATCTGTCCAAACTATGATCCATAAAAGGATGAGATTAGCTTGTTTTTCTTCCCAGTTGGCTACTAACACCTTGCTACTGATTAAAATTATTAAGCACACAGATCTAAAAACATTTGCCTATCCAATAAAACCAGATAGAAGGGTTTTTGAGCAGGACTCGGTTCTGCCTAGATTTTCAGGTGCACAGGCGGCCGAGGGGCAGGTGGAAACAAAAACCGTGGTGACATTTTATCTGATGCCGAATCCCTGGGGGGGAAGCAGCACTGCCGGACTGTCAGGCAGATTCCTACGAGATGGAGATGGAAAGAAAGGCAAACAAACAGGAGCCCTGGCACAGTCGCCCATTGCCTGGCAAAAGGCACCGAGTGCCACGCTCTCCTGTGGGGTTGCAGGCATCAAAAGATGAAACACAAAGAGCGATCTAACCTTTTTTTTTTTCCTCTTCATGAACACAAAGCCAATGGATTAAAGTGTGAATGGAATGTATAAAAGAAAAACAAAGAAGGAAAAAAAACAGGAATCACCTCAAGACATTTTTGGCAGAGATTCCCAATGGAAATTGGACTACAGTGTCTACAGTCAGGCTTCCCAGTGAGGGACCATTCGGATGAGGTTTTTTTTCAGAGCACACATCTGTATTCACCAGAGATGAATAAAAAGGTCAGGAGGTTGAGGCGTGGTGCCATAGTCTGCAATCATACAAAGCAAACCGGCAACGATGAGGACTTTAAACGCACGTCTAGTGTTAAACGGAAAGGGATAGAACTATTCGAATGTGGTTTCTTCCTCATGCCATCGCAGGGATTTTTTTTTTCCTCACCGAACTCACTGTTGCTTATTACAGTATAATGCAGTATTGACTGTACAGGCTATATTTTCTAACACATAGGAAAACCTGGACGGCACTTCATCTCATTTTCTTGCATGTATGAGTTCTTTTAGGGCAACTCGCACTTTGTGCATGCTTTCTTGCACAGAGGGGCACCCTGGTGGGTATTTCATCCCTGGTGTTTTTTTATTTTTATTTTTATCCAGTTGATTTGAAGGGCAGCAATTAGGAAATGTCATCACAGGTTTTACACTATAATGGCGCCCTAGAAGGAACCTTCGTGACCATTTTCCTACCATTGCCTACACATTGCATCCTAGAAATTCAACCTTTCATGTCTCCTCTAATTCGAGCGCACATTGCTGTGACATTTATTGGGACTGAAAATAGTATGAATGCTCTTTTTTTTTTTTTTTTTGTGAAATCCATTGTAAATTTACTAGCGGTGTCCAAGCAACAATCAACCACAATTTTCTCTCTGGCATACATATGCAGCTGAAATGCACAAAAAAGGAACAGGTGAGCATAATAAAGTAATATTATATAACGGCTATGATTTGGCCATAGGCATGAGCGTGCGAGTTGTGAGTGCGATATTGCTTTTATACAACCGTTCTGTGAACAGAAATTTTGTATGGTTAAATTGAGTTTGTAGATATATTTAAATAAAAATTAAATATGCAAGTTTAACAAAAATAAATAATTGTAGAATTAGATTTTTTATGTTAAACTCATTAAATAGAATTATGTACATTTCCAATTATTTTGAATTTATTTTACTACAATTGACATAACATCAATATGCCAAAACTTTTTGTTGTGTCTCTAGCAAAAAAAAAGACACAAAGGAGCCTTATTCACTTTATTTCATGCAGCTACTGTAGATCCCTAGCTAGCTTGCACGATCCCATTAGATATGCTTTTGGTAAAATCCCTCGCATCTCATGTTCATTTTCGTCGTCATTTGATGAGCTTTCAGATTTTCACAAGCCAAAGTTATATTTCTGAAGCGTATTCTTTACTATACCGCTGATGATGTCACCAACTCCACTAGGAAGTGGAATTGCACACGTAGAGCATCTAGGGAATTTTACTACTACTTAGCTCCATACACAGCAAGCTGTGATGAGTGTTTTTAATTTTTTTATCATAGCACATATTAACTTTTTTCAGCAATTTGTGCTACATTGGCTGTTTTTGTGGGACAGGTTGCCCTTTGCTCCCTACAAGCATAAATAATCCTTGGGTGCAAATGATCCTATGACCAGTTTACAGGTATGTTATTGATAATCAATGTTATTCAATTCACCTGCCAATGGTGTTCATGTTTTGGCGCAAAGTGGAATTGCACATGTAGAGCACATAGAAGTTAGGTCTTTATTTGTGACATATACATTACTGCACAAAGAAATTCTTTCTTCGCATATCCCAGCTTTCGAGCTGGGGTCAGAGCACAGGGTCAGCCATGGTACGGTGCCCCCGGAGCAGACATGGTTGCTCAAGGACGCAACACTGGCAGCTTGATGGGGCTGGGGCTTGAACTATCACCCTTCTGATCAGTAATCCAGAGGATTATTGGTCTGAGTGCCGTGGTAAGAAATATAGGCACTCTTTGACTGTCCAACAATCAAAAAGTGGAGCTGTTCTATAATAACAAAAAAAGAAACACTTAGGATAAGGCAGACACAAACTACCAAAAGCAGTTCTATTTTTACTAATAAGACATTTCATTTACATAAGTGAAGCTGAAAGCAAACATTATCTAGTAGGGATGGGAATCACCAGGGACCACTTGATGCAATATCATTATGCATACAGTACACCTAGGGGCCGATTTGATTTTTATTGTGATTCTGTTAGTATCATGATTTTCTAAATATTTCAATTTGATGTTAATATTTTTTTATTTTTTGAGATTTTGTTGCAATTCTAAAAACAAACTAGGGAAATAACTTCTCCTACCACACAGGAAACCGTGCTCCCTGCCAATGTGTGAATAGTTTAGAACCGACCACCTGAAGGATTATAGAGGAATGACAACATTTTACCGCCTCAAATGCAAACCTATTAAATAAAAAAAATAAAAAAAATCGATTTTAGATCAGTATGGTGATACATGAACTGCTACAGAAAAGAATCGTGATACATCACTGAATTGATTTTTTTTTTCTTATATCTATTATTTAGTACTTTTTATGTGTAATACAGTATATTATTTTAGATATTTTTTATAATGGAGACTGAAGAGAAAAAAAAAACTCAGAAAACATTTAATGTTAGCTTTAAAGATCCACCAAAATAATTTTTATATGGTTAAAGGCAGGGGTAAAATAAATTCTTATCAGTAATATGTAGCCAGAAGGCCAGGAGAATAAACGAAGGAGGTGGCGCAAATCGTGTAAATTTCTTAAGTTTCTCTTTATGTCTCCACTTATTCTGCTTTTGTGTATTAATGGTACACGAAAGCAGAATCGTTCGAGGGTTGAATCCCAAAACTAATTGTTCTGGGGTTGAATCCCAAAAAGTATCAAATGGAAAGCTAGTGTGATATGTAGGATGTACAGTAGAATCTCTTGTTTCTAGAGCTTTAGAATAACAAGCATCTGCAATGTTTTAGACATTAAAGCATACTGTACTTTGATGTTATTTGCATGACACAGTAATTAAGAATCTGCATCTGTTTGTGTAATGACATTAATCTTAAAGATTGTCTGTTAATTAGAACGCCCGTTCTGGTTTCTAATGTTCATCAAGAATATAAATTAGTCACCTTCCGATATTACACCGATATAAAAGTATCACAATTTTAAAAATATCCTGATTTGATATTATATTTAGTTTCAATTTTAAGCCTTTAAAAAAGTTTAATGATTAATGAAATGTAGACTGCTACATTTTGTACTGAACAGCTAGTATCTCTGTTATATCATCTGGCATAATTATTATTTCTAAACAAACTTTGCAAATAATTCACTCCTACCACATGAGATGAAAATGTGTAAATAGCTCAGACTGAACCACCTGTAGGATTTTACTTCTTCAAATGCCTCCAATGTCTCAAAACTCAACTTGGCAGGGAGCTCGTGGGTTGAGAGGCTGCGAGTACAGTGCGTGGGCGCATGCGGTTTCTAACGCGGGCACGCAGGGCTCCTAATGCATGCATTAAAAAAAAAGGCAGATCGGAGGCTTTTAACGTGCGTGATTGTTGATAATGTAAAGCCATTACAATGCAATTCAGTTACGCCACTCGGAAGCTTCCGCTCTCTGGAATACGGAATCGGTTATATTTGAGACTGATCAGCGGATCACTGGTCGTGAGCAATCGGCTGATTCTTCTCTATTCTTAAAGTAAAAACAGTTTTAAAAAAAAAAATTGATTACAGACTCAGTGTGACGATACATGATTTGCCACACATAAGAATCGTTATTCATTACTGAATTCCCACATCCCTAATATACATGTATGCACATGTAGAGCAACGCAAATGGATTACAGCGCTGCTGCTTTCCTTCAATACCCGGTCTGTCATGTTATTGCTGAGCATGTACAATTTGCTCACGTGCCTTTCAGACAAACGACAAGAAAATGTACTCTAATGACAAGGATGTGGTTGAAACTTGAGTTAATCATGTGGGTGGTGAGTGACAGTCCTTAGGTGAGAGCTGATATTCACTGTGTAATGACTTGCAGTGGTCGAGGGAAGCCTGCAAACTGCTGTGCCAGTAATAGCAAGCGATTAATTCAAAGAGCAATGCTCGTGGATCACTTCTCCGCTGTTTAAAGGCACTGCTGCCGGTTTGGTGTGATAGAGGTGTGTCTGTTCGTCAACCTGAGGCCAGAGATGGAGGACGTGGGGGAAATGGCATACTGGACTGCGTGTGTATGTGTTTGCGTGTCCGCGTGTCCGTGCACGCCCGAGTGACACGGATAAGTTTTTACACTGCGCTAGAGGTGAGAGCTGCTAGTAGCGCTGAGGAACTAATTGAAATGAGAGGCGATGCGCAAGTCTCCGCCAACATTGCCAAGCCATTCGTCAGGGTGACATCAGTGCACTCACACCCCATCCATCTCTTAAGCATGTACTCGTCCCTGTGATTAATATCCATACTTCCCCATTGCTTGAGCATTCAAACACACAATGGCATGCTGGGAGGCAGCAACTTCCCCTGTAATCTACTTCAGAGCAGGACAGCGGAGGCATAGCTCTCTTCTACGCTTCTCCCTGCGGTGAAGTGCAGCTAACGAGTGCCCTTTTAACACCTTGTCAGTGATGCAGGAGTCAGACCAGATAATTCTGCACTTTCCTAAATTTCTTAAAAACACAGACAGCTCAAAACAGGAAATAGTTAAGACAACGGATCCCCACTGGCCTTTTGCCTGAGGCGATGCAAATCATTCCTAATCTGCTGCAGATAGAAATGAGAAAAGGTAGCAGGCTGTCTGAGTGAGTTTGGGTCCTAACATCTGAAAACTTCAAAGTTTAAGATGCCTCGGAATCTGCTCATTATCACGAAGCGAGATTGTGGCTGCCATCTGAGGTCAGGTGCAGTTTGAAAACGCTCTAATTTATCATTTTGCGAGCCGGTTCCTTCTCACAATTTGCTTTGATTAGTCGCCGCGCCGACGCGCACAACATCCACTTCACTCGAGTGCCGTGGAAGAAACCTGAATATGGCTGGCCGTCGTTCAGTTTGATGTGAAGCGCACGCATTCCCCTGTCTTTGAGAGCTGGCCTCAAGTCTCCTCGTGCACCCCCACCCATCCACCAAACCACTTAGCATTGTGGGATCGATTGGAATGTATTCAATTAGGAAGGAGAGTGTACCATGCAAATTGCTCTTTTGTAGCTGGCTCCAGTGGTTTGTCGAGGCGAGGGAGGTTGAACTGTCCGAAGAGATCCGATCGTGTAATCAGATTAAGAGCTACCGTCAAAGAGAGTCAGCCGGCCCTTCCCTGTTCGAACAGATATTACTCGACTACTCGTCACACACGCTTTGCTAGGAGGAACTCTGTCCTTATCACCTGCAAATCTCTAGGGCTGTTTAGTTTATCATCTTCTGTTGATGATAAGCTGCCTGCGCTGATGACAGTTTGCAGACAGGCTCTTGTCTATCCTGCTATGGAGGTTGAAATAGATATTTAAACTGTGTTGCGGTGGCGTACACGTGCTAGATTGGGGTCAGCCTCATTTGCAGTTCATTTCGCAGACTGATTGGAGAAAGCTATTCAAATTTTGAGCATGGGCCGACTTCCTGAACTGGAGGCGTGCAGCTCGGCTTCACTGAGTTGAAAGCGTACCAGTCTCCAAAGGCACTCTTATTGGATCTCATTTAAAACCAATTAAGATTTGCCTCCTGGCATGAGATTACACTGCACATGAAGTCATATAATATGTTATCTCACGCCAGTTACCATATGTAGGCTTTCCCATGAATTCACAGCTCACTCTGTGGAATATATCGTTTCAAAAGCATAGCTTCGAGCTAGAACCTTGGAGGCAGATGGATATGAAGCCGTATTCATCCAGTGACATTTGGAACTTCCGAAAAACTCGAAACAAACACCATTGAGATGCCACATACAGTATGTAGACCATTCCAGCCATCTGACAATGAACAGACACAGAGAAATCGCAGTGTGCTTGTCATTCCTAGTGTCTCACAACAAAGCTATGTCCAAATCTATGGCCTCCTTTTTGTTCTACCACCGGAAACGCAGAAGAAGCGTGTGGTGAATAGGCCTCAGTATTCAAAGCAGGGAAAGAAATATACAGCACTGTCTTTCTTTGAACTCCGTAGTCACATTATCGGGTGCCTCAAGAAAGAGAGAGTGACAGAGAAGCAGCTTCATGATATAAATGAGTGTTGAATCTTTTCACTGACACAACCTCCTCCCCTGCCTGCCTTCCCCTTTTTCTTTTCAGACCTCATATTTCTTGGAATGTCATGATTTTTCTTCAGGGAGTGGGAGATTTATTTATTTTTATTTATTTATTTATTTCTGGTTAGGGGGGGTTTGCATGGATAGCGTGTGGGAACAGTGAATAGATCCCTTAGGGAGGGATGGACTGCAGGGGTGATAGTGTTCATGAGGGAAACTGACACACTGCGTCTTTATGCAGACATTTTGGCCTTCAAGCCGCCTCTTTTACCATCCACACCCCAGAACCTTCCATTCATACACCCGGGGTGGGGGTAGGGGGCAGGGGGCCTGGCGCTCTGTCGTCGAACTGGGAGGGAGGGCGAGAGGATTTCTGCAAGATTCTCAAGGCTTTGATTGTGTGGCCTTTTTTTTTTCTTGGTGCATTGAGAGGGGTGGAAGATAGTTGGGATACACAGCCAGCCTTGTTATCTGGCACCCACAATGAGGGCAAAGGGAAAGAAGACAGCAGCGAAAAAGACAGGCAGTGAGGCTTCATTGCATCATGGTCATCATCATCATCATCATCATCATCATCGGCAGCTTCCTCCTCTTCCTGATCTCCTCTCCACTTGTTTGAGCCACCCTTCAACTTCCTGAAAGAGGACAGTGATAATAGATTTCCTCTCTATGGCTTTATTACACACAGTATGAGACAGAGCTAGACCATGAAAAATATAGAGGCTCTCCAGTGGCAATCAATTCCACTTTATGTACTATAACTGATGATATTTAAACAGCAGGATGTAGGGACCTTGGGTGATACATTCGTGTATAAGCCATTGTTAGTTAGGTCAGCCAGGTGGTTATTTTTATCAATAAATATCGCAGTTATCTTTATAGGACAAAGCTAATAATGTTGAAACGAATCCTTGGCTGGGTTTTAAAAATAACATGAGGAATTGATTTGATTGCATATCAACTAACTGTACACCAGGACCTTTTAGTACGTTTACAAACCAAAATAATAACCCTGTGACCTGTATACAGTATATCTCAAGGTTAGGTTGAGAATGCAGAAGTCGACAGTAGTTCTGGCACTGCTATCTCAGTTTTATTTTTATTTTTTCCAGTATCTACATAAGGTAAGGGTCATATATTTAGAAATAAAAATTCCATGTTTGTCCTACACCCACACTGAGTCTAAATTTAAGTACAGATCCAAATCTGAAAGTTTTAAGCACTAAACAGATACACATATGAATGGTAGCATTGTGTTAAACTTCTACATATCTACTGTATATCTCATTTATATATAATGGTAAGTTTGTCTCACGGTCCGTTTCTTCAGGAAAACCTGTACACCTACTTGCACCTACGGCAACAGCACAATGCATGACATCATACCGATTCGGCCTTCAGTTAATGGTGAAACATTTTTTGTATCTTCTACAGACCGTTGTGTATAAGAATCCCAGAAGATCTGGAATACTCAAATCAGCCAAAATGTCATGAGGAAATTTACTGAAATCACATTTTTCCCACAATACTGTATGATGGTCAATGTGAGCATGGACTGAAGCTCTTGACCTGTGTCTGCATGATTTTATGCACTGTGCAGCTGCCACATGAATGGCTCATTCTATATCTGAATAACTATGAGGGTATGCAGTATCAGTCAAAGGTTCCAGTTCAATGTTTTTATTTAGTGATTCATTTTCTGCATTCTAGAACAATACTGGAGATATCTAGACTATGAAATAACACATATGGAAATAGTTAATTAACCAACAACAACAACGAAGGTCATCTGGTCTTGCAAGAGCCGAATTGTCAAGTGCATTTGTAAAACCCATCAAGCACCATGGTTAAACCGGCTCTCACCCAGAGAGAAGAAAGACCAAAACTGCAGAGAAGAAGTTTAAACCAGGCTCAACAACCACCAAGTAACAGCACCTCAGATTAGAGGCGTTATGAAGGATTTACAGAGCATAAGTAGCAGACAATCTCAGTGTCAACCGATCAAAGGAGATTATTGCACATTTTGGATGCCGTCAGCTTTGTTTTACAATGTAGAAAGAAATAAAAGTCAGAAAAGACCCTGGAATTAGAAGGTCAAAACTTTTGGCTGGTACTGTACGTGAGTGGATATTCTTTTTAAAATGTGTTTTACTGTACATATAATGCATATTACAGAAAATATATGCCGATCAGCCATAACATTACACAAAACACAATATTGTGTACTGTAGGTTCCCCTTGTGCCACCTGGGAAGTTTTAGCCTCTTGGGGTGTGACTCCACAGAGCCTTTGGTCATATGCTGTGGTGTCTGGCACCTGAATGTTGGCAGCGGATCCTGGGTGCTGTGAATCCGGTGGTGAGGCCTCCATGGATCGGACTCGTTTGTCTGGCACATATCATGGGAGCCCAATCAGATTGGGATCTGGGAAATTTGGATGCCGGATCAGCATCCTTGGGCTGCCGTAATGCATGGCAATCTGTGTTGCACTGAGTATTCTGACACTTTTCTGTCATGGCCAGCATTTCATTTGTTCTGTGATTTTTGCTGTTTTGGCATTTCTGTTAGTTTGGACCTGAAGGGCTGGCTTTTGGTCCCCACAGGCATAGAGCCTTGGTTGCCTGTGATCCTGTCTCCAGTTCACTGGTGCATAATTGATAATCAATGTTTATGGTTTAACATTGTGGTGTTATTGTTATGGCTGATTTTTGTATAAACAGTACATGCATAGTCATAGAATTTGTAAGCACATGGTGCTTTAACTGCATGCCAACCCAAGAAATGTGCATGTGTGTCAATATTCTCATATGTTAAGTAAGCAGGGAAAGAGCCGCTCTGGTGGGCTGTCCAGGCGACATGAATGGACAGCATTTGAAATACTGACGAGCTGGAATAGCGAATACAGTTGGAGAAGTCTGCAGCAGGTTTTGGATGTATCTAGTGCAGCTGCTTTTGACATGATGGCCAAGTGGTTAGCACTGTCGCCTCATACCTGTGGATAGAGTTTGCATGTTATGGGCAACGATGTTTTTTTGATGCCAGAGCTCAGAGGAGAATAGCCAGATGGTTGGAGCTGATAGAGAGGCAACAATAAGTCAAATAAAATCTCGTTACAGCTGAGGTATGCTACAGAGAATCTCTGAATGCTCAACCTAGAGGCAGATGGGCTACAGCAAGAGATGCCCACTCCAAGACCTGCTCTTTCAGCTAAGAACAGAAAACTGAGGCTACAATTCGCATCATGCTCACCAAATTTGGACAAAAGTAGATTTTTGAAAAAAATGTTGCCTGGTCTGATGAGTCTTCATTCCTGCTGCAACACTCAGATGGTGGAGTCAGAATGAAGGTTGGGTACCAATATGGCACAGGTACCTGTATAACTGTATAGTGCAGATTATGGTGCCAAAAATAAGTTCCCGACTGAGAAAATGCACAGAACGCAAGTCGGAAAGCTCTTTGTAGTAACGCGAGTGTGCATGTTGTTTTCACATTCTGACTTACAAGCACAACTCTGAAATGAGACCATCCACATGAATGCAGTAATTGCACTTGCACTGATGGCAGCAGGTAGCGTTAGCTCGCTAAGCTAAACACGCTTAAATTAAAATGTCTAAAGCTAAACGTTCTAAAGTATGGCAGTATTTCACAACAAAGGATTCCGACACCGCGACATGCAACAATCTGAGGACAATTTGAGGACACACGGGATGTACTGTAGCTTGGGGAGAAGAGCTGGCATTGTGTGCGTCTCGGCCCCAGTCAGACCAACCCTAGCACAGTCAGGAGAGGTGTGTATTTTGGCAGGTAAGGCAAATATGATCATATTTCTGCAAAAGACCTGCTGAAATTTGAAGCTGGTTTACAGCGTATCAAGAATACTAACTACTTTGCTGTTATTGGTGTTAAATTATTGTAGTTGGGTTAGGTAGTATGTAGATTAATTGTGTTTTTATGTACTTATATACGCATACTTCAAATGTATTTTGATTTTTTTTGTATTTGTTTTTTTTATCTTATTTACCATTTTCCATGGCTCTTTTTTTTTTAAGTATCTGTTCAGACATCCTTAGGGACTGGTACCGTTTTAAAAGTATGAATTTGGCACAGGTATCGTAAAAAAACAATAGGAATAACCCAACCTAGTCAGAATTTGGCATAATCAACATGAAAGCATGAATCCATCCTGCCTTGTATCAGTGGTTCACACTGCTGGCGGTGGTGTAGTGGTATGGGAGATATTTTCTTGGCAGACGTTGGGCCACTAAGTACCAACTGAGGATAGTTTAAATGCCACAGCCTACCTGGATATTACTGCTAACCGTGTCCATCCTCTGATGACCAAAGGATAATGCGCCATGTCAGAAAGCTAAAAATGATCTCAAAATCATTTCTTGAACATGACAGTGAGTTCACTTTGCTTAAAAGGCCTCCACAGACATCAGATCCCAATCCAGTAGAGCACCTTTGGGGTCTGGTGGAACGGGTAATTCGCATCATGGATGTGCAGCCAAGAAATCAGTAGCTATTGCATGATGCGTGATGTGAATATGAACCAACAATCAGCACCTTTTTGAATCGATACCATGAAGAATTAAGGCAATCCTGAGGCCAAAAGTGGGTCCAACAGAGGTCGAGCGAGGTGTACCTAATGGTTATACAGTAATTTGGTAGTGAGATCCATTAGGGATGGAAAGACAAAGACCTGAAAAATAAATGCGAGTATGTGGACCTGTTTGTTATTTTTTTGTATTGTCTTAAAAAATCCTCTTTTTTTCTAAAGCTATTTACAGCAACGAAAAAGTCATATCCACTCAAACGCAGGAACAGGGTGTTTTTGTGAAAAATCACAAGTAAATTTGAAATGCTCAGCGTGTTATGGCAGCGTGAAAACTGGCAATCATTTACAGCTGCATTCCTCTGTATTTCTCTGTTCTGGTCATGGCTGAAAGGAACTTATGAAACTACAAATAAGGGAATGCGTGTTTCTGCTGACGTCTGTCACTCAATAGCAGAATGATTTAAACATAAAAACTTCTGAAGACCTATGAATGTTTTTGCATCTCTAGGTGACATGAATCATACAAACACATTCCATGATCTTATATAACTTCAAAAAAAGAAAAGAAAAGAAAATGCAGGTTTTGGCTACAGCTATTATGTACAGCTATCTGAAGAGTATTTTGCGGTTTCTGGAGAAGGCTTCTTTGCCGGCCTCTCCAGCACACATCATCACTACTCTGTCATCCTTCGGGAGCTCTAAAGTAGACCATCTGTTGATCCATTTGCTTTCTGCCGTGTTTCTCTCAGCAGCAGACCCTGTGTTTAACTCTGCCCCCCCGTGCGTGATCACAGCAGAATGTACGACTGTTTTTCTACCTTAAACAACCACAATTATTGATCAGTGGTGAATTTATTTCATCCTAGCTCCCGCTAGTCTTCATATGACCTTATATGGCTCATCTCCAACTCTTGGTGTGTCTAACAAGCTCCCGAGAGATGCTCGGAAAAGAACGGGGTCCAAAGTAAAAGACTCGAGCTTAGCCGTCTGTGGCGTCAGACATCAGAGAAGAGAAGGTTTTTTTTTTTTGTTAAATTTTGAAGCAAATTCATTTTAAATGACGCTGAAAAGTTACATGAAAAATCCATGGATTTATAAAACAGAAAATGTCTGACAATGCCCATGGGGAGTGCAGAAAACTTGAAAGTTTTTTTTTTTTTTCTTTCATGCTAGCTTGTCTTCTCTGTTCTGGAAGAATGGTTTATGCAAAGCGAGCTGGCTCATTTTGATGTGCTAATCAGTTTCATGCTATTTAATTGATTTACAGCTGATAATCTTTCCCCCCCCCTACTTTCTGTGCGTCCTCTGTGAACCTCTATACCTGTTCAGTCGGATCCGGCAATGTTTCATCATGCTTTTCCTTTTAGCCACCCGGTTTATGAGTTGTATTAAAATGTTTGAACAACCCTCAACAGGAACAGCAGTGTTTCCCACACATAGAGTATACTTGGGCAGGCCGCCCAAGTATATCGATGGCCCCTTAAGTATATTTGCTGATCCTTTTTATTAATCTGTCCATCTGCCATCTGAGACCGATTAACTAGTAGCGGACAGTTCTCTCTCGCGCTAGCAGAAAAAATAGGTACAGGAGCGGTAGCACATGCGCGGTGTACTGAGCAGAGGTGGCTAGAGTAGCCACAAATTGTACGCAAGTAAGAGTAGCTGTACTTCTAAATCATATTACTCGAGTTGTAATCATCCAAAATATTACGCAAGTAAGAGTAAAAAAGTATTCGGTTAAAAGACTACTCAAGTACTGAGTAACTGTTTCATCGTAATGTTTGATTTACTGTATTATTTTTACAAATGATCTAAGCAGTCAGACAAAGTGATAAAATAATGTACAAATTCTGACATTTCCAAATAATAAAATGAATGAAATAGATTTAATAAAATAAATAAATGAATAAAACTAAATATCTTTACATAATAGCAAATTAAGGATCAAGAAACACAAATTTCCTAATCTCAGTTTTTTCGCAACATAAAGCTTTTGAAATAAATCCCTACTGTAGGTAACATTTGTATGTTTGAACATTGTAGACTATTTTCTGTGTAAGATGTACTGTATATTCAGTTGCCCCCCAAATGACTCAGCAGATAGAAAATAACATTAGAACATGTGGTCACCAAATGTAGCGGAGTAAGAGTAGCGTTTCTTCTTCGCAAGTCTACTCAAGTAAAAGTGTAAAGTACAGTATGGTGCAGTAAAGCTACTCATAGAAGTTTTTTTTTATTTTTTTTGTTCAAAAAGGTACTTAAGTAAATGTAACGGAGTAAATGTAACTCGTTACTACCCACCTCTGGTACTGAGACACAGTAAATGGATGCTAGCTGTGAACTATCATTAGTTCAAAGTGTAAATTGCAAAACTGTAGCTCTGCTGTAGTATAGGAATGATGATGCAAAAATGCATGTATTATTATTATTATTATTATTATTATTATTATGGGCTAAGAGCACCGCAAGTATCTTTTAGACCTACTGTAAACTGTTAAACACTGAACAGTGTGTTCGAGCTGGGAATCGGAGTCTTTGAAAGTTAATCATCATTTAAGCATTTGTGACCTATGGGCCTGCACACACACACACTACATCTCTGTCAGATGGTAAAACCAGCCTTGTAATTTGAAACCTCACCCACGAGGCGCTTTACTGTCAAATCTGAAATCTTCTGCAAAGGTTGTGATGGAATTTGGAATTGGAACAGAATAGCTGACCTTCATGAACACTGTAAGGAAGTGCATTTCTTATCAGCTGTGTTAATAAGGACTCTCCAGGGATATGATATGTAAATCAATCTTGCTATAAACATGTCACTTGAGATCCACTCATATCGAGAGTCTGCTCTGGTTCTCATAGACCCAACACATCGCAGGAATTCGATTCTTGGAGTTTTATTGAACCTGGTGTGTGTATTCAGCTCGGAGCCCAGTGGGTGAGAAAATGGCACAGGCTTCTTATCTTCCTCGAGCCTGAAATGAGCATTTGAATTAAAAACGCCTAGGAGAAGCCTGCTTTATCATGTTAGTGGGTTTCCTTGACAGAAGTTTTAAAGACGTGTATGAAAAGAGGTTCAATTTAAAGATGTATACAGTATAAGTCGTTTTAGTGTGTTTTACCACCGTCACTTTGCACCTATAGAACTGGGGCTGAATTTCACCTTGTGTGTGTGTGTGTGTGTGTGTGTGTGTGTGTGTGTGTGTGTGTGTGTGTGTGTGTGTGTGTGTGTGTGTGTGTGTGTGTGTGTGTGTGTGTGTGTGTGTGTGTGTGTGTGTGCACAGGGTGTTTGTTTTATGGGTTCCTTCTGGGTGCTCTAGTTTTCCCCCACAGTCCATTAACTGTACGCTGAGTATTGTCTCCAAATTGCTTGTAATGTATGAAAGGATGTGAGCGTGTGTGTACTCATGTAGGTTGCACATACAATACTGTAGGTTGGGGTTCTTATAATGTATTGTAACCCCTTAGAGCTACAACCACTAGCATGATGTCATAGGCCATTGCAGCCAACCGTCGGATATTGATGACAGTTTAAGATAGCTGGATAGATCTTTGATTAAAATGTGATGAACTAGTTTCTATTTTAACCGGGTTGCTGTAATGTACCGAACATTGTAGCGATCTTGTTCTACCAATCTTGTCATTTCATGATCATAAATCATCAGCTCTTGTGCTTAAATTGTACACAGCTGGTTGTCAGATTGATTGATTCATGTTTTCCTCAAGACAACTGAACAGAAGCATGTCTTTAAAACCACTTACTATATGCCCTGAGCATGATTTTATTATGGTCCATTATTCTTATTTTATTTATATATATATATATATATATATATATATATATATATATATATATATATATATATATATATATAAACGCAACCCCAGATCATAACACTGCCCTCAGTCCATCGCTCTGGAATAGGGTCGATCTGAGCTCACCAGACCACATGACATTTTTACATTGATCCAAAGACCTTCATGTTCCCTAGCAAATTTAAGCTTAATATGAGTGGTTTTCTTATGGACACACAGCTGTTTAGTCCCAATCCTGTGAGTTCTTATCACATTGTTTGTGTGGAAATGCTCTTACTTTCACTATTAACTCTTAAAACTCAAGTGGCATGGACTCGTATGGTGTGGCGAAGTCCTGCCAGTGTGTATTGACAGGGGAGGCTTCAGACATCGTTTGGGTTTTTGGACACATCAGGTAGACATTTACATGACTTTTAAAATGTGTAAATTTTACTGCTACCAGAATATGGGAATGATGTTGTATTGTCTGTACATTTCTTTGCCTATATGACACATTTTTGTTCATTTTTTTTGCTCCGTCATGTTTGTGTATAGTTGGTTAAAATGAAATCAAATTCAATTCATCATATTGCCTAGGGGGGTGCTGGAAAAATGATATGTCACTCTATATTACAATCCTGACCTCATATATGTTGTTGGTCTTTCGGCCGCTCCAGGAAAGGGGTCACAGGGGTTTGGCACAGATCTTACCCTCGGATGCTCTTCCTGACACCACACTCCCATTTTATTCGGACTTGGGACGGGCACTCCGTCCAGTGGCTGGGGTTTGAGAATTGGCTGGGAATTGAACCCAGGCCTTCTGCATGGGAGGCGAAACACCTTCCACTGAGCCACCAGTGCCCTACATGTAATAGTGTAGGGCACTGTATATATTTATACTGTATATATTTACTACTGTATATATTAATGAAAAACATAGTAATGCAAAAAAAAAGGCTAAATGCTCTGGTTTTTAAAGGCTACACACATCTGTGATTTTTACTGTTGATTTCTTTGGAATTCAGCTTCACCAAGCATACAACTGATCTCCATTGACATTTTTAAACCAAATTTCTTCCACATAGTTCAGCACTATTCCCCTATGCTTTAATGTATGAAAGGGTTCTTAGCCAAGGGGTCTAGCATCTTCAACTCTCCTTAGTTTCTTTCTTTCCTTGATGCAGGCCAATAACATGACCATCCTAAAATAGTGACTATTTTGTCCAGGCAGTGTACTGTATAATAAAGTGTAGTCATGCTGAAGGCATTTTAGTGCTTTATTTATTTTGTTTTTCATTTCGGCAGTTAATTGCAACCCTGGCTCAGTTATGACAGTTGAAAACACTTATGAATAGCAGAGTTATTCCATTAACCAGACTTTTTTTTTTATCCTTAAAGCCATTCCTCATCATTGGTTCTTCAGTAACTGGAATGTTCCTCCACTGCTACAGTACATGTTTACAGAAAAATACAAACTAAAGGTGGGGTTAATGGTTATCTTTGGAACAACATTGTAATAGTTCTCTCCACATTCCAGAGAAGTCACAAGTATCTGCTCAGAAGAAAAATCACCACCTCTGTGACTCTGTGGGATCTATAAATGAGAAATATAAAAATGAAAATAAGGGCGAAAGAGGGTTTTTACTTGCATGATTCTTGTCAGTTCAGAAAGATCTTGTGATTTAGTTCTTCTAGCTGAGATGTGTTATAGGTGCGGATTTGAAGACAACGCTAAAACTAATGACTGTATCTTTTTAAATGGTGAATAATAAAACAGATATCCATAGCTACATTTCAACAAAGTTAAGTGTCGTGATCGTTTAAGTCTTTACTCGGTCCACAGGAGAGAATATATAACAATAATGTCTCATGAAAGTATTCGTAAACCAAGGATGTGTTAAAGGGAGTGTTTTGTCATTTTTTTTTGTCTTCCAGGCTTCCTTAGCACGGGTGACCAGGCCGCTAAAGGTAATTACGGCCTCCTGGATCAGATCCAGGCCTTGCGCTGGATCAGCGAGAACATCGGCTACTTCGGTGGTGATTCGAACCGCATCACAGTCTTCGGATCGGGCATCGGCGCCTCTTGCGTGAGCCTGCTAACCCTGTCCCATCACTCAGAAGGTAAAAGAACATTCTGCTACTTTGAGATAAATCTTTAATCCTAAAAAAAATAATAAATAAATAAAATAAAATGGCTATCAGCTATTTTTAAAGTTGATTTTTAAAAAGTTGTTGCCGGCAAAAGTTTTCTTTTTGCCAATGTGCACCTGCAAGGAGGTTTTAGGTTGTTGTGTTTGCTTTTTTTTTTTTTTTTTTGCTCAAATTCACAGTCGTAATGGGCAAAACTAATGGCATGCACTCTCTAATGTGCTGTTTTTTTTTTTTTTTTTTACATGCTTACAGTTGCCTGTTGGCAGTTTGGTCTAAAACACTGCCAAAATGCTTTTAACTGATGCCAGGCTTTCTCTGAGTGAGAATTGCAAGCAGACTGTGAAAATTAACACACGGTGTTAGGTATTTATGTAGTCATAAAGTCATGACAGTTTTTCACCGGCTTTTACCAAGGTTGTATGAATTGTCATGGCAGTGCGGCGCTTCACTGTGTTTGATATAAATCGAGGCCACATGCCTTCGGAGGTGTCATAATTAGTGTTTGAATTTCACTTGTATGAAATTCCTGTTGTACAGGGTTTTAATTACTGGCATTTTGTTCTGGAAATAAACTAGTTGTGAATTGACACATGTCAGAGTGTGAGCTACAGGAACAATCCCTGGCGTATAATTCATTATTGAGCCTATTACATTTGATAGCTTGATGTTTCCTGGTCTAACTTTTCAACAGAATAAAAGCTCTAGTCTGCGTAGTATACTGTAAGACCGGCGTGTGTGTGTGTGTGTGTGTGTGTGTGTGTGTGTGTGTGTGTGTGTGTGTGTGTGTGTGTGTGTGTGTGTGTGTGGATGTGTGTGTGTGTGTGTGTGTGTGTGTGGTTTAAAATTTGGCATTCGTCAATCATTTTTGTTATAAAACATATTTTAAAAGGCTATCCTGGTATTCTTCCATTGTACATGTTCAGATAACTAGCACTTGACCTGCTTATAGCTGCTTCAAAGAAGGAAAAAAAAAAGCCTAGTAATCCAGAGTCTCTGTATTTCGACAGTACAGTATATTGAAAGAAGATGGAGTCTCGAACTGAAATCAGGTCATTTCGGCAATTTCGCCTGGCTTCTTATTATGAAACATTTTCTGTGCTCCTCCACTGGATTTTGCATCAAAGCGTTACTAATTGCCTTGATTTCCTTAAATGAATATGACTACTGTTGGATTTATATCCCATCTATTTTATTATTTTCTAGCCATAAATTTTTTATTCATACACCACCATGCCATGCTTCATGTAGCGTGGTACTATACAGGCACCTCAACCCGCTCTCTTTCCCTTTTCAGTAAATTGGATATTACTGATGCTGATATTTCCCTTGAATAGAAATGTGCGCCCTGCTCGGCTTGATGAGATAAAAAAAAAAAAAAGAGGTGCCGTATAAATTTGTGAGACCCTGGAAAACTGAAACAGGAAGCTCTCTTTCATGAAAAGGTGCTCTGATGGTGAGTGCTACCAATATCAATCAGACACCTCAACGTTCATCCATAAAGCTGTGATCTCAGTCATCAAATGAAGGATGGGGGATGAAGTGGCCTGCCAAAGAGTGCTGAAACACCTGAGGGGAATACCAAGCAAGTGTACGGCTGTAGTGCGCACTTTTTAACCTTGTAGCAACGAAAGCATTGGATCTGGTTCGCATAATAAGCGCTATCAAGTGTGCTGTCGGAATGAGCAAACATGGAGTGAGGCTTAAAATGCGGGGGGGAAAATGATCGATTGATTGATTGAAGCTGAGAGCTGAAAACTATCTAGTAATTTCTAGTTTGTACATAATGTACAGTCCAGTATATGAGATCTGTGCCATTAACCCTCATTGACTTCGTTGGTCAGTGTCAAGCGTAATTGTGTAACTACTGTTGTTAAAATGTGTCTATAAATCTGATTCACTCTGGGAAAATAAATAAATAAATAAAAGATCAGGTAAAGGAAAATATGTTAAATAAGAGATTAAATGAAGCTCTGTCCAAACATCGCAACATTACTCCTGTGTTGATCCCGTTGTACGTGAACAGCTCAAGTAGAAATATGAATTGGGTCCAGTATGTTTCAGAGATGGATTATGCCATGAGGTGATTTGGGTCATATTTGACAGTACTACATTTGTAATTTGAGCACAAAAACATCTTGATGGATCCCGAGCAGCAACAAAAGACCAACTAATCAACTGTGCCATTGTCTTAGCCTGAAACAGAGAAAGAAAGAGTTTTTGTCTTCGTTTGTCATCTCATTAGTTTTGTTGCAGACCATGTGATTAAAACCTTTGGCACAGTCTGTACACGTCCATGCGATGTGATTCGTAGGACAGAAAACAATTAACAAATAAAACAAAACACTGATGTAATGTACAGTATGTGCATGACACCCTACCTCCAACAACACATGGTCAGTGGAGACTAGAGCTGTGCATTACACTGTAGGTAGACATTCAATTCTATTTTGTTAGCATTTAGATTTTTTTCTATGAAAAATTGATACGATAGCACCAATGTTTACATACTGTACATGAGTGTTTATGGGAGACGGAAGCAGCTTTGTATTTGATTTATCTACAAAAGTCTTGATATTTTTAAGGATTTTGTCAACTTTAGACCATATAACATTGGTAAATTTACCTAAATAATTTAAAAAGCAAATAAAGAACTGATTTGTTGATTCAATGAATCGAATCGACCAACACAAGCTCAATTAAGTTGCATAATCGAATACGTCTCTATTGGACACACATTCCAAATGAACCGCTATGCATTCCAGCTGTCCACTTGTCCATCCATTTGGTAGTTAATACGGTACATCTGCAGAGGTGGAAAGAGGACTAAAATTTTGTACTCAAGTAAAAGTACTGTTACTTCAGTGAAATTTTACTTAAGTACAAGTAAAGTTACCATTATAAAAATCTACTCAAGTAAAAGTAAAAAGAAGCTCATAAAAAATTTATTCAGAGTAAAAGTTACCAAGTTACTTTTTTTTTTTTTTGAGACATTCTAGCATAGTTCAAAAAAGATGAACAGATATAAATCTCAAACTAGTTGTTTTTAACTGAAGGAACACCTTTGCATAATAAAGCTGTTGTCTTTCTTGTGCTTGAAAATCAAAGTGGTCACTTAAATATGGTGTAACGTCCCAGTCTAGTGTCGGGCCATACAGCAAAAGAACGGTTCAGGGTTCTATTTTAAACTGTATGGAAATGGTGGTATATGGCAGAAAGAACTAGATTTCATTTCAACATTAACTGATGAAATAATGAGGTTTGTATTGCTTTACAAAAAAAAATACACACACACACAACAGGAGGAGGATCAGATTCAGGGTGGACCCAGGCCAAAATAACAAAATGGTATTTATATTTAGTAGCTAGATTACCTGCAAAAAAGAAAAAAAAAGAAAAAACAAAACACACAAACCAAAATGCATGTACCTTCTCTGACTCCCTAAACCAAAAACAGTGTATAAATTCCCTCTTCCCAAAATAAATGGCAGCCACGTCCCTACTGGTGAGTGCACAAACATACAGTGGAATTATCTACAAATATAGACAAAGACCAACCAAAGCAATAATCAAAGTCAATGGGAGGCAAAAAGTTACAACCAAATATCAAAACGTCACAATCACAATCTCTTTCCTTTTTCCGGCGTCTCTCTCCGGTTTATATATGGTCTCGCTGGTGGATGACGTCACTCTCAGGGCGGAAGCGATGGAAGGTCAGGTAGATGCCGATGTGGGGACAGTCAGAAAACCTGGAGTGCAGTCTGGAGCGGCACGCGACCAGGACACTATACACACATGCGAGAGCAACGAAGCATTTATACGAAGCATAATATTTTTTATTATTTTTGCATTTTTATTCATTTGTTTTACTCAGTAGCGAATATGATTTAAAATGTAGCGAATTACAATACTTCAAACAAAACATACTTAAGTAAAAGTAAAATTACAGATTTTAAAAACTACTTTAAAAAGTAGAAGTACACAAAAAAACTACTCAATTACAGTAACGCGAGTAAACGTAATTCGTTACTTTCCACCTCTGTACATCTGTATCTACACTCATTGGTTGTTTTACCTATTTGTAGGTCAGTTTGTAGGTGTACAGTAATTGACTTTTGCAGCTACTGTACCTGATATCATATTCATTGAATGGAAACGGCCAACAAAGGACAATGCTGATCATATATTATTGGGGTGATTAGCCATTTTCATGGAGATTCAGCAAACCAGTCTTACTGAGGTAGACTACAGATGTACAGTGTGAGGTTTGTATGCAAATTTTGACTGCAGCTTCCGTCTACTGACCCACGATTAGACGCATCTAACTGTTGTTTAAGGAAAAGGAAAGAAAGAAAGGAAACTGATTACACATTCAACCCACCAAACAAAAGTCCACCATGCCTTGAGAATTTTGCACCACACAAATAATATCTAGTCAGCAGTGGTCCTATGGTGGTCCCTTTCCAAAGGGTAGGGTTTAACGGAAATTAAATCTAGCAGGCAAACTATTAAATTATACCTGCACATTTGGTACATTTTACTACAGTACGTACTACTACGTATGTTGGTATGAGACATGTGTAGCAATTATATTTACACCTAAGTGTTTATTCTGATGGGCTTTGACTTGCACAGACTTCTTTTACAAACTTTTCTCACAAAGTGCTGATTTAGATTTTTACCCAGGCTCTAACTTCTTAATTAGACCTGGCACCAGTGGATGTACACACTGGACCCCTTTGTCCACATCAGGTTGCAGGTCATGTAGAGCATCGCCCTCTGAGGCTATTCTTCAGCCTCTTTCACCACTCAGCTTAAATCATCCTTTTTCTCACAGCACGTTGACTGTCCTTTATTTTCTTCTAGTTTTCGAAGTAGAAAGTACTTTTTAGCGAAAAGTACAACTAACAAAACAAGTGCCACAACATTTCTTCCTTCAACCTTCTTACAGGTCATTTATTTGTGTTGTAAATATTTGACAGTATTTAAGAATCAGCATTAAATACACATCGAAAGAGAGCTGATGAAGACATCAGCAATCCAGTGATCAAGAGGTACTGTACCTCATTGACCACATCTACAGTACAGTACCACCTCAAGCCAATGCACAGGAATACTCTTTTACCTGAATCCCATCAGCCGCTAATACCATGGGTCAAATCAGCAAATAGAGTGTCAGGTTCAGTCACGCAGAGCCATGTGGGTTGTGTGAGATTGAGGGCACTGCTTGTTTGTCCAATGTGTGTGTGTGTGTGTGTGCATGATGGTGTTAATGAGGCCACTGCGACCTGTCTCCTCGACACAGTGTGGCTCCTCAGCACGGGTAACCCGCTGTTTCCTGCTTGCAACCCACTACAGCATGTGACTCTTCATTTCCTTTGTCCAATTTTGTCCAAATTTAAGGGTAATAATCCAGGTGGGATTTTAATGCATATGTCAAAGTTCCATGCAAAGAACAAGATAGGGACAGGCAAAGAAAAGCACAAGGCTCCGCGTTCGATTTCGGCTCTTTCTTGATATCGTAACCACGGTGCCCTGACGAGAGAAACCAGGCAAAAATGGGTCATTAGTGGCAGGAACTGGAGGGTTTTATGTGACTTAGTGCTTTAATGTGATTCAACAGATGCAACCATACAGTCTGAGCAGAGTGTGTCTGCTTTTTCTTTTTTCTTTTTTTTTTTTTCCTTTCCATTTTACAAGCATCAGTGGGAAAATGGAAGGAGAGATAGAATGAGAGAGCACTTCTCCAGGACATTAGATGTCTCATATGTTACTATCCATTTGGCATCATGGCTTGCTCTAATTGAGCACAGATATTAGTTTTTTTATTTTTTTCCTTTCCCCCATTCCATTCTCTTCATAATGATTATGATGTTGAATGAGAGCTGGCTTCGACACACCCCTGGAATACTAAGCACCGGCAGGTTTAGATGTACATGCTTATTAGGTCAGGAAGGATGTGGGCTACCAGCATTGCCAGTGAAGGTCATTGCTATTTTTTTTCCCTTTCCAGTAACTAATCAGCCTAAAAGCTCTGCTTGTGAGGAGGTGTCCCCCTTTTAATGGAATGCCTCATACATTAAGAACAGAAGGCCTAGTAGTTGGAGGAGTCCATGTGACCATGTCAGCTTTCATTTTTATTAAGACTTTAGGGTTATTGAGGACTATAAATGTGCCTGCTTGAACTGGGCTGGTTTTATTAGAAGGATGCCGTGAGTGCGGCGAGCTTTGTGCCTTGAAGCACTTTAATGTCATTAAGAAAATGAGCCTCCTGTTAAAGCACGGCCAATGTAAAGACGGTGCCGGTGGTTCGTTTCATGGAAGCGTCATGAAACACAGTAGTGCATGGGAATGCATTATGGTCTAGTAAAACAAACAACAGCCTGAGACAGCATGTAAAGAACATAACTCAAGGAAGCATGTTTCGTACTGTACTATAAAGACATGATTGTTTGGTTGACAGTGTTTAGAAATGGACAGATGGAGACGCTTCAACAGCAATTCTGGAAAAATCTCCCCATGGGTTATAGCGTCTATAAGTGAGATTATTTGCATTTAGTGTTTTGAGATCACTGCAAGGAACCTGGCATCATTCCCTCAGTTCCCTCTAATGCATATCGTAAAGTTGGGACGTTTTTATTCTCTCCTACTTGATGACGCGTATTCTTCGGGGAACCTGCATTCAAGCACTTTTTTTTTTTTTTATAATGAATGCATCATCATCATTCAGAGCATCGTGTTGTTTTTCTCATGATTTTATGAAATGAAAAAGCATTGTGTTGTACAAAATCAAAAAACTGTATTTCTGTAAATAGCATAAAATTGATCACATTACATACTTGCCTTTGATTACTCGATTTGCATTTTGATACTTCAGACTAGCCGACCATTATCTGGCTAAAGGAGCTGATTAGGAAAGCTCTAACTTGAAATTGTATCAGTGTACCCTGAAGGGAGTGAACAACAAGACAACAAGGCTTTCAGAAGAAAAGTCCACAACATTTAGTCTCTGTATTTCCACCATGCATTACGTAAATGGACATGAGCATCATGATCCAGACTATAATATCTCGTGTAATATGAAGCTACATGTTCTTAGATGTTGTGATTGATCTTAAGTAACCAATGGGGTGTTGACGTACTGTAGACACACGCACCACTGAAGAATCCTTACCAACAACGCTAAGGGAAACGTCTGAGCCCAGGGCTATGTTTTCGTACCCGTTTCTGATGCAATTGACTGCTTGTATGACCCCATTAAAAGTAGGTTAGAATGTATTGCACAAAGAACTGCAGGAGGAGGAGACAAAACACATCGGAACGTCTTCTGCAAGGCGACTGCCTGTGTTTGACCTATGGAAATTCTAAAAGGTCTGGCATTCTCTGTTCCGGTCCACTTCTTCTGAAAAGAAACCTGCAGGACTAAAGCGAGGCCAAGATATAGATGACTGCAGCCGGAGTAAACATTTCTAGATCACACTTTATTATGCAGGTATCATAACAGCCTCCTATCGCTACAGCCGTGCCGCCAGTAAATGTCAGCCGATATCACAGCAAAGAAAAAATAATAAATGTGAATCAAGCGCTCCCCGTATGGCCACAGATCATTGTATTGAGTAGAACTAAAAGCCATTGTTGTGGAAATATCATATTCCGTGGCACAGGCTAAGAGAAAAATCTGTTGTTGAAAATACCCTCATCTCAGAGGGGTCAGAACAGATCCAACTGCAAAATAACGCTTTCCAGCTTTATACTCTTCTGCGCTTCATTGTTTTTAGTTTAATTACTTAACAGGGACGGTATAGGTAAACAAGCTTACATGCAACGTAACACATGAAATGTACATAGCGCTCGTAGCTATAGCTCATTTGCAGCTCCTGGCATTTTGACAGGAATTGATTATTTATTCAGCATCATACGCCCTATTTAGAGCAGTCTATTCTTCACAAGGAGTAATTAAATTATTACTGTAGTACGTCTGAGATTTCGGTTCTGTCCAAAACTGCTGGGTCTGAAATGCATTAGGAAAGATGTGCATGCAAGATGAAAAGATATAAGGAGATAAAGATGACTCCATAACTTCTGAACGGAGGTGTGCTTAAAGATTCTGTTATATTCTACAGGAAACAAGATGGGATCCTTTTAGTAAAAATGTACTGTAGGGAGCACAGAACATTTTTTTTTTAAAAGAAAGAAAGAAAAAAACAGAACATTAAAATGCAAACAGTGATTAGAAGCATTTGTCAGAGAAGCAAAAGCATAAAGCCACACGCAGTACAACACAAGGCTTTAACAAAGATCAGAGCTATTTAATTGTCAGGTGTACAGTAGGTGATTGGCATCCTGTCCAGGGTTTACCCCGCCTCGTGCCCTATGTCTCCTGGGATAGGCTCCAGACCCCTCGTGACCCTGAATACAGAGTAAAGTATAGACGGTAAATGAGTGAATGTGTGTATAGTAGGTAGTACACATAGTATTAGTGTGACAACATACAGAGTATGCATTCTAAAGACACTCCCATGTGATTCATGCACAGATTGCTTATCCAGTGCGAACCTATTAGGGTATCACAATTTCTATTGAATATCACATTTAAAATTGAATTGAATTGCTTTACAGATATCAAGTATATCCTTAAATCAGATTCTATGCCAACAGCACATAGGAAACTCTAAAGTTGGCTTTATTAAGAGCACCAGGGATCCTAATACTAATTATTAGGAGCCCTTTTGCTCTCAGAATAGCCTCAGTTCTTGGTGTATTTCACAAGTGTCAGAAACTCTACAGCTGCATGAGATCAGCGGTTTCTGAAACAGTCAAACCAGTCCATCTGGCGCCAGCCGTCTCCATGGCAACCATCATCTTTCGTAGCAAAATTTGAAACTCTTTATGTATGTGTCACCACTTGTAGGAACTATTAACGTTCAACAGAAGGATCAAAAACTTCCAGGACAAAAATCGGTAATTACACCTGGATTGAGAAAAACCATTCTGATGTTCAATGTGAACGTTAACTGACATTCTTTACTTTTATCTGCATGATTTTATGTGTCACTGGTGCTACGTGAATGATTAATTGGATAACTAATTGGATTAATTGTCAGGCGTAGCATGGCCCTAAACCCTCAACTGATCAAATGTCGTAAGCATAAGACAGAAACCCATGTTGAGGTCAGGAAAGAACAGTGAGACAGCTGTTAAATAGCTATTTTTTACGACTCTGGTGAGCAGAAATGTATCTCCGGAAAACGAAAAAAAAAACAATCAACCCTTGAGGCGGATTGGCTACAGCAGCAGAAGAACACTGCGCGTTCTGTTCCTGTCACCCATGAACATGAGTGTGACTACAGTAGCTACTGTACATGTTCATCAAACTAGACATTTGGAAATATTTCACTTGGTTTCTGCTACAGATGTTAAGGTCAGAATATTGCATGAGCAGCATGAACTCATTGAGCTATTATACCTCGTGTCAACATTTCCAGCTGGTGGTGGTGGTATGATAGTGTAGGGAGAGATTTAGCCCTTAATGCATACCTTAATATCAATCAAACATTTAAAATATTTTTTTATATATATATTATGTTGCTGACCATGTGGATTTTATGACCTCAGTCAAAGCTAGTTTTTTTTAGAATACGCCATGTCACAACTGACAGTTGTCTGTATTGAAAGACTGTTTAAATCCTGGTGTCTTATTAGAAAGATAGACAGTCAAGCTTCAGTATATTTATTTTTCATGCTTGAAAATATATTTTATTTAAATATATCTTAAATATATCAAAACACTCGTAAACCAAATAGAATTTTTCCATAAGAAATAATGGAAACTCAAATTATTTGTTCCACAGCCCAAAAAAATAAATACATAAAAATTATTAATACAATATATAAAGTAAAAATAAAACAAATTAACCTGCACTTTACCTTTACAAAAACAAAAATAAATCCTGAAAGATAAGTGTTTCAGTTTGTGCGCGCAGGCGCTGTGTGTGTGTGTGTGTGTGTGTGTGTGTGTGTGTGTGTGTGTGTGTGTGTGTGTGTGTGTGTGTGTGTGTGTGTGTGTGTGTGTGTGTGAAGCTAAAGTAAGAGGAGAGGAGGAATGAGCCACTCCCCTCCCCTTCTCCCTCAAGAAGCGCATACGTGATACATGATACGTAAACCAAGACTTGTTCGTTTTTCAAGTCAAACTTTATTAAAAATCTTTGCTCGTCTTGCGGAACACTCGCAAACCGCGTTACTCGCAATCCGAGGTTCTACTGTATTTCATTGGCTTTTTGAACTTTTGAATGTAATATTGACAACTAAAATTATAAATCTGATCATTTTGATTCATATATGTTTTTTACATTTCATACACATTTCTATAATTTTTTCTCAATCTTTTGATTCTGTAAAGCTGCTTTGCCACAATGACCACTGTTAAAAGTGCTATACAAATACAACTGAATTGAATTGAATAAATAATTGTTATAAAAACAGACATAAGGACAAAATGTGACAGCCTTTCTAGTTTATTAGAAAAAAATATATCCAACCACATAAAGTCTGGTGTTAAAAAATTCTCTTTTCCTCTTTTGTAAATACAAGGGATGTTCAAATCAAACCGGAACTTTTTTATGGTGCAGAACAACAGAACACAGTTGTGAGAGTAAAAAACTGCCTACAGTATATAACCCCCTGCCACACCATTGCACGTGTTTCACCAATACCTGGATATCATCAAGGTAGAAAATTTTCTCAGTACTCCAGAGCCAGCGACTCCCTGCTTTACGGCTGAAACGCTGGCCTCCCAGGAACTCCTTTAATGGCCCAAACATGTGGAAATGGCTCGGAGTGAGGTCAGGACTGTACAGGGGATGCGGTAGTATCTCCCAGCCAAGGTCCTGTAACGTACAAATGGTGTTGGTGAATAATTGTTCCCATCTGTCTGTGGGAACTTGTGTGTACAGTTCCCACAGACAGATGCATCTTTTCTGCAAGTTGGTGACAAGTTATTCATAGATTTACAAGGATCAGGCGTTTCTTTCGCTGAATGTTCATGAGAACGACTGCAGTGGGCTCTAAGCTGCCTCGGCTGGAGTCATCATTCACGGATGTACGGCCTTCTTTAAAATATTTGTACCGTTGTTATTCACATGAAATTTCAGCACAAGTCCCGGTTTGACTTGAACGGGCCTAATAATTTATTTCATTTTGACCCATATTAAAAAGTACCTAAAGTAAAAAAGGAATTAGATTTTGTTTAAACGAAAATACCCATGGAGCATTAAAAGAAGGTGAAGATGCAGGCCGTTACCGTAGGCAGAAACTCTGTGTCACATCCCATAATTCATGAAGAATAGGCTGTTATGATTGATAGGAAACTAAAGAGTAAGGTGTAGAGAAGAACCATCTATTCTAGATGAAGTGTAGCTCAGAGCTTAGCTTCCACAAAAACAAAGCAGTGACAGATTGCCAGTCAGTGGGAGTATAGTTCATTCAGAGACTGTAGCCATCACTCTGCAACACCCTTGCTGCAACTGCTCGAGTCTATAAAGCATAATACAAAGAGCAGAAAACCGTCACATTTTAGAAGTCTTCCCCAGTCCTACTGCTAAAACACCTCTGCACATTAAGTTTTAGTGTTCTACCACATTAACTAAACTTATTACCTAATTATTTAACTGAATAGGAGGTGTACAGGTTGTCACACAACAGGAAACACACAGAATTGCCAATCCAAGGACAAATGTACATTGGCATGGAACCAGGCTACCTGTTTATGAATATCGACCTGTGGGGAGAATAAATAAACCTGATTATTCTGTTAATGCAAAATAATGAGCTAGACTTAGGTCAGTTGGTAGATTTAATATGGAAGCAAAACGGAGATAAAGATTTTCAAATGATACTTTAATAAATTGTACACACGTACAGGTTACACATTAGCTTAGTGCTTAGCACTGTCGATTTGCACATCCAGGGTCTGGGTTCGATTCCCACCTCGAGGTCTGTGTACATGGAGTTTGCATGTTCTCTCCCAAATTGCCCGTAGTGTGTGAATGAGCGGGTGTGTGTGTGTGTGTGTGTGCCCTGAGATGGATTGGCAACCCATCCATGGTGTATCTCTAAGTCCCCTGGGATAGGCTCATTGGACACCCTCACCAAAATTGAATTGAAACAGCAATGCTTACTCAGCTGTTTCTGTTATGGAAGCTGAAGTATATACTGTAGACTATATTCAGATTGATTTTTTCAATGATTACAAATTCAATTATTCAATTTTCAGATCACCAGTAATCTGTATTCAGGTTTCTTATTCCAGTGTTCTGACTTGAGCAGTCAAATTCAGTTTGCAGAATTCTCAAAAAAGAAAAAAGAAAAATTTTTATCTGGTCTACTCACAATAGGCTTGATGACAGCAAAAAAAAAAAAAAAAAAGTGTCCACTGATTGAATATATTTTGGTGTCAATCATAACTCTTCTTTGTTTTCATACTGAAAATACTGTGAACCTAAATATACCTAAACCATAGATATTTAGTCTGCAGGATATAAATAAAGCTTCATCTTATAATCATAATAATAATTATTATTATAAATAGGTACTACTACTATTACTACTACTTCTACTACTACTACTACTACTACTACTACTACTATTATTATTATTATTATTATTATTATTATACTGAATACTGGCGGCATGGTGGTGTAGTGGTTAGCACTGTCGCCTTGCACCTCCAGGGTCCGGGTTTGATTACTGGCCAGGTTCGAATCCCATCTCTGTGTGCATGGAGTTTGCATATTCTCCCTGTGCTTGGTTTCCTCCGGGTACTCTGGTTTCCTAAAGACATGTAGGTCAGGTGAATTAGCGTTGCCTGTAGAGTGTGTGTGTGTCCCCTGTGATGGATTGGCACCCTGTCCATGGTGTACCCTGCCTTGTGCCCTAAGTCTCCTGGGATAGGCTCCAGGCCCCCTGTGACCCTGAATACAGGATTAAGCGGTATAGATGATGAGTGATTGAGTGAATACTGATAGAACAACCATTTTCATGACCATAAGGCAAGGACACACGTACGGAATATGACTGAGGCATTGTCTCATGGCAGATTGTTTTCTTCACTGTTGCAGACAGCAGTAATTTAGCAAATGCCATAATTTTTTTTAAATTGGTGGGGTTAGAATTTAAATATTATAAAGTGGTATAATTGGGTTATATCCATTTGACTTCACATGGCTGCCTTAAAAACTGGCTATGCTTTCTGAACAATGGGGTGTGTAAGAGGGCATGGAGTTTAAAACAGTTAAAGGGGAACTATTATGTGAAACTCACTTTTTAGTCATTTTTTGACATTCATATGGGTCTCCAGTAGGGAAAAAAAAAACGAGGACAAAACATTGACTGCGTTTTGACCTTTTTCTGTTTTTATATTAACCAGAGCTTAAACAAACTAATTATTCCCCCCCACCCCCCACCCCCCACCCCCAGTGTGACCTTATATAAGAGGATTTAACCCCTGACTTGATGCTCAGCACTGCTGTTCTCTGCTGGGCCGTGGGTCAGAAGTAGTTCATTTACATACAGTAGACACTGCAGTGACACATTTGGAGGCAATAAAGGGAGCTTGAGGTATGAAAAATGCTTTATCTCGGGTATTTCAGATCGAGCATTTTGGGAAGAATGTGTTTGTGTGTGTGTGTGTGAGTTCATTTATGTCTCTTGAGGACTCGTCTCTACAAGAGCAATACATTTTGTGATGCTTTTTAATTGCTTTTCTCCGACATTGTATTATTTGTGTTAAGTACAGAATGATCTGTGATTAATGACATGGCAGCTATAGCTTCGCTGGTAAAAACTGTGAACAGCCACAAAAAAACGACCGCAAGAAAGTTGTAAGGGCCACATCAATTTTTTTCTTTAATTTTGCTGTGAAATAGAGCCCTAAAAGTTGGTGTTATTAAGTTTTTGCACCCACTGGGTGCAAAAGTTCTAATGTGCTGCTGTGACAAGGCCTGCTGAACTATTTCACTCATTTCAGAGCAAATTACTTAGTAATGAGATAACTAGACCGTCTAGTGTGTATGAACAAGTAAAAACTGATTCCCCCATCTACCAAAACTACGTTGCTATGCTACTCTTATAGTATGTACTGTATATAAATTCCACTCGTCTAAACAGTAAGAAAGATGCCTCGGCTGACTTTAAACCTCTACTTCCGCCGAGATGGACACTGGTTGCATCTATGAGTCACTCATTCTTTACAGAGCTTCTAAGGCACAATGGACTTTTGTGAGGGATTTTAGGCAGACATTCGTGACCGTTCTCAAGGTTTTTTCCGAGCATGAAAGATAATAATCTTTCAACTGGCTGAATGCTTTGCTGGACAGCTGGTCATTGCAGTTCAGTGCTTTTTAACACGTGAAAGCAGCAAGACTCATTGGCACATGGCTACCGATAATTAAAGCTTACAAGGACGAAATACAACAGCAACCAAACTATGAAAGCAGCTGCCAGGGGTTATAAATGGCTTCGAACGAGCCATGAATGGATTATTCTGCAGTGTCATCTTCAGTTTACAAATGAAGTAATCACCTATATTGAAGAAGAGCTGAGGGAACTCATGGCGTATTATTGCAATAATTCACTAGGCGTATTTATTGCTCCGATATTATTCCCCTCGCTTGTTATATGTGAGCGTTAATTTGTGGTTGTCTTCAAATAGGTTTGCCTCTGGAGCTTATCTCTTTACAGCGCGTAGCCCACGTTCGGCGTGCGAAAGTACACGTTCCTTGCCTGGTTCCTTCCACCCGGCACCTTTTTCACACCGCTCTCATTCCACAGCCTCCTCCACACTTCGCTCTGTCTCCCTTTCTCGTGTCCCGTGTGAGAGAGCGGTTTCTGTGAAAAGCATCCATTATGGCTGGATGCATAGTCGCCTGTGTTGTTGAGCGAGGGAGCTGGCACTCCTCAATGCCCACCTGCACAGGAAGCCCAAACACTAAGAGCGTGACAGCTGAATGCCCCATTCCTCCCTTTCCAATCCTCCCCTCCTCCTTCGCCTCAGCTTTGGTGTCAACCGGCTCTTTGTCTGCATCCGATAACATCAAACATGACCAAAATAAGACCGTTCTGGTTCGAAAAAGGAAAAGAACCTAACGCTATCCATCCCACTGTGTCTTTTTCTGGCAAAACAGTGTTAAAACAATGAAATCCGAACTCTGTCCAGGAGTGGTATATTCTTCCTTTATCACAGCAATCATTTTTAAATTACTGCTAGAACTATTATTATTCTAAAAGTCAACAGTGCTGTGGTACTATAAATATTTTACATCTTAATTACTTAGATTAGATTCAATTAGATACGATTAGATTACACTTTATTGTCAAAAAAAGAGAAATGCAGCAATACAGAATTATCAGAATTGCATGGCATTACTTATCAGGCTGTAAATTAGATCGCTTGGGTAATCTGTCTCATTAACAGCAGAGTAGATCTTATGAGGACACCTGCATGGATTCTGTTGATGAAACTAGGGCATGTTGAATATTCTTTTCTTTTTTTTCCTTTTTTTCAAGACCCTGCTCTCTCTCCCTTTGGTCTCAGCCCTGTTTTCTTGCATGCAGAAGGAACTTCCCATCAACCAACTCATCAGCCTGAATCAAATCGTGTTCTCACGTGGTAGAGCTGCACCTAGAGACGTAGTCCTCGGCACTCAGCTCCACTTTTAAATTCACACTGAACGAGCTGTTGTTTCTCTCCTTCTCTGTTTCTCGCTTCCTCTCTTGCGCGCACACACACACACACACACACTCGCTCTCTTTTTTGCTTTCTCTCTTCCTCGATTTTTTTTTTCCCTTTCGCCGGCGCCATTAAAATTACCTGAGCCATTCTCTTCTCAGGCTATTTTCCCTCAAGTGCTCTTCAGCTCCGTCGCAGATAAGGCACAATATTTCTTTCTCATTAGTGACCATTCCTTATGGTTAACAAACATTCATGGAAGCAAGGGCCGCTCTGTTTTGCAACATCATTTCAGCTTGATGAAAATAATTAGAGTAGGGACAGAAAAAAAGGTTATTTTTCCCTAAAAAAAGCAAAAACCAAGCCAATTTCTTGAGCTCGGGTTTCTGTGGCGCGCACGGTAGACTAAATCGTGTCATGCGGAGCAGCTCTGATGTGTTACGACCTGTGGAGGGTGTGCCATCTGGACTATTAAAACCTGAGGAACATGGCTGTTATAAAGCACATAACAGGGCGTTTGCTTTTGTTGCACACCAGCATTGTGAAAAATGAATGCTATGTTCATTGCAGAGAGGGCTGTTAGTGCACAAGTAAAACCCAAATGGGAGGAACTTTCATAAACATGCTGAATCGCACAAAACAGACCAAAAAAAAAAAAAACAGTGCCTGTTTGACAAAAGCGTAAATCTTCAGTTCCCAAGTGTGCAGTGTTGCAAAAGATTTCTAGCTTGGAAAAGGAGATAAAGTATAAACAATTATATTTCCAGAACAATCACATAAAAGAATTGCCCTAAAACAATTCCTTAATTAAAAATATGATCACTCAAGACCTACCATCAGTGACGCTTTAGAACCATGTTCAATTTTACATATTAAAGGGTATACATTGATTGATGTCTTGTTCTACGACAATATATTATTAAATAAATGATGAGTCCGGAATATTCCTCTGTTCAATCTATAAGGATTTTATTCCAGAACAATCACTAATTAAATGTATGACTTGTACTGTAGTAGAGCAACCTAGAGGCGTTTTCAAATTAACCACGATTGATTTGTTCGTGCCCAGGAGCGATCGCACCCTCCTCCCCACTCCCCCGCTGGCGAGCGTTCACATTGTTTTTGCTCTCTGCTCTCGTGTACGCTTGCGTATTTACTCTCAGAGAAACAGCAAGGAGCAGTATGCACCTACTTGGTTTGTGAGCCACCATTAAACACAAGAGTACTCGTCTGCATCAGCTATGCCTGTGTAGGATAGAAGATGAGATTGGAGCGATTTCAGAGGACACAGACGACACTGATTATGCCACATCTAAACGGCGAGTTCCTTTTGTGTTTTCAGGTACAATCGGCTTCCGTATCTGATCATTTCCGGAACAGGAATACTTGACCTCAAAGTCTGGTTCATTCTGATCAGTGAGAACACAATCGTTCCGTGCTTGGGAACCATGCCCGAGAGCTATTGTGTTATCACTGAGTGAACCAGTCTTTGGGGACAGGTATTCTCGGAAACGGCCCCCGAGTGGCGCAGTGCTTAAAGTGCTTGCCCTATCATCCAGAGGGGCACGCAGTGCTCCGACTTTAATTACAGCTCTACAGCCAATCAGGGGCGTCTGTGAGCTCACGCAAGCTGAAGGAGCAGATAGTGCTGTCCTCCGAGTGTTCTGCGCTGCCCCCAACAGTGTACTGTATAAGTGAGCAGTTTGAAAAGATGGTGGGACATGGTTCGGAGGAAACATGTGATAGTCTTCAGCCCTGCCAACTGAATGGTCATAGTAGAATCCATGTGGGAGCCCCAAGTGACAGGGAAGAAATGGACATGATTGAATTAAGGAAAAAATCTGGGAAAACATTTTTGGAAAAGATCCCTGGGTCCTAATGTAAAAATGCCCAAAATAGTCTATACTAAAGCAGCGCAAATTGTATAAATCTTCTTTGAGTTGTGGTTACTAGTGTTTTTAAATTACAGATGCTAAATTCATCTGTTCATCCATCCACTGCCTGTAGCTCTTGTCCTGTGTAGGGATGTGCAGGCCTTGACCCCATCATAGAGAACTCATGGCACAAGGTGGGGAACTGGGGTCAATTTGGAAACGCCAGTCACTTAATGTCTTTGGACTATTGGTGGAAACCCATTCAAGCACAATGAAAAAATGCAAACTCTTTTTTTTTTTTTTTTTTTTGGATTTTTCCCCGATTTTCTCCCTAATTTAGTCATGTCCAATTCCTCCCCGTCACTAGGGGGCTCCCACATTAAGGCTACTACTACCACTCAGCCGGGAGGGCCGAAGACTATCACCTGTTTCCTCCGAACCATGTGACGCCAGCCGACCGCATCTTTTCGAACTGCTCGCTCGCGCACCGTTGGGGGCGGTGTAACACACTCGGAGGACAGCGCTATCCGCTCCCTCCGTTGCGCGAGCTCACAGACGCCCCTGACTGGCTGTAGAGCCGTGATTAATGTGGGAGCACTAAGTACCTCTCATCCCTCCCCTCTGAGAGAGCTCGGCCAATCAGCTCTCTCTAGACCTCCGGCTGCGAGAGGTTACAGCACCACCCGGGATTCGAACTGGCGATCTCCGGCAAAATGCAAACTCTAAAAACAAAGACTGGAACCGCCAACCATAAGCTGAGATGTTAAATGGTATTATACTATATATACTACAAGCTAAAAGCCAGCAATACTTTACACTATATTAGAATACCCTATATTAGAAATGCTTGGAAGTATTTATGTTTTTTTTTAGGTATATAAATATAGGTAAATTAATATTCAGTAATAAACAATTAAGCTAGAAATGTGACTCCTCATAACATTTATTTTCTTACTTACTTACTTGATTGATTGATTGATAGATAGATAGATAGATAGATAGATAGATAGATAGATAGATAGATAGATAGATAGATAGATAGACAACAAAATGGAAACAGTATGTCAAAACATTACTACAGTATAATCATGCTCAAACAAAATGATGAGTTAAACCTTCCAATTAAAAAGCACAGCAGGACCACATGTTTGGAACATATGATTTTCTAAATAGAAGCATAGCTGTCACATTTCTGCTCATGTGAGTGGTTACAGATGTTGTAGTGTTTAGTAAACAGCTGTCACATGTTAAAAACATTATTGTCCCTCATGCAAAATTCACGTTACTAATTTGGAATATGGGGGCTTTCTTCTATATACACTGATCAACCATAAAATTATGAGCATTGACAGGTGAAGTGACTAACATTGATTTTCTCATTGCAACGGCACTTGGAAACGGGTGGGATATACAGTATTAGGCAGCAAGTGAACATTTTGTCAAGCATAATGATTTAAGCAACTTTGACAAGGCCAAATTATGATGGCACGAGGACCGAGGATTGAGAGCAACTTCAACTTGTTGGATGTTCCCGATTTGCCGTGGTCAGGGCCTACAAGAAGTGGTCCAAGGAAGGAAAACTGATGAACCGGTAACAAGGTCATGGACGGCCAAGGCGCACTGATGCATGAGTGGAGCGAAGGCTGGGTTTTGTTGTCTGATCCAGTAGAAGAGCTACTGTTGCTCAAATTGCTGAAAACATTCATGCTGGTTTCCATAGAAAGGTGTCAGAACACACAGTGCAGTGCAGTGCAGTTTATTATGTGTGGGGCTGGGTAGCTGCAGGCTTGTCAGGGTGCCCATCCTGACCAATGTCCAAAGGCAACGGGCAGGCATGTAAATAGCAGAACTGCACCATGGAGCAGTGGAAGAAGGTGGCCTGGTTTAATGAATCGTGTTTTCTTTGTGTGTGTGTGTGTGTGTGTGTGTGTGCGTGTGTGTGTGTGTGTGTGTGTGTGTGTGTGTGTGTGTGTGTGTGTGTGTGTGTGTGTGTGTGTGTGTGTGTGTGTGTGTGGCCAATAGATGGCACAGGGATACACTATGGGAAACTTATGGGAAAGAAAGCTGGCAGAGGAAGTGTCATGCTTTGTGCAATGTTCTGCTGGGACACCTTGGCTCATGCCATACTGTACATGTCAATGCTGTCACATGCCTCATGAAAATGGTATTCCTTGATTGCACTGGCGTCTTCCAGCAGGATAATGTGCCCTGCCACAATGCAAAAATGGTTCAAGAAAGGTTTGAGGAACAGAATACTGAGTTTAAGGTGTTGACTTGGCCTCTAAATTCTCCAGATCTCAATCCAATTGGGCATCTGTGGGATGTGCTGAAAAAACAAGCCTGAGCCATTCGAGCCCTACCTCGCAACTTACAGGACTTGAAGGATCTGCGGCTGATGGCATGGTCCCACATACCAGTGCATACCCTCAGAGATCTACTGGATTTGATGCTTTGACGGGTCAGAGCTATAATGGTGGCAACTGGGAGACCTACTCAATATTAGGCAGGTGGTCATAATTCTATGGTTAATCTGTGTATTTGATCAATTGATTCATTTTAAAAAGGCGACAAATGTTATAAGCAAGGAGGAAATCTGTTGAGATCAACAGCTAATTTCAATTTGGTTCATGCTATTACTGTAATGAGTCATTTGTCTTGTGGGAATAATAACAAGTTGAAAGAATGACACTGTTATTTTGAATGTAATATTTTGTTGCCAGAGTAACCTTAGATGTCTGTACACCCCCTCAATTTACTGTTTCCATAAAATACAAGCTTTGCTGCTTCACTGGCTTTTACCTTGTAGCGTTTCCCCTTTTTTAGCCTTAAGCTTTTCTTCATCTCAGCCCTATTCCAGAAATATAGCCAGAAGGTTAGGTCTGCTTAGTTCCCATAGCATCGATTGCACTTGATAACTGGCTACAAGTACATCAGTATTAGCCTACTACAGGACCTAATGGAGCACTGTTAACTGTAGGTTAGTTTACCGTACCTTCTTTGTAGAACAGCTTGCAAATTGAGGTCAATTTGCAATGCCTAAAGTGTGCAATTATTTTACATGCTTGAGTTAGTTGTAAGTTCTAAGTTCCAAGTTGTATATATGATATAGTCGTTCCATTTTTTTCTGATAAGTAGAGAGCAGTCAAAGCATCTACTTGACTGGCAATGGGATATACCCCTAGTAATATTGTTTTCAATACACCTTGAAATCCCTCTACACAATACCAGTCAAACGTTTGGACACACCTTTTAAGCACATGGTCTTTCCCTATTTTTGGTTTCTTTCTACATTGTAAAACAATGCTGAAGGCATCCAAAATATGCAACAATCTTCTTAGACCACTTGATATTGAGATGTGTCTGCTACTTATGATCTGTAAAGCCTTCATATTGGTTCTTATCTGAGATGCTGTTAATTGGAGATTTTTGTGGCTGGTAACGCTAACGCATCTGCAGTAGAGGTTAGTCTTGGTCTTGCTTTCCTGGGATGGTCTTCAGAAAGACATGGTGCTTAATGGGTTTTGCAAATGCACTTGACAATAGAACTATTCCAGAACATCTGACCTTTGGGTCTTACAATAACAATTAACTGTTGTTGTTGTTGTTGTCGTTACTCAATTACCTAATGCCGTGTGTGTTATTTCATAGTTTCGAAAAAGTCCAGTATTGCTCTAGGCGGCACGGTGGCTTAGTGGCTAGTACTGCGGCCTCGCACCTCCAGGGTCGAGGATTCGATTCCCGCCTCGGGTCTCTATGTGTGTCCCACAGTTCAAAGACATGCAGATTAAGGTACAGTAATTGGTGTTCCCAAATTGCCTGTAGTGCGGGAATTGGTGTGTGAGTGCTTGGTGTGTGCATTGTGCTCATTCAGCTTCAAGAAGTGATATAAGGTACCGTGACAATAGGGCTCAATCAAAGTGCCAGTTCATCCAGTGGGAATGAGGTCAGAGATCTGTGCAATTCATTTATATTAAACTCCAATTTTGGGAAACCATGCTCGATATGTGCACTGGGACATTGTCATGCTAGAACAGCTTCAGGTCCCGTAGCTCACATGAAGGGAAATCTTAATGCTACAACACACAGAATTTTAGGCAATTTTGTGCATCCCAGTTTGAGGTAACAGTTAAGAGAGGGCTCCCGAATGTCAAGGAAACATATGAATGTCCTAATCAATCTATTGCTCATCCAAATACACACATGTAACTTATTTAATGTTTAAGTCTACAGTGATTTCTTATCATCTTTATCTTCGTTTCTTAGACATAATGTTTGTTCAGTATGACACACAAAACAGAACAGGATTTTTCCTCCATCAATTCAAATGATTTTACAAAGCAAACTGTTTCAGATTGTTCACGCTTCTGATCTTGATTCTTATCAAGAATAGATGAATAAAGAATATATGAATTCTGGAATATAGATAAGCATACTGTAATAAATGTTAAGGATGGTATTTTTTATGGTACATTCACTACCTGGAAATGTTTTTTAGTTTGTGGAGAAATAAAACTTTTCCCAACCACAGAGGGTCTCCAAGTACAACTCTTTTTAGAAAGCAAATAATGCATAATTAAAAGAAGAACTCTTGAAGAATCCTATTTTAGGAGTGTATGTGATGTGTGTTTAAATGGATTATGAATATCAAAGTGATACAAGCTGTTGAAAATGAAGGATCCATATGCTACACCAAGAGACTCCATGTACTTACATAGTTAGTTAGAAACTTCATTGCCCCTGCCGGGAAAGTGTTTCCTCGCTAAGGCAACACTAACAATATTTTTACTCTAACATGACACATTCTCACTATTAAAAAAAAAGAAATGTCTTGATATAATGAGAAACATTATGCAATATATCACAAGCACTGGTTAAAGGTCTTAGTGCCATTCCATGTTATCTACAAGATGTATTTTTCTCATGGAAGCGCCGATCTAATGTGACAGATTTCATCCAGGCCAACTGGAAAACAGGCTAAAACAATTATTTGTTTGAGTAGTGCACGGGATGGAGTGTGTTCTTTTTTTAAACTTCTGCTCCCCAAAATATCTGCGGACAGCCCCATCTCATTACATGCCACTGTGAGTAATTAATGCTCAAATGCAGCTTGGCCTTGTATCTGTATGTGCAGCTACAGCTGGTGTCTAGAGTGCAAGAGCCAGGAACCTTCCTACAGAGAGCAGTAGGCTGTTAGATGGACTGTTTTTTTTTTTTTTTTCAGACGTTTGTTTATCCGACACACACTGGGCACAAGAGCTAGCTGCCTCAGTCAGATGGACACACATAGGCGCTCCCCTGAGCGTCCTGGGACTCCTCGGAAACGGTAAAGGCTTCATTAGCCACGACCAGCTTCTCTGCAGAAGGAACATCTGTTTGCTAACTGCTAGCGTCGTTACCCAGCCCTCTCCGTCTGCCTTATTGCCGGCATGGTCCCATGTCTGTTAATAGAATCCTCATTAGTAGGCTGCTTCTTGACGGAGAACAGTGCAAGTGCACGGCAAAACTCTCCCACTGGCGTCTATCATGACAAGAGCATCTAACCAAGATTTTGCTCAAAGACCACTGAAATAAGCCCGCTTCGACCCCAAATGGAAGTGAATGGGTTAGCGTCTTCTTTACCCCTCCGCAGGGAGTTTCGTCAGCTAAGCTGTGTCTGTGTCAGCATCGATTCATTCCTGTTCGGTATCAAGTCGCATAGCAGCTCCAATCTAAAGATAATAGGCTCTGACCAGAAACAACACTTGCTCCCTCTGTGACTCCTTGGCTGCAAGGTCAGAGCTTTTTTTTCTTTCTTCTTATTCTTCTTTTTTTTCACAGCTTACTCAAGGTGCGTGGTGAGTGGAGTCGCTCGAGCGTTGCGACAATACCACCACAATTTGATGAGAGCCAGAGCAAAGTCAATTTCTCAGTGTCACAACTGATAAAACTCAGATGCAAACTGACCAAAAAGGGCATACCAAAGAGGGTGCTTGGAATATGTGATCGCAACACCACAGGATCAACAGCATATGTGGGGGTTTAGCAGATAGCTGGGTAAAAAAAAAGAAAGAAAACTTTGAGGCGGAAATATCAAGAGGTCAGAGAGCTCGATGAAAGGCAATTAGCCTTATTACCCGTGTGCCCGACCGTCAGCTTCGTTGGGAATCAACTGGCCACGGCTGGGATTTAGCTGGATAATTGATATAGCCAGGTGGGAGCTAGGTGTTGTTTTTATGCCCTGTCATACTAATAGGAGTGCTGGATGGGCGGATAATCGCATAGAAAGCTCACCTGCCCATACCTTTATCTAGTCCAGCCCCAGAGGTGTTAGGCATGATGAATCTCCACATCAATCTCTCTCTCTTCCTATCTCTCTCACTGTCTGCAAGGGCATTCGGTCTAGCCTGGCATGACTGTGTGTTCCCCTGAGCTGCGCAGCTCAGCTGTTCACGCTTTCCACCCCTGTTTGAATGCAGGCTCTTGGGAAATCTATACGGCTACAGATGTGTGCCCAGTGGCTGCTATAAACACAGCGAGAGGACGGGAGGTATGAATATCCGCCAAAATAAAGAGCCAAAATTCATGCTATCAGGGGAAAGGAGGGGAAAGGAAAGCAAACACAAACTCCCAGCTCTCTCTGAGCTGTAATCATTTATGGGTCTCATCCCACCACCACTATTTTCCTATCCTATCCTCCTGCCTTCCGGTTGCAAATGTATATGTGAGACTGATAATCTCCTGTGTGATCAGTGAGGCAGAAAGGCAACTATTGAATGCCTTTCATCCTCCCCTCAGAGCGGATGGGACTCACCGTCGGGGAAAAAAAAAATACTTCTCAGTCTGAAGCCAAGCTCCAGCGTCTCCGCACAGCAGGATCAAGCAACAGGCTTTAATAGCTGCAGCCATTGTTCGCATTCAACTCACAGCATTATTAAAGCCCTTAAGATAACATGCTTCTTTGCATCTTGCTGTTAAGATTCAACACTTGAGAAGAGTCTAAGCAAAATTTTGATTCCCTGCAATCAGGAGGGAGTATCTAAGTAATCCGTGTGGCATTTTGCTTCGTGGTGTATTCATGGCCCTGAATTACACCAGCAATATGACACGATATCTAAACGATATCAAAACTGTCAACATGGATTTTCTGCATGACGTAAAATACATAATACATTAGGCCGAACCAAAGCAAAGGATATTCATTAAACGTCCATCACCGTGTCAGTCTGGTCCTGATTAACTCCCTGATTGAGATCCAAATTACAGTCCATCAGTTGTAATTTGTGTAGTCACTTCATCAAAATTTTGTTCAGTATGAATACCTGGAGATGTCAGTTTTTGAAAGCATGGAAGATAATGTCATATGTTGCCCTGTCACTGTGGTTCTGGCAAATCTCTCACACGCTGGGGAGGATGGACAGACACTATCAGGTTACAGCTCACTAAGATACATTTCTTTGGACCCCATTGTACGCATGTACTGTACAAACCAAAAAATGTGAGAAATAAAGATTTAATCCTTTTATCAGGCAATTAGATTTCCCTTATTGTGACATCATATATAGAGATGAATCATACATTATCCAAACCCTGGCTGTAGAATTTATGTTTAAACAAAATGCATTTTTTTTTTCAAGCTTTTGCATTTGCTCATTAAAAAATGCTTTAAGCTGAGCTACAATCCACGAATGCATAGCTGTCTTCACTTCTTCGTCAGAAGTAAATCTTCATCCTTGTAGGGCTGCTTTCAGGGGACCTAACAGATGAAAGGCCGATGGATCAGGATCAGGGCTATAGGGAGGATGCTTCAACGCCTCAAAGCAAAGTTTATGCAGAGTGTCGACAGTATGGGCAGAAGTGTGCAGACGTGCATCGTGTCATGCAAGATCACAACGCCCTTGGACAGTCCAATGGGTTTATTCTGAAGGTTAGGCTTCATTGTTGAATGTCGAACCTTTTTTCCTAATAATGTTCCAATACAGGCCCTTGAAAATCCCCCAAAAATGTAGCCATTAATTTACCAGCTCATGGTTGACCTTTTCTTGGTTGGCGATTGAGGATGTTTCTATTCCTTGATCTGCCGTTTACTCTCAAGTTTATAATGATGAATCCATGTCTCGTCAACAATAATGATTCTCTTTAGGAAACTTTCACCTTCCTTAGAGTATTGGTCCAAATTCCAAAACTCTTCTGTTCATGCTCTTCCATGAGTTGTTTCAGCACCAGATACCCCACTTAGACCACAAAAATATGAATCACTGCTCTTCTTTTCTTTATATATATATATGGAACCTCGGATTGTGAGTAACGTGGTTTGCGAGTGTTCCACAAGACGAGCAAAGATTTTTAATAAATTTTGAATAAAAAAATTAGCAAGTCTTGGATTACGAGTACCGAGTATCATGTATCACGCATGCGCTTCTTGTTTTGATGCTGAACGTCACATGATCACAACTGAGCCAATGGTTTCTCTCTCTCTTGCGCTGCGGAATTGTGGGTAATCGTCACCCCACTGGGTCTTAGTGCTCGTCTCTCACTGGTATAATCAACATCCGTACGCAGGTGTACTGTTTACTATACTACTGTGCCCACATGTATGCACGTAAAACATATTTTATTTTGTGTTTGTAAGCGTGTGTGTACAACGAGTGTGTACACTCCCCCCCCCACACACACACACACACTCTCTCTCTTTTATATATAAATATATATATATATATATATATATATATATATATATATATATATATATACCATCCGCCATTTGTTATTCAGCTCTGCTGTTCTCTGGAGGGGTGTGGCTCTTTGGTAGCTCATTTACATAGACACTGAAACAGTATGTGCAGATAGAGGAGAGAAACAAGGGGAGATTGAGGTATAAAAAGAGTTTTCTGATACATTTTTTAAGCTGAAGTATTAACAGACACACTTTGGGGAACCTCTGAGACCTGTGTTAACTTGTTAAAGAAATTGTAAAATACAGGACCTTTAAGTGGGAATTCAGGGAAAATAAATTGGGCTAAAGATAATTGTACAGCGTTTTTTGGCTGTTAGGGATATAAGCAAAGTATTTCAGTTGCTATACACAGTGATGCAGAAAATACTCTTGAATGTTGTCACCATAAAATAAAAATCTATTTTAATAATTTAAAAAAACAGTATTACCCTTCATGGCGCATGAACCAGTAAACCAAGGGCGTGTATATTTAAGTAAATCCTTGTCATATTTGTGGCTGCTCATATTCAGATGTACCGTAGTGACTTAGTGTATGAAGGAAACCATAGAAGATAAAAATGTCTCGAAAAAGAGATTTATCAGGCAAAAAAAAACAGTAGTCGATAAGTCCATGAGTATTTTTTGTTCTATACGTTTTGTTTTTTTTTCCCCCTAAGCTCCCATCTCCTTTGTTTTGCTTCTTTTTTTTTTAAACAACCTCACTTTAAAGTCGAGAAGGCATATCATTTTTCCTGCATCCCCTTTGCATTTAAAGGTTTCTCCTCCACCGAACTATTCACACAGGTCTGCCTCTGCTGTCAACAGCATGTCATCCCAAAGCCCTTGTGCGACTCCAGCAGTGTTCACTCTCTATCTGCAGATGAGTGGATCTTTACCACTATGTCAGATTGTCATGGTGAATATTCCTGCCTAAATTTTATTCCCAGTAACGGGCATTTCATGTTACTTTAGAACTAGGTATGTAACCACATACGATTACATTAATCAGATCAGGTTTAATCAAGAAAGCTTGATGCTTCACATGAACATCTGGTAGAGACAAGAGGTGTGCATTATGCATGGAGCACAACAGCATGAAAAAGAAGTGGAGGTTTCTTTATTGAATTTCAGAATAAGCAGAATTTCTGATGTGAAGATCTTGTGACAAAAATTGACTAATGCGTTTGTAGAATTCATTTATTCTTTGTAGCTGCCTGATCAGGCTGATGGTTTAAATTAGACTAGGATGTGGTAAGATGTGAGTGTAAGAAGAAAAAAATATTAAGCCCCATAAGCTTTACTAGATGATGTAAGGGACCTATCAGAACTTACATTTACGGACAGTTTCTAGACTACACCTTCTTTGGGTTTATATTTAAATACAAAACTTTGTAAAAACAATTTTGGTTCCTGGACAGTATTGCAGATGATTGCTCAAATATAGCTTTTGTGACATTTAAAGATGGGCTGATTTGCATTATTGCATTTTCAGTATATATAGACAGGAAAAAAACAACATACACATGCAAACATTCACATTTATTCATACCAAAGTTATAAAAAATTATCAAAAGATTTAGAAGAAAGTGGTTATACAAAAATATCAAACAAAAGATGTTAGAGTATGGCTTTTATATAAATATATACAGAATTACTACTATGTTTGAAATCACTTTCATGAAGCAGCGTCCAAATATGGTCTCACATCTTCTTCTAATTATATTGTCCTGTGCGTCCAGGTTGAAGTACTCACCTTGCTCCTTAGAGTAGAGTACGCTCTCAATGTTCTCCTTGAATTTATCAAAATAAGCATCAAGGATATGGATTTTAATAGACATCCTTCAGCCCACTCATCTGTAGGTCTTTATCAGAGTCTCAACAAGATGCTTATACTGTAGTTTTTTTTTTGCTTTGTTATTGCCCAGGCAGCCCTCAACCACTGTGAAACAAAAAACATGTTCCAAGCTGCCTAGTGAGCTTTTTGGGGAACTTCATGCAGTCCAGACTCTTCTTTATCTGTGGTCTGACAAAGACATGGGATATGACTTTTGCCTCAGACAGCTTAGTAAGGATGTCTTGAAGGTACTTGAAGGCCGTCGAGTCGTTATCCAGAGCACTGACGTATTGTTTCATAAGCCCTGGTTGGATGTGCAGTACTGCCTTCAGCACCTTTTAAGGGTCCACCAATGGTGTCCGCTTGAAGTCGTTCCTTCCCATAGCAAACGAAGTTCGCTGTGGCCAGTCCTGCCTTTGGTAGTCTGCTTTGGTGTTGCTGCTGTTCCAAAGCCAAAGATAGCATGGAAACTTGGAATGCAGACATTTTAAATAAAATGTCTCCAATGGCCTCCCAGCCATAATTATCCTGCATTCAGAAATGTCTTGACACTTTTGTGATCCTATTTGAGGTTAAGACATTAAAATCTATTTTTGACCCAGGGAGGAACATTGTTTAAATCACATCCCATATCCTTTATTTTAACCGACAAAATGAGGTTTTTGTTGCCCCTGAAATTTCCGATTTTGACTTTCAGCTAATGTGCATGTACTTATCGGCAGTTTGAGAGTTAACTGGTAGCCTGGTTGCAGTGACTGTGGACAGAAGCAGGTTAATTAGAGTCTGAGATTTGAACCTCTCACATGCCCCGGCTGATTTATTCAGAAGGAGTTGAAGTCTGGCACCACCTCGCCTGCCTAAGGTGTCGGAAAATGTCAACGATTGACACATCATCACTTCAGGGAGGCTAAACTGGATTTTAGAGGCATACAGCCTCCCATTTGTCTCTCTATCCTGAAAAGCCAGGAAGGTTTGACCATATCTTCAGAAAATTCTGATAAATTATAAAATGTAACTTGCGCATTGAGGTCCACATCCCTGAATTATACATCAATTTGTGTGTCTGTAAAGCAAAATATTGCAGTGAAATAGAAAAATCACTAATGGAAAATCAAATTATGTTCTATATCCATTCATATCAGTTGTGTAATGCAGTGCCTCTGTCTTTATCAGTGCTATTTCTCCATCTGTATTCCGATTTAAAACCCAAAGTGGACATGGCCTCTTTATTAAATATGAACCATATTACTGTCTGTTCCCATAAACAGTACAAGAGTTAGAAAGTTTGTTGGTCGAGCCATTTAATTGAATCAATGGGTCAGTTTTATATTTATAATCAATTAAATTATTTAATCTATTTAGTTAAACTTAGAAAAGTAAAACTTTAAATCTATAATTATTGAGAAAAAAAAAAACACACACACAGCTTTTGCAGAAAATACCAAGTGCTTGCATCTATGCCAGTACAGTTTTCAGTTTTTTTTTTTCTTCTTCTTCTTCTTCTTTTGAATTTATGGGCAGTTTCTACAATACCACCCCCTACTGGACTGGGGTATAGAGCAGAAGAATGGCAGGGAAAAAATTATCACTTTGTATGAGACATTTAAACAAACAGCCATAAACAATTTATACAGAATTTCAATGACTATTAATTAGCTTTTTAACCTGATAGAATAAAGCTGCTTGAAACAACCCATTTTCGGGCAGTTTCTTACACTATAATCCCTGGGATTTGCCATGCACCTGTTTATTTTTTATTATTATTATTATTATTATTATTATTTCTTCCTGCCCACACTTTCTTATTAATTTAGTCGGTTCTGCTTCATATTATTATCCTACTTTAAACCACCATGACCCTGAGCAGGATGTTACTAATGACCACCATTAACATTAACCATTAGCTGGGGCGTATTTTCTTCATGTCTGCTCCTGTTTATGCAACCTTTTTTTGTATTTTGCTGTCCACCGCATCCTGATGTACACCTCTAGTCTCACCCACGTGCCCCGTTAAAATAGTGTGCCTCTGATTCATAGCTGTATTTGGTATTGTTTAGAGCGCATTATCTGTTTTTTCCAAATAATATATCCTTATTAGGTCATATCCCTTATACAGTACCTACTATACACTATTGTACACTCTGAAGGTGTTTAGCCCATTATCCTAACATGACCAGATTGTTGTCGCCTCTTTGTAACCGAGGCCAAGTTTCCGTTGGCTGCCAGACTCCTGCGCTTATAGTTAGGGGGTCAGTGTTTCTGTGAGACCTATTCAGGTTCATCCATGGCACCATATGCCGTATGAAGAGGCTGCATATGGCTTTGCTTGTGAAGGGTCTGCACATGAAATTGTACACAAAATACAAAGGCAGTTTCAAAGGAGCCATGATTGAGGTTTATTGTTATAAAATTAGAGAACACTGCGTTGTCTTTCCTTACTGTATTCCCCCTCTAGGACATTTCTCTGAAATGTAGCACTGTGTAGCAAGAAACTTGCTTTACTGAATATCATGCCTTCTCAGGTACCAACGCCACTGTGTATGTGGAACAGGTTGAAATATCACTCTAAGTATTGAGCCATTTCACTACCATGCATTAACACTACAAGAAACATTTAATACAGCATTTTTTATTTAAAGCATAATAAAACTAGAATGTTACCCTTCATATAATTATGTAAATCCATCCATGGAATTTTGTGCTAAAAGAATGACTGTTGCTTTCCATTCACACGGAATGTAGCTCAGTTCACAAAACATACAATTTTCTTCCCAGTCCTGATTGACATGACAAGATTTATATGATGCAGAGTAAATAACTGTTGTGTTATAATTACAGAGGTGAGGGGATTATGGCTGGGAACCGGATTGGCGTATGTAATTAGGATATTGATATGGCATATCGGACTGACTCAACTCAGGGCCTGACTGGTAGAGCTGTGAATCATAATTTGACTGTCGATTTGATTTGATGCAGTTTGATTCTCGTGCATTGTGATTTTCGATTTGATTCAGTAGCACTCATTTTTACTGTCTGACCTGCCTCAAGCAGTTATATTTCTTTCAATTTTTAAAACAAATATGAAAAATTACTAAAAGAGTATTAAACAATAAATATAGAAATGCTGTGTAGCTTGAGTTGTTGATTGTGTAAATGTCACATGTGTAAATGTCACAGATGGCGAGGTGGCGTAGTGGTTAGCACTGTTGCCTCGCACCTCCAGGATGGAGGGTTTGATTCCCACCTTGGATTTGTGTGTATGAAGTTTTCATGTACTCCCTGTGCTTGGTGGGTTTCCTGCCACAGTCAAAGACATGCAGATTAGGCTAATTGGCATTCATTTATGGATCGGCACCCCGTCCAGGGTGTACCCTGTCTTGTGCCTGTAGTCTCCTGTGATAGGCTGTAGGCCCCTGAGACCCTGTACACAGGATAACCAAAGTAGAAGATGAATGAATGAATGAAAAAGATCTTCTGCTCCACTCTCCAGTCCACTAGGTGGTGGTATTGCACCCACTGCACATACATTTAAAAAAAGTAGAAGCATTACTTTTGCAAAACAAGAGTATTAGTAGGTTTTCTTTTCTGTAAAAACTGTGGTGTATTTTTAAGGAAGTAAATTAAATGCCAGATTTTACCGTTCTACGTATGCAAGTTTATAAAAATCTTTTTGATTTGCAAATTGATTCTGAATCCAAACCTTAATTAATCGATTCAGTTCATTCAACAAAATATCCATTTAACACTTTATTATATAATTATGTCTTAATTGAGATGTTAAATGTTTCTCAACAGTCCTGTTGTAAATAAAAATAAAATCTTCTGGAAATGACCAGAGCATTAGATGACCAAGGAATCAGGAGACTCAGAGCCAGGGTTCAGCTGGAGAAGTTTATTTTGCTTGCAAGCGTCAATCAGTCAGCCTGGGCAATGAAATCCAAACATAAATGGCAAAAGACCCATTTTATACTAAGATGTAAACATCGACCCAAGGCCAAGAAATAGAAAAACAATGGTAGAAAAATACAATCAAGGTTAAAACATCATGTGAGAATCAAGTAAACAAGGACACTTACTAAGATCACGCTGACATAAATCCATTCTTAATGATTGTACCATATTCATATAAAAGATTAAGGAAAATTAGAAATAAATCCCTCAGTACCTTTCCTTACCAGTACTAATTCAATAATAACTAAATAATACTAAATACTTTTACTAAAAAAAAAAAACAATGGATGAAAATGAGACATAAATATTAGAACTAGGCGACAGGACAAAGATGGAACTCTACCAATAATAAAAGGGAAGTGGTTAACACATGCTAGGAGCTTACAGTAAGTGTTTGAGAAGTTTCACATATTGTTAGGAAGCTGGGCTCAGTCAGCCATGAAACATCATCCCTGGAGTTAAGAGGCAAACTCGTGACCTTTTGATCGGTAGCCTACAGCCTTAATCTCCATATTTTTCTTTTTAGATTACTGAAATCACTGTCATTTTTCATAAACAAAATCTAGACTAATACTAACAATAACCAGTCTGCTCATGAGACAGTTCATGCACACTGACTAGCCAAGAGGAATCATGATCTGTCAAAATAGAGGAATACAGCTTGTATTACTTATACCCACACACTCATACAGTACATACACATCTCCAACGTCACACACTCCCACAATGGAGCGCAGCTGCTTTAAAGACAATGATTTTGTCGTGATGCGGTAGGAATACATTTCTGCCTTCCTGGTTCCATTTCAGTCTTTACCGCGTTCAAAAGTGCAAAGGCAGCGGGCTACTATTTTAGGCCCCGTGTTTACACAGCGTGTCTGTTTGAATTAGCGCGAGCATATGTGTTGTTCTACTGCGGGGCCTGTTATCTCACTGACCAGGGTCTTGGAACTGGCCTCAGACAGACCCATCCATGCCCCAGACCGACATGGCTGTCACAGGACGCGCGAAGAGAGACGTCTGCCTGGCGTAGTCAAACATTTACCTGTTAATGCTTGCTCAAACATGACCAAAATGTCAACATTGATCTGCTGTTTCTGAAATCAGCAAGACACAAATTAGACAGGATGGTCCGCAAAAAAAAATTTAAATAAAAAGCCTTGATAGAGTGTATGTGATGTCCCAAAAGTAGTTTTAACCATCGGCTCTTATTTCATTCTGCTCATTCTCTCAGTTTGCACTTTTAATGCATTTTGGCACCACTATTTGAAGCTGTGAAGGAGCGTAAACGCTGTACAGACAGCACGAGCTGTATTTTCTGCTTAATGAGGAGAGCCTGTGGAAACGAGGAGAAAGAGAGCATATCTTTGAAATGGCCTTGAGGTATCTTTCTGCCTCTCATTGAGGAAGAGTAGGAGTTGGTCTGCCTGCAGATGTGTTTTAGTCTATGGGTCTTGTTTGTGTGCATGCGTGATATTTTTCCGGCTATAACACCGAAAGGCTAGGCTGCATTTCTAAAACCTAATGAGATAGTAATCTTTAAAAGCTCAGAGGCAGAGCTGTTAAAACCTTTGTGCTCGATTGTTTTTCTCAGCTACACAAAAGCGTTTTTTGCCTATAATCGACCCTGAGATCTCACCGCCATGATGTCATTGGAAATTGTTAGAAGTGTAGTCTTGTTCGCTGTCTCTCCATCTTTCCACCTCTATCTATATCTTGCTCTCAGCATGCTGGAGCACCACGGCTTGTGCTAGGTTCTTTGAAGACCCCCTAAGGGTCAGCTTCTGCTGATTTTTATCACAAATTTAACTGCCTTACCCGCACAAGCTCCCTGGCAGCTGAAATTGCATCTCGGCCACGCAGGCTGGCTGTCAGAGTCAAAGTGGAGCCAGGAATATAAGTGAATTGTGTACGGCTACACAGTAAATCCCCTTTACGTAAATCTGATTAGAAATATTACATTTTTCATGCTTTTCAAAGTGTTCCAAATTACCTCTTTCTCTCCGAGTGAGCTTCCCATCTTGGGCTCTGTGACTCCAAAAATAGCACACCCTTGGCTTTAGTCAGCCTGGCTCAGTGGGAGGCTGTTATTTTGTTGTTGGTGATGGTGTTTTTTTTTTGTTTGTTTTTTTTGTCTTTCCTTCCCCCTCCCCAAAGAAATATTCCTCTCGTAAATGGCATGTAAATGGAGGGAATCGTTTATACTTGACGCACCAGAGCGAACGCGTTCGGCTGCAAAGTGCACGGACGAGGAATCAGAAAAAACACTTTACCGGGTGTTGAATCTAATGAGATTAGTGGAGAGGCTTACGCCGACATGGCACTGAGATAAACAGCGATAACACAATAATAACTCATTATTCCTCACGTCTCCGAATCGACACGAGTTACAGCTCACTGGGCGCCTTGTTGGTCGCGTTGGGTGATGTGTGACTGTGTGTGTGTTGTTGGTGTTTTTTTTCTTCTTCACAGTGCAGTGAGAAAATGGGAGCAAACAGGATGTTAGTGATGTTTACTTTATGCTGTGGGTGAATATATATATATATATATATTTCACAATGTATTCTGTACGTAGGTCTGGCAATGCAGAGAGGGCGAAACGGTCAAAATAGAAGGAGAGAGAGAAATAAATACAGTGAAACCAAGGCATTGAGAAAGATATCCTGCAGCAGTATCGCCATCGCATGCACATCATTCACAGCTCCAACTGCGGTAGATGATTTTCAAACATTTTTCACACAGCATGAGAAAAGATTGCGTTAGCTATTTTTGAAACCATATTAAAGCATATAGTTTTAAGTTGGCCTAAGGTTAGCATTGGGACTTTTCCTCAATCATAGTACAGTAGCTGATGCATGCCCTCAGTCAAACACGATGAGTCAAGGCAAGATAGGATTAACTTGGGAAACCAGAAGAAAAATCTAACTGGAATATCAAAACAGGAAAACACATAGGTGGCACAGTGGCATAGTGGTTGGCACTGTGGCCTCGCAAGTCCAGGTACGAGGGTTCGATTCCATCTCAGGTCTGTGTGTGTGGAGTTTGAAGTTTCCTCCGGGTACTCTGGTTTCCTCCCACAACCTACATACAGGCTAATTGGAATTCCTAAATTGTCTGTTGTGTGTGCATAGCAATGGATTAGCAGCTTGTCCAGGGTGTACCATGCCTTGTGTCCAAAGTCTCCTCTGATACGTTCCATGCCCCCTCTGACCTTGTACAGAATCATTGGTATAGAAGAAGATATACCTTTACACTCAGCAGTGAGTGTGTGCATTTGAGGTGTGTGAGTGTGTGTAAAATTGAGGTGTGTGAGTGTGTGTAAAATTGGGTGATTCCAGGTGTTAGGAATCAGTAGTCAGATGAGTTGGAGATTACATTCTGGGAGTTGGCATTCCCAGTAGCCATGTTTCTAGGCCATTGCATTCTGGGAAATGTAGTGAGTAGTAGCATCAGCAGTAGTAGTAGTAGTTGATGTTATTGTTGTTGAACAGTAGTAAGATATAATAAGAAAGATGTAGGGAGTGTCAGAAAGCAGCACATTTTAGGGGAGCACAGTATGTTAAAAAGACGGAGGTTTGAGATAGACATGAAGTGAAAAGAGCAAGTGATTGAACTGGAGGTATGTTGTAAGATTAGTATACTACAGCAGTGTGGGCAGAGTGGAGGTGATGTGGCTGCTGAGCACTTGAGAGTGCGTTCTATCGACTGCGGGGTGTCGTGCCATGATTAGCGGAAGATATTGTGCTTGTCTCGTCTGAGAGAAGCATCGATCCTGCAGCTCAGATGCTGTCGATTGGATCATTCTTAGTCATCCATCCTCCATGGTTGGTGAATAAAGCTTTATTTGTGCTGTTTCTCTTCATCGCTCACCGCTCCGCCTTAGCCGCTGGCCGTTGCTCCTCGTCAACCAGGTTTTGAGTTGTGTAAAGAGATGGAGTTTTAGTGCATTATTTACCTGGGTGAGCATGCAAACACCAGACAGTAACTAGAGTTCAGAATTGAATCCTGAGCTCAGCGGCCGTGAGTCACCCACACTACCTGCTGTGCCACCAGATGCTCATGTGTTAGTTGCTATAACTTACACCCTTCGCTTGAAAGTTTGTGTTAACATTTCAAACAGGTTTTTCTTATCTGTTGGTTTCAGAAAAACAGTAGTTGTGACTATGCACGATCGAGACTGTCTTTATAGTACTGTAGTTATAGTGTAAGGATTATAATGCACACATACTATACTGTACATATATTATATAATCAGGCATGTAATCATATGGCAAATCATGTTTTTTTTTTGTTTTGGTGAATAGATTCCTGTTCTTGGCTGACAAAACTGGAACCCCATGTGGTCTTCTGTTATTGTAGTTTACCCGATTAAACGTCTGATGAGTTGTGCATGAGATGTTTTAGAGTAGTTATTTAATTAAGCATAGCCATTCTGTAACTTCTGAAACACTCACTTGAACCATCAGAACCATCATTCACTATTTTTTTTTTTTTTTTTTTACTGTTTTATAGTGAAAACTCTCGACACTGTTGTGTGTATGCGTGAAAATCCCATGAGATCGGCAGTTTTTGGAAAACTTAAACCAGTCTCTCCGGCACCATGAATCATGCCATGGTCAGAGTCACTATGATCATCATTTTGATGTTTGTTATGAACAATAACTGAAGCTCTTAACCAAACTTGCAGTATTTTCATGCACTGCTCCACTGCAACATGATTAGCTGATAATCATGAACAATTGTAAGAATTTGATGAGAATAGGATGGGAATCACCATTCGATTATATCGAATCTCCCGATTCGATATAATCATGATACCTTGGTCTCGATTCAATTAAAATTGCAATTCCATAAGTAATACGATTTTATAAATATCTTGATTAGATATTACATTTTCCCCAGAATTTTAAAACTTTAACGAGTAATTAAATGTAGTCTCACCTAAAAACCAAGGGCAGCATTTAAACAATACCAAATAACTTCAAATACAAGATTTTCCCTTTTAACTAAGCAGCGCGTATCTCTGTCATCTGCTATAATTATTATTTCTAAACAAACAGCAAATAATTCACTCCTACCAACGGGATGAAAATTTGTAAATAGTTCAAAGTGTACCACCTGCAGAATTATAAAGAAATGGCCATATTTTTCCACCTTAAATGCCTCCAAAGTGAGCATTTGGAATGAGTGGCTGGTTGCACGCAGACGCGGTGGCTTCTAACGCACAGGATTTTTGAATAAATTGCGCTTGCAGTGTTTTGAGACTGGTGTAATCGTGTGTAATGAGTGGGTTTGAGAGGAATTTGCTCACAGAGTGGAGAAAAAGGCAGATTAGAGCCTTTTAACGTGTGCAATTTTTGATAGTGTAATGCCTTAAAAATGCATTTCTGTTGCACCACTTGGAAGCTTCTGTGCTCAGTACAGAATCGTTTATATCTGAGACTGATCGCCTGATCACCGGTCATGACCAATCAAACTGAATACCAGCCAGTTCTGAATGATCTGCCGGTTCATTTCTGTTCAAAATGTGAAAAAAAAATTAAATAAATTTAAAAAAGAAAAGAATCGCAATTCGTTTCCTCATCTCTTAACGAATAAACAGTGAATAAACAAGTGTTCCTATTAAAGAAGGCAGTGAGTGACTTCGGCTTCGGATTTTCTAAATAAAATCAGGTTATGCAAATAAATGAAGTAAGCAAGTTAAACAGTGTAACCGAAAGCAGGATCTTGATTATGGTAATGTGCTTTGTTTATATGCAAAGATGCAGCATACTGTAGAATGGGGGGCAAAATGCCCTCAGAGGTGTGATTCAGCAGTGTAATGGCCCAGGTGATGGCATCTCATGTCATACTCAATTGTTTATGATCCAATACGCTAACATGGTAAAACAGCACCAGGAATTATAATCCCCTGCTACATTTTACACACTGAGAGGAAGACCGACCAGTGTGTTATATTCTATTATAACTCCTGGGATTGCTGTTGCTCGAGGACAGGAATGTGGAGTGCAGTGTTTGCCCTTTGCGACTGCAAAGGAATCGATTTACAGCTATTCTACAGACTAATCTATAGGTAGGAAGTTTGTGCCATTACAGAAATCATGCTTGGCCCTGGAGACAAATTGCTGCATAATAGGATCCTCTGTGCTGCTGTCTCAGAAAGAAAAAAAAATTTACATAACACTGAAGCAGGTAGCTGCTTGACTGCACCTAGCGTGAGTTTTTGCCATATATGTCGTAACTATGGAGACAGGATCCCGAGTCAAAGGTAGGAGCCAAGCCAGACAGAGATGTATTCGTTCTGGATGAATGGTCTACATCCCCACCGCTTCCGTACTTGGCCTCTTAAATAAAAGGAAGAGGAGCTGGTGAATAAGCAGGAGGCATTGTTAAAATGGCATCACCAGTGAAAAAAGCCTCGCAGTAAACCTGAATTGCAAGAGCGAGAAAAATGTGATGATAATGGCACATCGGGCAGAACAAGAAATGATTCCGCTGTGGGATCCCAGTCGTCCGTGGCAGGCAGAGAGACTTGAGGGATTTAGCATCCACACTGGGGAGGTGACTTAGAGGAACAAGCCCAGAGCACTGCAAGGCTAAAATGCCATAATCACTAGTGAGAGTGCAAATGTTCTTGTGTGTGTGTGTGTATGTGAAGCAGCCAGTGGACACTGGAGAGAAGCTTATAAAGACAGGAGCTCCTGACACTTCTCGGAGACAAGGGGTTTGCTGTCAGCGCCGGTTTTCGCTCAGTTCAACTTGCCTTGTGAGTGGAGTGGAAGCTTCAAGGGTAACTTTGATGTCTGTCTATTTCATGGTAATGTGAGTACAGTTTACCTTTATAAGTGATTGAAGGTAAATAATTAAACCTGAAGGCTGACTCTTGTACCTTTAATTAGCTTTTAAAAGTACTTCGAAGCACACTCCATCCATGCATCCACTCAAGCAGCCATCGTGAGCAATGCTGTAAAGGAGATTTACGTTGCTGTGGACCTCAAACTTCTTGCAAACTTCAGGCACACACACACACACACTCACATACTGTGGGCAAATTGGAATTGCAAATCAGTCTTCAATGGATATCTTTGGATTGTAGGGGAAACTGGAGTACCCAGATGAAACGGGAGATGAGATTCGAACCCCTAACTCTGGAGTTGGTAACTACTAAGGCTAAGTTCTGCTTCTGAAGCATGCACCTTACTAAGTAAAAAGAAAAACATTTGTACTTGTGAGGATACCACCTCAGCATCATGGAAACATTACTTATTCTAGTTCCCTGTTTTCTGAGAGTGTATGCAGCTGCTCTGCATTGATCTGCAGGGATTAGTGGTAAGCCAAAAAGTCAATCATTTTTCACACCTACTGATTGCTAAAATTAAAAAGACAGAGTTCTGTTGTTCTTTTGCCACTAGTTATGATCGTATGTTCTTGTGTAGCAATCTGTAGCCCACATGTGATGATACTGTATAATGATACACATGGTGCAAGGTCACCGGTTTGTATATGTAGTGAATATCTGTCATCAGCCAATCAGAGCATCTGCTATGCAGCTGGTTAACTAGTGTCTTGAGAGGAGAAGGCGAGCAGTCGAGGTCGACAAAGCCCAGGCATGCAGCAGTATTTTAGCTGGGCCAAATGAGTGATTACCTCCCAGCTCCTGTCATAATTCACCATGACCTCAATCTGCCAGCAAAGCCACTCGCTGATGGATAGGCCTGCAGGTTTATGCGCTCGGCACCCATGTCAAACAGAGCCCGAAGGCCCCTCTATCTGGTGTTTCATACAATGCATACATAATAACAATCCCAAGCGTCCATTATAACAGATATATTTCGGATTGTATTCAAATTCATTAAACTGCATTCGTCAGTGCATTTTGATGCTACGATTCTCGCCAAGAGGTAGCTTACCAGACGGGATATACGATACAGAAAATGTGGACGTATACAAGGCCTGATAGCATTTCCCCTGAAACACAAAGCTTTAACATTAGCATACAGAGATCTGTTAAGTGATTAGCTAATGCACACAACTACAGCAGCATCCTCTTGCCTTACCCCGTCCTCCACCTGGCCCAGTGTTTAGCATGCAGCATGCCTTTATGGGCTTTGTATAATCATCTGTGCAAAATGAGCACACAAACGTTTTTTTTAGACAAAGCTTTTGTCTAATCTCATTTTTATTCATCAAGCAGAATGTCATTAGATTTCTTCATGTTTTATGTAGAAATGTGAATTATTTTTTCATTATTGTTTAATATTCATTAAGGATAAAAAGTCAGTGATGAACATTGTTTGATTTTGTGTTGGGAATACCTATGGGTCTGCAGATCTTGGAACGCTACAGTTACGGTTTTGGAAAGCACATGTTTTATTCAAAGTTATTATGTCAATAAATAAAGTCAAATCTGCAATCAGCAGAATGCTAAACTATAAACTATAATGGTAAAAACTATTTGTTATAATAACATTTTATAGTTTAATAATGAAATCTTTACTGGAGGGGGTCGGGGTGGGGGGAGTGTTGGGGGGGGGGGGGGGGTTCTATAGAAGTACTCTATTTAAATTTGCACTTGCACATTGGACTAATTGGACTTTCCAAATTGCCTGTAGTGTGTAAATTTGTGTGTGAATATTGACCAGAGGTTCTACCATGGTCGTAAAAATGATAATAAAAATAAATACAGCATTCACCATTGGCCTCCACTGTCTCTAGCTGGAATACAGAGATTCTTAGTTGAATGGATGGAGTTGGAATGAAAGTAAAGATACCACTGGTTAAATATTACTGCACTACAGTAAAGGTAGAATTTGTAAAGTTTAAATTTGCGCTCGAGTAAAAGACAAAAAAACTACTTGACCTCAACAAAAAAATCGTTAAAGTATTACAAAGTATTGAAAAGACCAGGTGATGGAAAGGCCTGCAGGCCTGCAAGCTTATATACATAAAAAAGGATAGACCTTTTTATATTGTTAATATTCAATTAAGGTACAAACAGTGATATTTAAGTACAGTAACTAAGTACGTACACACGTGGACAAAATTGTTGGTACCCTTCTGTCAATGAACGAAAAACTCATAATGGTCACATAAATAACTTTAATCTGACAAAAGTAAATATTTTTAAAAATCCTATGAATGTTAACCAGTGAAAGTCAGACATTGCTTTTCAACCATGCTTCAACAGAATTATTTTAAAAAATTAACTCATGGAACAGGCCTGGACAAAAATGATGGTACCCCTAGAAAATACTGAAAATAATGTGACCAAAGGGACATGTTAATTCAAGGTGTGTCCACTAATTAGCATCACAGGTGTCTACAATCTTGTAATCAGTCAGTGGGCCTATATATAGGGCTCCAGGTAGTCACTGTGTTGTTTGGTGACATGGTATGTACCATACTCAATATGGACCAGAGGAAGCGAAGGAAAGAGTTGTCTCAGGAGATTCGAAAGAAACTTATAGACAAGCATGTTAAAGGTAAAGGCTATAAGACCATTTCCAAGCAGCTAGATGTTCCTGTGACTACAGTTGCACATATTATTCAGACATTTAAGATCCATGGGACTGTAGCGAACCTCACTGGACGTGGCCGCAGGAGGAAAATTGATGACAAATCAAAGAGACGGATAATCCAAATGGTAACAAAAGAGCCCAGAAAGACTTCTAAAGAGATCCAAGGTGAACTTCATGCTCAAGGAACATCAGTGTCAGATCGCACCATCTGTCGTTGTTTGAGCCAAAGTGGACTACATGGGAGACGACCAAGGAGGACACCATTGTTGAAAACAAATCATAAAAAAGCCAGACTGGAATATGCCAAACTACATGTGGACAAGCCACAAAGCTTCTGGGAGAATGTCCTATGGACAGATGAACTTTTTGCCAAGGCACATCAGCTTTATGTTCACAGACGGAAAAATGAAGCATATCAAGAAAAGAACACTGTCTCTACTGTGAAACATGGAGGAGACTCTGTTATGTGTCTGCTTTGCTGCATCTGGCACAGGGTGTCTTGAATCTGTGCAGGGTACAATGAAATCTCAAGACTATCAAGGGATTCTAGAGAGAAATGTGCTGGCCAGTGTCAGAAAGCTGTGTCTCAGTCGCAGGTCATGGGTCTTGCAACAGGACAATGACCCAAAACACACAGCTAAAAACACCCAAGAATGGCTAAGAGGAAAACATTGGACTATTCTAAAGTGGTCTTCTATGAGCCCTGACCTCAATCCTATTGAGCATCTTTGGAAGGAGCTGAAACATGCTGTCCGGAAAAGGCACCCTTCAAACCGGAAACAACTGGAGCAGCTTGCTCATGAGGAGTGGGCCAAAATACCTGCGGAGAGGTATTGAGATCTCATTGAGAGTTACAGGAATCGTTTGATTGCAGTCATTGCCTCAAAAGGTTGTGCAACAAACTATTAAGTTAGGGGTACCATCATTTTTGTCCAGGCCTGTTCCATGAGTTCATTTTTTTTATAATTCTGTTGAAGCATGGTTGAAAAGCAATGTCTGACTTTCATTGGTTAACATTCATAGGATTCTTATTTATTATTACTTTTGTCAGATTAAAGTTATTTCTGTGACCATTGTGAGTTTTTCTTTCATTGACCGAAAAGTACCAACAATTTTGTCCACGTGTGTATACTCGAGTACCACTCACCAAATTAGATTTCATGTGGCCACGTTCCCTGACTCTACTCACCCTGTTTATGAAAAGACAGACAACAAAAATTCCAAAGACAAAACATTCTCAGTCAGTCTCACAGCAGTCCTCAGTTACAAAAAAAATGACATAAAAACAGGTGCAGTAGATCCTCCTAAACTAAACAGAACCATGAATTAGTACCTAAAGGGACATGGGTGGAAAAAATTACTATAAACTATGGGAAAAAAATTTTGCTTGCGAGATCTCGCCAGAAGTTAGAGTTACACGTGCGTTGTTAAACAGGCATGGAGTGAATTACTCAGTAGAATTCTGAGTAGCTGAGTTTTACTTTCAGCTTGGCCTAAAATATAAAGACATTCAGTTTGTACTCGGAGCTTGTCCTTTCCGTATTTTGGCGCCGGAAATATGAGTCACGTTGTCTCGATTTTTTTTCCTCCTATAAAAAACATTCTTCTACATTTTTCCCCCTCGCGTCTCATGTCCTTATTTTTTTTTCTCCCCCAATTTTTTTTCCCTTTAATGAACTTCTTCCCCCTCAACCATATACCATTCCCCTCCGTACCATTACTTTCCGTGTTTGTAATAAAAAAATAAAACCTCTATAGCAGAATATAACAAAGTTTCTCTTTTAGAGGTTGTTCCAAAGAGTTCCGATATAGGGTAAGAAGTTATACATATAGGTTAGAGGATAATAAGTACTCATATGTAAATGTAAAGTGCAAGCTGAGGATAATTTAGTATTAATAAAGATCTAGGCACACAATTAAAAGTACAAAGTATATTGTTTGCAAGGCAATTTCTCAGTCAGCTAGCAATTTGTATCCGCTGTACTTTGGCGAGGTGACCCTCATCTAGAATAATTACTTCAATCAATCAGCGAGTCACCGAGGCAGGGTTGATGCTCCTCCATAGCAAAAACAGACATGGTTACACAGGGGATAGACGGGGATGTAGCCGACAATGTTGTGAGTCAAATATGGCTCTTAATGCCTCTGGCCATTTGGCTGGCCAAGGGGAAGTGGCCAAGAATAATGCCTAAGGTGATTTATCTTTTTCAGAGGCAGGTTAAGGGTAAAGGTTTGGCTTACAGTTATACGCAAGATACCACAATCAAAGGCTTAACACTTCCATGATGTTGCACAGGGCTTCCAGCAGAACACAAAGAACAGAGGAGAACATTAGGTCACTATACGAAGAGCGAGGGCAGGGACAGATTTGCCACTTTCTCAGCCCCAAGGTGGCCATCTTTCATCTTGCACATACTGTGCTAATGCTTCAGAGAGCTCAGCGATATCCTTGACATCTGCTCAGCTCACTCGGGGAGTCTGGCCTCTGTCCTGCCTAAAGCTTCAGCCGTGGAGCTGCTCCAAGAAGCAAAGTGCCACACAGCCCACTCTCTCGCTAGTGTATTCTCATAGCTTTATGGTCTACACACACATACACACACACACACACACACACACACACACACATCAGTCTCTGATCTATCCTGTGCTGTCCTTCAGAAGTGTTAGCAACATTGTCGAGGAGGAAAAATGCAGTATGAATTTATTCTTCTAGACCTAATCAGCACAGCGAATTTGGAACAAAAACAAAACTTCATTAGCGGCGTGCACTGTGCAAACTGAGCGATGTTTGCACTGGTCCTTCCTTTCTCCACCATTTGGCTCGTAAAACGTTATCTTGCTGCAAATGAGAAGGCCTAAGTGGTTGGCAAACATTGTCAGTGTGCATTGGGGCAACGTGGCGCATGCAGGTCTTCAGATCAATTGTGCAATCAGGTAGGAGATTGCCCTGAGGAGGCTGAGCCAGTAATCCTTTAACAGACTAAACTGGGGGGGAAAAAAGTGCATTGCTGCAGCAAAAGTGCACCTTATATCAGAGCCCAAGCTATTTTGGGCTGCCAACTGTGTGCAAGCACATATCTCTTGATCATTTCTGAGGTGTACAAGAGCCATTGTACAGTAGTAATACAGGCGTTTGTGCCCATTCCTCTTTATATTTATAGACTTCCAATAGCAGTGCATGTGTAGGCAGACTGCTTTGGCTCCGTTTGCTGCACAACTGTTATGGTTGAGGAGCGGTTAGTAGTACTTACTGAGCAGCCAAGCACTAGAGAGATTTGAACCTCCATCAGTTTTGGTACTGGCTATGGAAAGTCATACTGTTCTATTCCTACGCAGAGTGAATACTACTCTGCTTTAGCAAGGAGGTGGGTGTGAATGTGTTGATGGAGGATCACAACCAGTGATCAGACACTTCGTGTGATTTCGACATATGAACTCTAGCCCAGCACTCTTTTAACCTGAGAAAATCTTAGTAGTATATATGCACATAGCAAATGTTGCCTGTTATATAAATGCATTGCTATACAAAGCCATCTGTCTACATGTCTGCTAAATGATTCTGGTTATCCACGTGCCACATTTTAGTGCAATAGGACCGAAACTATTGACTGAGCATTAATGTAGAAGTGTTCTTTTTAATGATTATTAAAGCCTGTCGTCACAATCACTCACTCAGAGTGTTATTAGAAAAGTTTGTTTATGTCCCTTACTTTTTGTTTCTTTCTTTGCAGGTCTGTTTCATCGCGCCATCATCCAAAGCGGCTCAGCGCTATCCAGCTGGGCTGTCAACTACCAGCCTGTGAAATATACACGTCTGCTTGCAGAGAAGGTGGGCTGTAATGTGCTCGATACCATGGACATGGTGCACTGCCTACGGAAGAAGAACGCCCGCGAGCTAGTCGAGCAGGACATCCAGCCTGCACGCTACCATGTGGCCTTCGGGCCAGTGATTGATGGTGATGTGATCCCAGATGACCCCGAGATCCTCATGGAGCAGGGCGAGTTTCTCAATTATGACATCATGCTGGGCGTGAACCAGGGCGAGGGCCTGCGATTTGTGGAAAACGTTGTGGACTCTGAAGACGGCGTTTCAGGCAACGACTTTGACTTCTCTGTCTCTGACTTTGTAGACAGCCTGTATGGCTACCCAGAGGGGAAGGACACTCTGAGGGAGACTATCAAGTTTATGTACACAGACTGGGCTGACCGAGACAACCCAGAAACACGCCGCAAGACTCTCGTCGCACTATTCACTGACCATCAGTGGGTGGAACCGTCGGTGGTGACGGCTGACCTGCATGCCCGCTATGGCTCGCCCACCTACTTCTATGCCTTCTATCACCACTGCCAGAGTTTGATGAAGCCCGCCTGGTCAGACGCGGCACATGGAGACGAAGTACCATATGTCTTTGGTATCCCAATGATCGGGCCTACTGACCTGTTCCCTTGCAACTTCTCTAAGAATGATGTCATGCTCAGCGCCGTGGTTATGACCTACTGGACTAACTTCGCCAAGACTGGGTGAGTGCTGCTGTTTAGTAGATCATTCTAGTATATAAGTTCAGTCTGGGGCTTTTGGAGGTCAGTGTCAGAGAATATAGTCAGCAATGAAGATGAGACCATGAAAAGCCTTACAACATTAATCTTTCAGTGCGTATGGGTTTGTGCTTTATGTGTGAAAATATAGTCTAGATCATGTGTGGGAATACTGTATGTGCTGCAAGATTGCGACAAGGGGTGAAAACTAAAAAATATCCAGCAACCATATGACATTCTGGCCCGTGGCAGCATCGATCAGCTGCAGTCTCTGCAGTCGATCACCAGCTCCCCAGCTGACTTGACTTTCTTCCCCCCCCCCCCCCCACTCCTCTTCTTCGCTCAGTTTTGCCCAGAGCAAAAACATTATGGATTTGTATGAGAAGACCTTGTAATCGGGTCTAACAAAAACAAATTTAATTTGATGACCACTGTTCCTAGCAAACAAAAGTATATATTGATCACTTGTGCTTCTGGTTGCATAAATTTCCCTGTTTTGCCATATTCATAATAAAATGGCATGGTCTGACATTTCTCCGAATGTTAAGAATACACAAAAAGGAAAGTTGGAAAATAACATAGAGTATGACTTAGATTTTCATTTGGATTGCTAAAAAAGAAATGTGCAAAAGGCTCTGAAAAGCCTCCAGACAAACATCTGTCTGGGAAAAGCCACACAGCTTAAGGGCACTCCACATTTCATATTTTATATTATATATTTTATTTCACATTATGGCCACAATGTGAGTAGCATCATGAATAACATATTTTTTTTCTTTATGAGAGCATATTGCATTGAACTAGACTTGTCCACCACTAGGTTTGAAGATTATGTAACTCTGTCTTGCAAAGAGCGTACCTCTGTGACACGTGACACGTGTCCTTTTTAAACTGGAATACTTATCCTGCTCTGGTTACTGTGTGAAATATATCTTATTTCTGTAACTTCTTAAGGTTAGGGGATTAAATCTACAGCTCAGAAAATACTGATTAAATATTTGAGAAGCAGTTCTGTGAAGAACATACAGTATTTGATCCTTCAACCCAACCAGCTTGTTGACCCAGCTGACCTTACTGCACCTTGCCCAGGGATCCAGTGGAGCGGTTTGCATTTGCTTGTCATGCCAGCTGTTCTGTTCATGCCAGCTGTTTTATAATGAGATGACCCAGATCCTGCCATCTCTATAAATCTGATATGTGTAATAGATTAGTTCCGTTATACTGTATAAACCTATGTGAGTGCACGTCAGCAACATGCATCATTCCCAAGGCTGAATTCCATTTTCTTTATCTTGAGTCATTGCAAAAGTAAAAGGATATTAATATACCTACTGGCAGTAAAAGGTGCTTTTTTTGGATTGAAAACGGCTAGTCATTTATCTTAATGGATTTTTGATACGAGAAGCAAATATATTTAATTCATGTACATGATTGATTGGAAATCAAGAACTACAGTAGTCTTCTTTCTACAGTATTGCCAACTCAGTCATGAAGCTTTTGTGAATTTTTAAACCATGTCTCTTACCGTTTTTCCAGCTACACCAGCTCAATTGTGTGATTTCAAAAAAAACCCTGACGAGAAAAACCACTGTTTTTATAGAGACAGTTGTGTTACTATTCTATCCCCATCCAGTTGTTGTTGTTTTTTTCTGTTCAGGAGCTTTTTTTCCCCTACACTAAAACACTACTCATGCTATTCTAAGCTGAAGAGGAACACTGTTATTCCGGGTTTCTTTTTACCCATTGTCGGTCTCTTTTGAGTACAATATTTGCGTTTCTTTTCTCGTTTTGTTCTTTTCATTCACCCGAGTCGTCTTGACATGAATTCAGATAAAACTTCAGGAATATTTTGTACTCAGGTGCTGGAAATGACAGCCTGTCCACTCGTGCCTCAGTTTAGTGATGTGGGTTAGACTGTCAAAACAGCAATAGCATGTTTACGTATACTATTCATTTACACATCATTAGCACTGTAACTGTAATCGTGTTTAGTGATTTATTCATTCATGCAAGGTATCGTACTTGAGATGTATTTGCTCGACTGAAAATTCAATTAGCAGTGCCTTCAGATTTAGCACTGAAATAATACTTATACCGTTTCCTTTGTTTTATTTTAGCTTAAACCACATTTTTCACATGATGTAAAGCTTCATGATGTAAGCTTGGTAAATAAATTAAAAAAATACTTCAAGACACTGCTGCATCTTAACGAGGGGAATTTGCAAGCCAGTGCACTCAGACAAAGAGGAGACCACGCTCAAACGTCAGCTGGCCCCATTACACAAGGCCAACCTGTTCTTTCCCAGGATTGGAGCTAATTACATCCTTCGTCTTTTGGCTTTGTCTCAGCAAAGACCACGGTCAGAGTCCCACTGCGGTTTAAAAGAGCTCATGCGCGTTTTGTGTAACTGCACCCCTCTCTGTTTTCAATAGCCTCTTAGTTTAAGCCCAGAAACCGATAGAAGAGTTGCCGCCAATATTCTAATTAACTTAGGCTAAGCTAACAAAGTGGCTTGTTACAGAGTCTGAGTCTATATTGATCTATGCTATAACAACATAGTGATAAACGTAGAGCTTTTCCTCTGAAAGGTGTTTGTTATTCTATAGTATAATTTACTAATCCTGATCTATTCTAATAATGGAATTATTTTCCCATCTTTTGCCTCCTGCATAAGCCCACTTGTGAATGTGAAAGTGTTCAAGGTTGTCTTCGACCCACATACCACTTAAGAAAACACTCGAGATGAACTTGATTATTTTCAGACCAGGTATGGTAATATGAGTATTAGTGCTGATATTGATTCTGATGCTGAAATAAGTAACCAGCTTAGTATAATTCACAAAAGTGTATGACTGACCATTTTATTCAGCGCTGTTATTGTGTTGTACGGTTAGATCTGGCCTGTGACACACTGTAGGAGACATAGACTGTAGGGGGCCAAATGCCAGGGAGGCACTACATTGTTATTTTATCTATTTATTTATTTTAACTTTTCTCAGGTGATATTTTAATAGTAATGCTGCACTTTTGTTATATGGAGGTATATGGATTTGAAACAGTTTGTTTCTTTGACACGTTAACATTTGCAACCCAAGGAATCAAACTTTATATACAGTCAGAGGCGGTTCTAGAGGGGGGGCATGGGGTGGCTCCGGTCTCCCCAGAAATATGATTGGCCCCCCCTGGTACCGCGATATCATTTGGCAAATATACTGTCAGTCTGACAAAGCCAAACGTCATTGAATCAGAGTGGCACCAATGCGTTGTACGCTCAGAGCGCGGTCACTCACTCATTGCCTTAGAGCGCCGTTAACAACTCATTGGCTTAGAGTGCCGTCCCTCACTCACTGGTTTAGCGCGCCGTCACTCTCTCATTGGCTTAGAGTGCCGTCACTCACTGCTTGATTTGCGAAGGGGAATCACAGTTCCGCGATTTTCAAAACGGAGAAGAGAGAGTCGCACATAACGACACATCACACTTTATGATGTGTATACAGTCACTTATGATTTTTTAAATATCACCCTGATAGTATGTTTGTCTGATTATTTTCGCGTGTCTGATCAACCACTGACCGGCAGACTGCTGAAGAGAGATGATTTAGCATCAGTGCTCACCACCACATACACAGTAAACAGATAAATGTTTCTTTATCAGTTGTGTTTATGAATAAATGTGCGAAAATCTTTTCTCAAAAATACTAAATGATTTTCAGGCTCTTGTGGCAGCGCTACATTTAACTTAATACTACGCATATTAGTGCACAGAGCATTGCTCAAGATTTTGTAAATCATGCTTAATGTTTTCTAAGCCATGTATTTATAATTTAATCTGATTTCCCGCTGCCCCCCCCCCCCCCCCCCCCCTTGGCTGGTTCATGGTCCCCCCCTGTGCCCCCCCACTTACAGAATCCCAGAATCGCCCCTGTATACAGTACCAGCTGCCTGTGTTTTTTCGGGCTGTGTTTTCCGCGCAAGTGCAGTATGTGAATAATTCACCTCTCTTGTGAAGAAATCTCCTGGTCTAAATCACGTTTAATGATAATAAGTGTTTTTATTCAGAAAAAAATATTTTGACTCGCTCTTTAGTGTTTTTTATTAAATGTATAACAGCTTCCGTCTGACATGTGATTTTGGCGAACTGCGCTTAGGAATAAACTAATACTGCAGTTATGGCTCTATTCCTCAACTGCGCTTGGATTCAAATAACAGAAATTAAAGTCAGTAGCATTTTGAATATCCAGCTCTGTTTGCCAAACATAGACTAGGGCACCAACAGCCCCAGGGATGGCAGAGTATAGTATACAGGTACTAAAAGTACCACAGTAGCACTCACTCACTCATTCACTCATCATCTATACCGCTTCATCCTGTATTCAAGGTCACGGGGGGCCTGGAGCCTATCCCAGGAGACTTAGGGCACAAGGCGGGATACACCCTGGACAGGGTGCCAATCCATCGCAGGGCACAGACACACACACATACTCCCACACTCATTCACACACTACGGCCAATTGGGGAACGGCAATTAATCTAACCTACTGTACATGTCCTTTGACTGTGAGAGGAAACCGGAGTACCCGGAGGAAACCCACCAAGCACGGGGAGAACATGCAAACTCCATGCACACAGAGACGGGAATCGAACCCGGACCCTGGAGGTGCAAGGTGACAGTGCTACCTCGGTAGCAGAGTTTTGAAAATAGTACTGTACTAGCATTTTGAAAAAAATCTATTCTTTACTTACGTCTGTTTGATCTGGCTAATAGGACTCTGTCTTCTTAAGAACGGTGCAGCCAGCAATGATCTGTGTGTGGCATAGATCAGTGAGTAGAACGCTTTTTAGACGCAATGTCATCAGTGTCATTGGCCTTGTCCGAAATCTCAGTGTGCAATAGCATTAGCTGATGAAGTAGAAAGGCACACTCTTGACATTGTTTTCTGAATTATCAATAATATTAGGCATAGTGCAAAGGTTAACGTCCTCACAAAACAAATAGATTCATACTGCCACCTGCTGTATCGGAGAGTGTATATACGCAAGTGTATATAAATACAAAGAACAAAAATAATGTGAACGCTAGGGAGTGGGAAGCAGTCGGTCCTGGGCATGGTACAAATCGATAATGCCTAATGTCAAAACACCCTAAGAGTCATGAGCAGCGGTAGAGGAAGTAGAGCCCCTTTTTTGTTTTGTTCAGAAACTAGACTTACCACAGTAAAGAGACGGCCCAAAGTGAAATATAGAGTGTATTACGGTTATAATATGGGTGGAACAGATGAGCCTCTAAATACAGCTGCACTGCTTCCATGCATTGTTTTAACATGTGAGTATATAGTTGGTTTTATTTTGGGACATGCACAGTCAATATTCTTAATAGTTTCCTAAAAAATAAACACACAAAAGGACAAAATGTGAATTGTATAAAATAGAAGTCGTATCAAAAAGGCAACCTCAGCAAGCTACTGTTAATAGTAATAGTAAAATAGTATTTTATTGCTATTTTTATGTTACAGAAATGAAATTTAACTAATATTATGATTTGCACTATATTGTATGCCATTCTTCATATCAAGGACATAGCAAAATTTTGAAATTAGACTGTCAATATGACATAATATGTATACATAAAGTGCGTTCAGAAATTGCATATATACACATTCTCCACAGAGGCCACCTAGATTAGTAGTAGTGCGTTGCCGCGCTCTTGTTTGGCGTCACCAGTCTGTTGTAGTGTACTGTATGTATCTGATTAGTTCTTTGTCATGTATTTTTGTCTGAAAATGGTAACCGTCGAAGAATGTGTTTTTCTACTAGGGCACGTTTTTAAAGCTGGTGATAAATACACAAATTTCGTTTTGAGAAAATTTCAACCAGCTTTTCTGGGACTTTTTGAACGCAAGTTTTTGTGAAACCCATCAAGCACCATGATGAAACAGTCTCTCATAAAGACCTTCCCAGGGAGGCAAAACCAAAACTTAGCTCTGCTGCAGAGGAGAAGTTCATTTAGAGTTACCAGCCTCAGAAATAACCAGTTAACAGCATCTCGGATTAGAGCGGTTATGATGACTTTATAGATCATGAATAGCAGATACGTATATCCCAACATTAACTGTTCAAGGGAGATTATTGCATTCCTAATCATATTATCATCATCAACATTGCTTTATAATGTAGGAAGAAATAAAAATCAGGAGCGACCGTGGAGTTACAGTAGAACGTGATCCCAAACTTTTGAGTGGTAGTGTATATATATACACACTATATGGACAAAACCTGTTAATTATTGAATTCAGGTGTTAGGCCCCTTATCCTCAGTGAAGGGCAATCTTAATGCTTTAGCATACCAAGACATATTGCACAATGCTGTGTTTCCAACTTTGTGGGGAAGGCTCTTTTCTATTCCAACATGACTATGCGCCAGTGCACAAAGCAAGGACCATAAAGACATGGTTTGATGACGAATAACAATCTGTTCATTTAGATTCATGCATATTTCCTCACAGATTTCATACCTATTTGCATACATTTCTTTTAATTCTGGAAAGTTGCTTTGTGACAATGACCATTGGTAAAAGCACTATACAAATAAATTTCAATTGAATTGAATTGAATTGAATTGAATTGAATTGATGAGTTCGGTGTGGAAGAACTTGACTGGCCCGCACAGAGCTCTGACCTCAACCCCATCAAGCATGTCTGGGATAAACTGGAACGGAGATCGCGAGCCGGGCCTTCTCATCCAACATTAGTGCCCGACCTCATAACTGCTCTACAGAATGAATGAGCATGAATTCCCCACGGAAACACTCTAAACCCTTGTGGACATATAATGCACTAATAGATAACCTCATTATATTACATCCTATATAATAAGCAGACATGGTATATAGAAAAACATTAGAATGCAAACATGATAGATTTTGTGAAGTGTAAACTTACATCAGCGAGAAGAAAGCAATACAGTGGATAAACAAATGGTGTAATTGAGATATTGCCTCCTGAAGCTGCTGGAAAAGGGGACATTTGAAAAGAGAGCAGGAAATTGATACACTGGAGATTGCTGTGCTGTTCTTTCTGGAAGAGAAGTCATTGCAATAAGATGGCAATTATCAGGACAATTTAGCAATGATTGCTTTTGAGCAATCACTGGTTTGCAGTGTTTCTACCTCCACCTCTATACTTCCCTGTTTGGATCATAGATCATCCATTAGCATTAGAGGCAGTATGGCTATAGTTCTAACATTGCACTTGGTAATAGAAAGCAATAATAACAACAAGGAAATGTGCAGTGACAGATTTGTTACCATCACACTACCTATTGAAAAAGTTCCAAATAGTGACGTCGGCCAAATATGTAGAACCATGTGTTAATAAATGATAGCTGTCTTTTAATCTAATCTGATCAATCCTTATGGACCATAATAAAGAGTGGAAAAATATCTAGCGACTGTCTATGAGCCACAGTCCTATGATCTGTGCTCCAATAACATCAGAGCTACAAGCAGCTTCTAATGCGCTGGATTCCAGAAAATGTCTGGAGAGAGAAACGTGCGAATTGTGAGTTGAAAAAAGTTTCACCGCATCAACAGAGACGATTTCAAGGTTTCTCCATAATCACGCGAGTGTGTGTGTTGTGGGTCATGTTTTTCTGAGCTGTTCAGACCTTGTGAGAACAAAAACGTATTCAGTTCACTTCGGTTTCCTTGAAACAAAAAGGCAGCACTCTCTGAACCCTCGGGAACTGTCCTTTATTGTATCGTTGAAAACCTGAATGGCATTATTCATAAATAATGACCTGTGTAGAAAGTTATCAGCATGTGTATAGATGGGTGTTGGTGTTTATTTTTGAAACCTCACTGAGGCATTCAGATATCACAAATTGACAAGAATTCCTCAGGCTCTTTCAGCAAATCTTTTCAGATATGGTGATCCTTGGGGCCATGGACATCGATGCATTATGAAGTGAGAAAGGATGCATTAAAAAGCCGCATTTAATTGTAGTTGACTCTCTAGCGCCATGTCATATTCATTTCTAGCAGTCATTTTGTGCTGGCACACCTACTGGCAGAGGAACTTTGTGCTTATTAAAAGATCAGCCTGTAAGTCACACATTTCTCCCATGAGTGAAACTATCATGTCTAGTGTGTCTAACCTGTGCTTAACAAGTGACAAATGTTCCTTCTTTGACTCGTACAGGAAACCGTGCACTCTAACCAAGGTCCCTTGGGATCACTAGGTGCTTAATGAAGGAAATCACAGTGTGACCTAACGCTGTTTTTTTTTTTTTTTTAAGTTTTGTTGAGTTTTAACATGGAAAATGATTAATAATAAATATAATACCTTATTATGTTTAGTAAGGACTAATGTAAATATATGGTACCTGTACAAGCATGTTGAGTGGTTGGATGTATTTACACAACATAAGTATGGCTTAGAGTGCTATAAATTAGAAAGAACATAGGACTTAAAATGCTGTTCACAAAGTGGTGTTTTTTTGTTTTTTTTTAAGGTTTGGTGTGACTGGATACAGTATAAAGAGATGTGCTTAATCAGAGCTTATCCTCTCATTCACCTTAAGAACCGACTGCTAAGGCCACACACACTTCAGATCGTCCTTCTTGTCAGGACGCACCCAGTCCAAAGCCCACTGTTAAGTACTGTAACTAAATTTCATCCAATTAGTACCCCTAATGTCTCGGTCTGAAAGGGTAGAGATTAACTTCAATTTTTTCACGGTTTAGCCTTCTATTCAGCTTCAGTTGGCACCAACAGAGTTTGGCAAATCCTGGTGGTACACCTCAAATTTACCTCCAACAAGCATCCTTGAATTAGAGTCTTTGGACAGCCTCAGTCCACTAACACCTAAAGTCTAGTCTAATCTAGAAGTCTGGTGTTCTGTATGACACTTCCTGGTTGTAGGATGGCTGCATGAGTGCCATCAAATGATTTGTCTTTCCAGATGTGCCCCAGATTTCTGCAAACAGGCCTGCCCAGGTCCCATCCCAGCTCTCTTTATATGGTATCCTGATGAAGAGAGGGGAGAAGAAGAGTGAGTGAGAGAGAGAGAGAGAGGTTGAGACTGGTGTCATGCAAACACCAACAACTCTTTCATCACCTGGCATCTGCTGCCCAGTTGTGCAATAGGCTTTTTGTTGCATGAAGCAAATGTCATGGGACTTGTGTTTCTTAGGCTTGTGAATGCATATATTGTGTGTGTTTTTCTGCCAGATGGACTACATCATCCATAAATTTAGAATGGTAAGACTCATGCCACATGGCCTTATGTTGGGAGAGGAACAGCTCCAGCTACATTTGTTTACCAAGTTCTCTGGAGGAGTTGGTCTCCTTCTTTCACAGTCAGTGCCCAGAAGCATCAACTTTCGATTCAAACTGCTCCAGGGCAGCTCTTTTTAAGTTCCAGCTTGTCCAACTGGCTCTCTGGGAGCATATTTTTGGATTCTTAGTCAGCCGAGCGGGAATCCAGAAGTTTCACTTACCCAAAAGAACCGTTAAACATATGGAAATACACTACCTGGCCAAAAAAATGTTTAAAAAATCACCAATGCAGAAGGGTCAAGTTATTGGCATGCATCAAGTACCGAACATAATTGAGTAGTTTTGCAATTGGGAATTTGAACTGCCCAACACATTATTTAAACCAGTTAGGACTGTGCTGAACCATCAATTTTGTGAATGTTATATGGTCAGAAAAAAAATTAATGGAGATCACTGAAATATTTAGTAAGGATGCATGGGGAAAAAAACTGGCAGTAGAAATCACAGCTATGTTTAACAGTGACAATAAGTATGCAGAATAATTTCTGCATACACAGTGTGATGAGAACTCACAGGGTTGTTATTGAACCACTGCGTTGCCGTAAGAATCTTTGGGTTGGAAAAAAGTCAAGTGGTCTGACGACTCCAGATTGACCCTCTACAGGAGTGATGGGGACGTCAGGGTAAGAAGGGAAGCACACGAAGCAGTGCATCCATCATGCATCGTGCCCACTGGACAAGCATCTAGAGGCACTGCTATGATCTATGTTAGTTCAGTTAGTTCAGCTGACCTGAACATACTGAATGATCAGGTTTTCTCATGCATGAACTTTTGGAAGAGCTATGATTGGACATGCATATTTCATGATTCAAACTGTGAAAGTATGGATAATTCTGGGAGCATGAAGAATCATTTTTACACATGTATTCGCCACCACACTGAACACTCAAAGCTAAAAGCACTCAAGCTTTTTTTTTTTTTTTGGCCAGGCAGTGTATGTTTGGTACTTACAATAAAAATATTTTAATATGTTATTTCCAAACCATTATAAGCCTGGATTGGAGAACGCTCGTGAGTCTCAGTATACCCTATTTGAAAATTTGTAACTCGTAATGGTTATTTAGTTGTCCTTCTGGGGGAAACCAACAACAGTGTTTCCCAATAAGAAATCATTTCAAGTAGAATGTTGTTGGAGTTTATGAAGTCTTAATTATCAAATTAACCCTTAAGGAAGGCTTGTAAAATCTAAGAACTATCTATTTTCTAAGATGCTATCCTAATTATATCAAACAGCGTAAAGAGCGAACACGTTGTTTAATGGGTCGACAAATTAGTTTCAGTGCACAAAATTGTTACATATCACAGGAGAATGAAAGCCCTGCGCCTGATAGCTTTATCTTATTAATCTGCTTTACATCAGCTCTAACAGTGATAAACATCTGTACACTGTTACACTTTCATTATGTAAGAATATAAAGAGTTGTTTAATCTTTTGATGAAGTTTGAGGCTAAATAAGCATCAGAAAAGCATCGTGTGACAAGTGAAAGTGCAGCAAAGATTCAGGAGAAACATAAAGCATTTACAGATAACATCATGCCACCGTTAACGTCATGTTAACATCATGCCCACAAATGCAGCTGTGTTGATATTCAGCACAACAGCGTGACCTTGGGTGTGATACTGCTTTTATGAAAGGTGGTCTTTCAGCTGCTCCGGGCAAGGGCTCACCACAGTGGACTATCCGGTCCGCGCATACAAGCTTGGCACAGGTTTTTACGCCGGATGGCTTTCCTGACGCAACCCTCCCATTTTATCCGGGTTTGGGACCGGCACTGCATCCAGTGGCTGGGGTTTGGGCACTGGCTGGGAATCGAACCCGGGTCTTCCACATGGCAGGCGAAATATCGTACATTTCTCTTTATATTCCCACTTATTCCATTTCACAATATCAGCCAACTTCCGGGGGTTCATGTTTGAATCCCAAATAGCATACAATGGAAAGCTAGTGCTCTGTGTAAGGTGTACAACCCCTTGTTCCACATACCAATTGTGCCAAAAAACCAGCCTTGGGTTAGAACCTAGTTAGCCTTGCAGTACATTTTAACCATAAACAAAACAACACAGACTGGTTAGAATCAATTTAGGTTGGTTTGAAGCACTTACTAAGAAGACAAAGTGTATTTAAGATGATATAACATGATCAGATGTGTTTTCTAGCTGAAAGTGCTTTGATGACTGGTTTTGGCAGGCAGCTGTTCTCCCGTATTTCCAGTGCTGCAGACTGTACCAACCTACTTTCACCAATGGCGACCGAAAGTTATTGATTGATTTATTGATTAACGATAGAGTAATACATGTAGTTATATATCAGTATATCAGAACTCATGATGTGCCTCTCATCCAATCAGATTACTGGATTGGACTGGATTACTGGAACTAACTGTATAAACTTGTATAAAGTGTATTGTCCTAAACTTGTACTGTAATTTTGATAAAGTAATGTTATTCTGGTGGCGTGGTGGCTTAGTGGTTAGCACTGTCACCTTGCACCTCCAGGGTCTGGGTTAATTTCCCAGCCAGGTTCGGTTCCGCCTTTGTGAGCATGGAGTTTGCATGTTCTCCCCGTGCTTGGTGGGTTTCTTCTGGGTACTCCAGTTTTCTACCATCGTCCAAAAACATGCAGTTTAAGCTAATTAGCTTTCCCAAATGTGTGTGTCTATGTTTGTACCCTGCGATGGATTGCCCTGCCTTGTGTCCTAAGTTTCCTGGGAGAGGCTCCAGGCCCCCCAGTAACCTATATACTGGATTAAGTGGTATAGACGATGAGTGTGGGTCATAGCTGTTATGGGTTTAAAGACTGGTTAAAATAGAAAGCTGCCTATTGTAAGTCTAGTGACACAAATAGTGCACACCCACAAAACTAGGCTGTAATCAATGCGGCACTTACGTTAGGCGTAATGTCTTCTTGTCCTCGGTTCTTCTAAGAAGGGGTCTTGGAGGGCAGTAACACACACTCAGGATTTTTTGGGGTGACCAAAATGAGATCAGAAATCTCACCACATTTGCGGATTCGAATGTCACACCCACACACCACTCGTTGCTAGATAGCGATATGAAAACGAGGGTTAGTAGGTTGTCTATCAGGGCCTTGTCCACTCATACACACCCTCTCAATCCACTTCCACTTCACTATTGACACTATTGCCACAATCAGCAGGCATGTATGTGTGTTTAATCAGATAAAGCTATGCACACTGCTTCCTAATGCCAAAAATCTGATTAGTTCAAGATGCTGCATAGCTTTATATAGCTTTTAATGTAGGTTATTCTGTGCGGATCATGCTTTAGGCGTAGTGCCGTAAAGCATGATCCGCACAGAATAACCTACATTTAAAAAAAAAACACTTCAAAGCTTCCTAACTAAACTATGCGTCTTACTGCTTCTGCTTCAAGTGACTGTCATGGCAAGAGCGTCATTGCTGACCCGAGTTCAGCTTGACCATCACTCCAATACCACTATGTATGCATTGAACCATGCATGCAGTCAATGCACAGTGTGTTATTCTGATTATTACTGGCAAGAATGTCTCGCGTATATTGACATATGCTGCACTTTCCTATCACCAGTTCAGACTGCGGCTCGGACACGCAGGTTCTGCTGCAAGAATTCATAAACTTACTGATGCTGCAGGCTTCATTGACGTCCTGCTCTCTGGCATGTTGCACAAAGGAGGATCAATATGACCTTACCTCGGCCGCCTGCTCCTTTGAAACTTAATTACTGATATTCGGCTACAAAGTCATCATAGCCTGTCTGCCAATATTCATCGGGGATCATTACTAGCCTAATAAAACGGGTTATTTATGAGCCACATCACTGATATACAGTCTCGCCGGATTTCACTTCAGCAGTATGAATTTAAAGTCCTGGCCTGAAAGTGAAAATGAAAATGTGTCATCTTCTTGGCTGGTTTTAATTTTTTTCGTTCCCTCATCTCTTTTTTTTTGTGTCGCCGAAAGTGAACAGGTTCCCACATCCTTGAGGAGCGGGAGACGGAAAAGACCCCAGGCTTGTACAACACACCAGTGTGCCATATTTCCAAATTACAAATGAATCATCTTTCCAAAGTTGATTGTATGCTTAGTGGGGCTCATGCCTTGAATCTGTTGATTAAACTCCAAATGTGAGCATGAAGGATGTGGAGATGAGATCATATCATGCCATGCTGTGCCACTTCCCTCTACTCCGTACAGTATCCCCTCTTCCTCGCTATTCCACTCACACCCAGGATACATGAAACGAATGAGACCTGCGCTCGGTCCGGAATGCCATATGTTAATACAGTTAGTAAATCAGTAGTGCCGCGGAAAGGGAATCGGATGCAACCTTGCGCATGAGCGCCATTCGCCTTCAGTGTGCATGCGGAAACGCTGACCCCTGGAGGCGAGAAGGTGTTAGTGTGTCCATCAAGCTCCTCCACTCGAGGCACCCCATGTTTTAGTGTCATGATTAATACGGTCCACTTTCTATCAGCACGCTCGCTGTCAATGCACACTGTGCTGTTTCTCCAAAGCAATTAGCCAAGAGCCTGCACCACTGTTGCTTTATCAAAAAAAAAAAACAAGCTGCTACCTGAAGAACACCCTGAAACATGCTGATTTATTCATTCGTATTTGCTCTAAAAGCTTCTGCTCCATTCTTTTTTTTTTCCATACAGAGTTGAGGGAGATGCATTGGGCTTCCTTTAAACTTGGCATACTGAATACACCGGATATATGGTGCACAGATACTGTGTCTGCCAAACCTTTACACAGAACAGTATTAGAAAATAACAATTGGAATTAATAATTCATTATGTTCATGCAGCAGGTGTACACACAGCTTCTGTCTCTGAATCAGGAATCAAGTCGGTTTGGTTTGTCTTCCTGCACTAGAGGATGATATTTAGGTCACTTTGTTATGGAGGTATGGAGGAATTTATGGCTTTGAGCAGGAAAACACCTGACAGGAGAAGTGTCAACTAAAAAATGTCGACAGGTAGGCAAAGCGAAAATGATCCTGAGGGAATGGAAAAGCTACACTGTACAGACGCAGCACCTTCATGTCCTTTTCATTACATAGCAAGCAATGTCCCATTACTCCGCTGATTAATATTGATGAACTATTGATTCATTTATTTAAAATGCGTGTGTGTGGGTGCCTGCCTGGAAGCACAGTGTGTGAGTTTAGCTTTGGCAGCATTTTTTATTCATAGCATGCATGTCTTAAAATAATAAAGAGTTGTACTTGTACTTACATACAGTATGAGACATATCTCCATAATATCTATTATTTTTATATTCAATTTGTATTTGTAGAGTGCTTTTAATAATGGTGTGTGAGAAATATGTATGAATAAATTTGTGAGAAATGTGTTTGAATCAAAATATCAGATTGTCCATGATGAGCAAGCCGAGGGCGATGGTGTCAGGGAAAAACTCCCTGAGATTAAATAGGTATTTAATTAATATTTACCTTTTTTTATATATTTTCAGCTTTATTAGTCTCTATTTTCTATTTGACTGTTTTCTAGTGTTGTGAACATTTTTATCTATGATAAAAGTAAAAAAAAAAACACATATGTAACTTTTTTCTTTGTCTTCCAAGACAAAAACATGATAAATGCCATTTTCTGAGTTTTACTAATTTTGAAAAATTATTATTCTCTGACACAAGATTTTCTATAACAAAATGTTTAACTAAAAAAAGAACACACTGTTATCTTATTTAAGAAGCTGTAAACCTCCAAGTTTTGAGCAAAGCACAATACCTACAGTATCTGCCTGTTTACCAAGCAAAAACTGATGTGATGTGACGTGATCAGTAAAGCGTACAGTAGAACTTAGTAACTTTTACGATAAGTGCTGTGAAATAGGCCTTTATGCAGTTTGAATGTTGTTGTATACTTTGTTTGTTGCAAACTATGTATGATACTATAGTCTAAGCACTGTGGTGAAGCAGAGAAACAATGGAAAATTTACAAAACTCATAATACACACACTGAGATACACGCACTGTGCTTACAATGTAATGTTATTAGCCTCAAACATCATGTACCGAAGCAAATCTCAGACTGGTACAGAAGGAGGCTGATGATGCCATACACACGTGGACAAAATTGTTGGTACCCTTCGGTCAATGAAAGAAAAACTCACAATGGTCACATAAATAACTTTAATCTGACAAAAGTAATCATTTTTAAAAATCTATGAATGTTAACCAGTGAAAGTCAGACATTGCTTTTCAACCATGCTTCAACAGAATTATTAAAAAAAATAAACTCATGGAAGAGGCCTGGACAAAAATGATGGTACCCCTAGAAAATACTGAAAATAATGTGAACAAAGGGACATGTTAATTCAAGGTGTGTCCACTCATTAGCATCACAGGTGTTTACAATCTTGTAATCAGTCAGTGGGCCTATATATAGGGCTCCAGGTAGTCACTGTGTTGTTTGGTGACATGGTATGTACCACACACAACATGGACCACAACAGGAGATTCGAAAGAAAATTATAGACAAGCATGTTAAAGGTAAAGGCTATAAGACCATTTCCAAGCAGCTAGATGTTCCTGTGACTACAGTTGCACATATTATTCAGAAATTTAAGATCCATGGGACTGTAGCCAACCGCCCTGGACGTGGCCGCAGGAGGAAAATTGATGACAAATCAAAGAGACGGATAATCCGAATGGTAACAAAAGAGCCCAGAAAGACTTCTAAAGAAATCCAAGGTGAACTTCATGCTCAAGGAACATCAGTGTCAGATCGCACCATCCATCGTTGTTTGAGCCAAAGTGGACTACATGGGAGACGACCGAAGTGGACACCTTTGTTGAAAACAAATTATAAAAAAGCCAGACTGGAATATGCCAAACTACATGTTGACAAGCCACAAAGCTTCTGGGAGAATGTCCTATGGACAGATGAGACAAAAATGGAACTTTTTGCCAAGGCACATCAGCTCTATGTTCACAGACGGAAAAATGAAGCATATCAAGAAAAAAAACATGGAGGAGGCTCTGTTATGTTCTGGGGCTGCTTTGCTGCATCTGGCACAGGGTGTCTTGAATCTGTGCAGGGTACAATGAAATCTCAAGACTATCAAGGGATTCTAGAGAGAAATGTGCTGGCCAGTGTCAGAAAGCTGGGTCTCAGTCGCAGGTCATGGGTCTTGCAACAGGACAATGACCCAAAACACACAGCTAAAAACACCCAAGAATGGCTAAGAGGAAAACATTGGACTATTCTAAAGTGGTCTTCTATGAGCCCTGACCTCAATCCTATTGAGCATCTTTGGAAGGAGCTGAAACATGCTGTCTGGAAAAGGCACCCTTCAAACCGGAAACAACTGGAGCAGCTTGCTCATGAGGAGTGGGCCAAAATACCTGCAGAGAGGTGCAGAAGTCTCATTGACAGTTACAGGAATCGTTTGATTGCAGTGATTGCCTCAAAAGGTTGTGCAACAAACTATTAAGTTAGGGGTACCATCATTTTTGTCCAGGCCTGTTCCATGAGTTCATTTTTTTTATAATTCCGTTGAAGCATAGTTGAAAAGCAATGTCTGACTTTCATTGGTTAACATTCATAGAATTCTTATTTATTATTACTTTTGTCAGATTAAAGTTATTTGTGTGACCATTGTGAGTTTTTCTTTCATTGACCGAAGGGTACCAACAATTTTGTCCACGTGTGTAAACTCTAGCTTTTGTGTTACTTATAATGTTTCTCGTGCTCTTCAACAATCTTCCTTCAGCAATCATCCTTGTGACTCAAAGAAAACATGCACAAAATATTCTTTATCAGTTTGCAATACTTCTTCATGTTAAAAAAAAAAAAAAGCTTTTCTCAAATCTCCAAAAAATGGAGTTATCTTACGAAAATGTTGAAAATGAAAACGTGAAAATGTTAAAGGTGCAAAATATACTTATGCCATTCGGATCCTTTACTGTTACTCAAAACCAAATAATCCTGTTAGAATGATACACATCCAGAGTACACCAGTATAGATACAGTAAAACACAAAGCACTATTGTCTAACTACACTATCTGTGTATTCTATCTCCGTTGTCATTTCTGATTTTTTCTACACTGTAAAGCAATGCTGAAGCATCCAAAATGTGCAATAATCTCCTTTGAACAGTTAATGTTGAGACCTATCTGCTACTCATGATCTAGAAAGCCCTCATAACAATAATTGGTGATTTTTGAGGCTGGTAACTCTAAATTAACTTCTCCTCTTCCGTCTGTTCTTGTAAGAACTATTCCAGAAAGGCTGACCTCTGTGTCTTAAAATAACAACTGACTGTTGTTGTTGTTGTTGTTGTTGTTACATAACTATCTAATGTCTAATGTATAACTATTTCATAGTCTTCTCAGTAAATCCTCAGTATTGTAGTAGAATGTAGAAAATAAATCACTAAACAAAAACAAAGAAAATCGCAGGTGATCCCAAACTTTTGAGCGGTAGTGTACAGTACATATACCACAAAAACATATTTCTGAATGAAAATACTGGCAAATAACAGAAACATCTTCTTAATGAAAATTTAATCAACGCACTTCATCTTTCCAGGCTAAACATCAAGGGAAATACATAGAATGGTGAATTTTCATGGCATGACTTTTTTCATAAATACTGACTTGTTTACTTGATTTCTAACTATTTTACTTCCATCACTAACTTGAAACTATTACTTTCACTCTTTAATTTCTTTGATGTTGCAGCTTGGCACACATTTCACAACAACCAAAGCTCACCTGCGTCTTTTTATTCCGCTGGACAATAACTCAATTTAGCACATCTCACATGGGAATAAAATATGTTGATTTGTACATTCAGGCAACACGGTGGCGCAGTGCTTAGAACTGTGGCCTCGTACCTCCATGGTTGAGGGTTCAATTCCCACCACGGGTTTATGTGCATGTTCTTCCCCGTGCTTGGTGGGTTTTCTCAGGGTAATCCGGTTTCCTCCCACAATCCTAATCAAAAGACATGCAGATTAGGTTAATTGTCTTTCCCAAATTGCCCCGAGTGTGTGCATGTGTGCCCTGCGATTGATTGGCACCCTCTCCAGGACGTACCCCACCTTGTGCCCGAATAGGCTCCAGGCTTCCTGCATCCCTCAATCAATCAAATTGATTAGAATCAATTATTTAAATATTTGTACTTTTTATATATTTTCTAGCAGGTGAATACAAGAACACAGAATATATATCCAGTATGATAAGCATAGATTTAAGTATATTCGATGTCCCAGGAAGACAAACAAAAATGTAGTGAACTAAGAAGATCACACCTGCCATCAGGATAAACCCCCAGACAGGAAGGGTGGGCGTGAATACACACGTAAATATAGGCAGTAATTACAGTAAATGCTGTACAGCAGAGAAGCAGGCTAGAGGAAACATAAAGAGAGAAAAAAGATGATCAAATACATTTCAATGTACTTTAGTTAAACTGCCTTTGATTAGAGTATTAGAGAAGGCAGATTGTAGCAACATCGCTGAATAGAAATGCTGCAATGAGAGTTCAATTAGGACTTAGTTTTGGTTTTTGCTATGCTGTCATAATGCTGGAAGATTTTATTGCATTCATTTGTTTTATTTATTCATTCATTCATATTTAAAGGATGGCTCATACACTGCCTGACCAAATTCTGAGTCGCCGTCTCAGAAGAATCAAATTATTGTCCTGCAGCAAAGAAAACAATACAATTACTGGAATTGGGTTAAGAACTGTCTAACACATTATTAAAACCTGAAAGCAAGAATAGTGCTGAACCATCAACTATGTGGAAGGACTGCGGTCAGAAAAAAATATTGAATGGCCATAAACATCAGCTTGGTAAATGTGCCATGTTAAAAATCGACTGCAGATATCATAGCTATGTTTAATAGTAAAAGTAAGAGAAATTCCACATGTGGAGAGAACATGTGGAATTGCAACAGGATTGGAACGAAACAACTGTGTGGCCAAGAAAACCACATGTTATTAGGATAATAAAAATGGTTTCAGTTTACTAGGGAACATCAAGATTAGACTTTGGAGCAATGGTAAAAGGACACATGGTTCGATGAGTCCAGACTGACCCTACTCAAGAACTCGTCAGGGTAAAAAGAGACGCCCTTGACGCAATGCACTCATCCTGCATAGTGTCTCCTACACAGTGTTATGATCTGGAGTTGCTTCATTTGGTCAGGTCTAGTCTCTGCAATTCGGAATGTGACAATAATGACTTGAATGTGCTGAATGACCAGGTTATCCCATCAATGGATTTTTCCCTCCCTGATGGCATATGCATATTCCAGTATTTAAATTGTCGTAAAATGGTACTATGAGCATGAGCAATTCCTTTCATACATGAATTGTACACAATAATCAAACCTAAAGCTGGTTGAACAAAATAATACAGTGTGCCCTTGTTGGTGGAAAACATTTTGCTAGAAGGCACCCAATGCACCACAGCCCACTATGCACATGGCCCGGCAGTCAAAAAGCCCAAGGCCATCGTCCCGGCCTCCAGTCTCCCCAAATGCTATTACTATTGAGCACCCATGGGATGCACCAGACACACTTGTCTGATCAATGGAGGCATCACCCCCAACCCAAAGGATTTACTGCCAATGTCCTGGTCCCGGACACCACAGCACCCCCCCAGAGGTCTTGTGAAGTCATGCCCCGAGTGGCCAGAGCTGCCCCTACACAATACTGGACATCATCTTTTCTGTTGTAATATTATGTCTAATCGGTGTACATATTTATCCACAATTCCACATCCACAGGCATCACAGAATTGTATAATGAGTATAACGATAATGTCAATCCTATGCTATGGAGAAAGCTGTCCATTTAAGTCTGGATACCTGGACAGCTCTCTCCATTATCATCATCAAAACACCCCTGAGGGAAAAAGCAATTAAAAGGATGGTGTTTCATTTCTCTAGGAGAGTTACAGAGACTTGTAGAGTCTATGCCAAGGCACACCGAAGCTGTGATAATCACCATTTTATTTACAAAGTCAGCAGGAACTAGGCTGTTAGGGTAGGGTATCTACATGAGGTCAAATCATCTTTATCCTTTCATTTATGGCCCTTTTATAATTCTTCACATTTAGTGCCTCTCTCAAAGGACCGTCTCAAAAACCCATTAAAAGATCCATACCTCAACATAAGCCATACATGAATAAAGTGGACACTATATGTAAAGTGTGGCATTGATTCTAGCTGCTGTAAAGCAGATTATCTTGGGCTCCTGGGCATATGGCTTTAAGTTCCCTGCAGTCGGCTTTTCAAAGATTTGGTCTAAAAAAAAATGTCGCAGAACTACTGCATAAGCTCTCGATTTTGTTAACTATCATGAAGTCCTCATTCAAAACTGTATACAAATGAAAGTATTTGATAGATATAAACCATTTTGGTTTGCATGGCTGTCTAAGGGTGCTTTCACACCACGGTCTCAGATATGAATATACTTGATTACATTATGACCAGAGCGACTTACATTTTTATCTCATTATACATCTGAGCAGTTGAGGGCCTTACTCAAGGGCCCAACAGTGGTAACTTGGTGGTTGCGGGATTTGAACCTAGAACCTTCCTAACCATAGTTCAGTGCCTTAACCACCGAGCTACTCCCTGACTACTAGATGCCAAAGTACTGAAGTTCCAGAGTTCACCTGAAAAAGTAGTCTTGAGCATGGTTTGGCACACTCCGTCACATTGACAATATGAAATATGAAAGCCAGTTGCACCTAAACATGGAAGTGCTGTTTAGACTGATGTTTATAATGTGACTGTCAACTTGTCTTCCCCCTTTCAATATCTCTGTAAGTGCACAGCGTGCCCTGGTCTCATCCTCTGAACTGTACGTAGTCGAGAATGTAGGAAGGCAAGCGAGAGGTTCACTCTCCACATTTTCTCTGAAATATCAATAATATTATGCGTAGCATGAAGGTTGACCTCCTTGTACTCTATGTATTTATTGGTTTAGTAGCAAATCAACTAGGTGCGTACTGCCACCTGCTGTGCCGGAAAGTGTAAATACACAAGTGTACTCAGGTACAGAGCTATGTCACTGATGTAAAGCCTGCCAGTAGGGGAGTGGGGGAGAAAACGTACGTGGGCACGATACGAAAGCAGCCTAAATGTAGTGGTATTACTGCAGAAAACTGAAGTGATGAGGATTTTTTCCAGTCTATTTGCATAAGAAATAATGAAAACTCAAATTATTCGTTCCACAGCCCGGAACGAATAATTTTAAATACATAAAAATTATTAACACAAAATATAAAGTAAAAATAAAACAAATCAACATGCACTTTAACTTTTTTTAAAAAGTCAAAATAAATCCAGACAGATAAGTGTTGTTTGTGTGTGTGTGAAGCTAAAGTAAGGAGCCCCTCCCCTCTCCCCCTTCTCGTCTAACACAGTTACCCTTCCTTCACTCTTTTCACACACGTGCGCACACAAAGGAAACACTGTTTTATCGGGAAAATAAACAAGAAATCTCTTGAAAAGTACAAATAAAACAAATGAACCTGCATTTTACCTTTCACTTTAAAAGAATCGCAACAGAGCAGTGTTTCTGTGTAGAGCAGAGTGTGTGTGTGTGTGTGTGTGTGTGTGTGTGTGTGTGTGTGTGTGTGTGTCTATGTGTGTCTGTGAATGCGAAAGTAGGAGGGGTCTGTGTATGTGTGTGTGTGTGTGTGGGTGGCACGGTGTCCAATGACGTGCACGCACACAGACACACAGAGCAGGCTGATACAGAGAGAGAAAACGGATCTTTAACCTCTCTAATGAGACTTGCTTTTTCTTTAAACACGCATAGTACACGCGCGCTGTACACACACGCATTCAAACACAAAATAAAATATGTTTTATTGCGTGGTCATAGTGTTATTGTAAACAGTACAGGCATGCACGGATGTTGATTATACCAGTAAGAGACAAGCACTAAGACCCAGCGTTGGAGACGATTATCCACAATGCTGCAACGCAAGAGAGAGAAAAACCGTTGGCTCAGTTGTGATCACGTGACGCTTGGCATCAAAACAAGAAGCACATGCGTGATATATGATACTCCGTACTTGTAAACCAACATCAAAATTTATTAAAAATCTTTGTTCGTCTTGAGGAACGCTTGCAAACCGCGTTACTCGCAATCCAAGGTTCCACTGTACTGAAGAATGCCCAAAGAATGCGGATCTCATAAACAGGCCTTATCACAAAGCACAGGTAACTTTATATTGTCAAGCTGAAAACAATCAAATACAAAAAAAAAACCCTCTTTAGCACAATGAAAGTCAATTTCTACACTGTTCTTGTGAAGCACTGTAAGCACTGTCGAGCCATGCGGTAGCACCTAAAGTGCTGCAATTTGTGTACATAGATGACAAAGTACTCAGAGCAGTTTGTGAAATGGAAACTGGTCAAGCAGAAGGTCCAAAGAGAGAGAGGAAGAGTTAGAGGAAAAGAGGATGTGGTCAATGAAGTGGAAGAACAGTTGCAAGACACCACTTGACCAAATGCTTGCAACAACTATCGATTGTGTCTTCGTTTGTGGAAAGCCAGACAAACCTGAGCTGCTTCTCCTGTATATCGGTTCAGTAGTCAGGATGTAGAGAGAAGATGATGTATTCCTCTTTCACGAGCTCTTATATATTTCAATATGTCACGACATCAACGTGGAACAGAAAATACTTTTAATCATTTTAATTCCGAATTGAGAGACAGCTGGCAAAGATAAAATAAATCATCAGTTTTATTCTCTGTCTCTGTTGGTTGCATTATTTGAAAAGAAATATTTCTGTCTAAACGTTTTTTTTTTTTTCCCCGGGAATCCAATTTTGAGTTTTGCAATGATTTCACACGGTTCAGTTCTTAATCAGTTTGCATCATTTGGCAGTATGGTTTAGTAACCATGTTTCATTTCACCGGTCATTTCTACATCATGGTCACTTTTGCATTGGACTATGTATTTCAAATCAATGTCTGAGTACAACAAAGTTAAGTATTTTTTTTTTCAGTCATATATTTGCTTTTCTTAGTACAAGGATATAATTTTAGTAAGCGTGCATTAGCAGGTATTGACTGTCCGCAAGAACACAGACTGGACCTTTTTATTTTACAGTGTTTAGTTCTGCAAACTGTGCCATGAGAGAAAAGACGCTCTTTGTGCATGGCCTCTCATTTTGTATGCAGTCATCATTGACCTTCTTCACATTCCCTTTTCGCGCTCTGTATAAGCATGATATCTGTAGCCAGATTGAACACTTTGCTTGTTTGAAATTACTGTGGCATTTGCGTATCCAAGTCTCTGCATCAATCGCTAAACATTATATCTAGTGGAAGAGGGTGAGAATAGAATTGCTGACAGTTCAGTAATTTCTAACATTAAGAATCAGTGAATAATATTGAGTAGTTGCTATAATCTGTAGACCGTATACAAGACGCCAATAAAGAAACGCCCTCAGTTGCCCCTTACAGAAAAATATCCTGCATTTCACATGAGTCTGTGATGTGTGTGTCTTATATAAATGAAATGTGAAAAACAGTGTCACATGGAAGCAGGTTTAGGCCTCGTAGTTTTCAGTGAATTGTGTGTTTCCGTCTTCATGGTAACAGATTGTGGGAAAACCACATATAGTCATGATGTCCAAATACTTTGGGCCAATTTGTGTATAACTGAGCAGCACTCCCACACCTAAAAGCTCTATCCTCCTTTGCTGATGAACTGGTACTGCCTGGCTTGTAAGGGTGTAATAGAACAAGATTAATTCATATTTCATGACACTTTTTCCTCAGATATTTTCACACACGGACCACGAAATTAATCCTCTGGAGTATTTAATCATTAAAAGAAAGTTAATGTTCACTTTAGTGCAGAGAATGAAATATTTCCTGGAGCTTCTGGATCCTATTTGTTCCAAATAGAGCTTGTTGAATGAGTTAAAACTTTGTTGTTACTTATTTATGTCTGAGTTTATTAAAGAAAATATTGCTGTATGACACACAAGTTAATAAATGTTATATATATTCAATAGACCCTTTATAGTCTAATAAATTTTATGTGTGTGTTTACAGAGATCCCAACAAGCCGGTGCCTCAGGACACCAAGTTCATCCACACAAAAGCCAACCGCTTCGAAGAAGTGGCCTGGTCCAAGTACAACCCTCAGGACCAGCTGTACCTGCACATCGGGTTGAAGCCTCGAGTTCGTGACCACTACCGTGCTACTAAGGTGGCCTTCTGGAAGCATCTGGTGCCACACTTGTACAACCTGCATGACATGTTCCACTACACATCGACCACTACACGAGTGCCTCCACCTGAGACCACTCAGAACTCACTGGCTACCAAGCGACCTAACGGTAAGGCCTGGCCTTTCAACACCAAGCGGCCACCCATGTCACCAGCCTACAACAGCGAGAGCGGCACAGAACGGCGGAACGGCGCAGACAGCGACGAGACTGGGCCACTGCTCATCGAGAACGCACGTGACTATTCGACCGAGCTGAGCGTCACCATTGCTGTGGGTGCCTCTCTGCTCTTTCTCAACGTCCTCGCCTTCGCCGCACTTTATTACCGCAAGGACAAGCGCCGCCAGGAGCAGCGGCCTCAAGGCAGCCCGCCCCGTGCAAACGCAAATTCCAATGTCAACGGCACCAACGTTGAGGATGAGATCGCATCTCTGCAAGTCAATCAATGCGATGCCAATCCAGGTGGAGAGTCACTGCCGCTCACCGCGCTTCCTGACTACACGCTGACTCTGCGCCGCTCACCTGATGACATCCCTCTCATGACGCCCAACACCATCACCATGATCCCCAACTCACTGGTGCCCATGCCCAGCCTGCACCCATATAACACCTTCACAGCCGGGTTTGGCACAACCGGTCTGGCCCACTCACACTCCACCACCCGTGTATAGCTTTAAGGAGGGTGCAGAAGAGTAATGAGTTTTATACGAATATCACAGTCATGGAAGAGGAATTTAAAAAAAAAAAAAAGAAAAAGAAAGACATTTTGTCACAGGCAGTTGCTTTCTGTGAATGTCGATTCAATTCGGTCATGAACTACTCCATGGGACGAGCAATTCGAGCAGTATTTTTTTCTAATAATCATTTTAAAAATTGGGGGGACAACCTTTTTAAGAAGACGGGGCAGGATCTTGGCAACACTTTTTTTGAATAATTAAATGAAAAAAAAAATATGAAGAAAAGTGCTTTTTATTTCCCATTTCGTTCTCGCGTGGGAAACACATTTCCAAACTCTCAGATGACATCTGCATAATATGTGTGGCTTTTTTTTTTCTCATCAATGCCTTACACGAGAGCTTGATTTTTAGTTTTGTCTGTTTTATCTTTCAGTGACATGACCGTGCCTGGAACTTATTTCGCCTGAACGATCGGATTTGTGAGAGGAAAAAAAATAAGATAGCGACATACTGAAAATGTTTAGAGAACTGAGGCAATCCAGACCAGCTTTTTCAGTTGAATATACTCATATATGGTTTTATCTTTTGTTTTGTTTTTTTCTTTATTTGGAGTAATAATAATTTGTCTGATCACGACTCTGTCATGAGACAAGACTGAAGATACAGACTTTACTGTGAGTGTTTTGTTAAGAGAAAAATTGCATATTTTATGACAAAATGAACTATCTTCATGAAATGCACACTTACACACGACTACGCGTCTGTTTGTGTGCGTGCGTGCGTGAGTGTGCTTGTACGAGTGTGTGTGTGTGTGTGTGTGTGTGTGTGTATGTGTGTACATTTACCCTATTTTTGTTGAACATTGTGTCTTTGGGGTGGGACATGGAGGGCTTCTTTACCATGTTGATGATTTTCACCAGTAGTGTTTGAGCTGCGCCTCTGCAAAATAGCACTTTTTGTTCTTTTCAAAAAAAAAGTTATATATGTCTAATTTTGCTTAAGAATTACAAAAATAAATATATTATTTTACATGTAAAAGAAAAAAAAAATAGCTTAATATTCAACTGAACTAACTGACATGATTCCACTGACTTTGTAAGGTTCCTCCCAGCAGGACATGGTGGCCTGTTTACACTGAATAACAATAGTTCAGTGTAGACCTGTATTTCTTTAAATATATATAAATATATACAGTATATATATATATAAATATGGGCATACATATATATATGTATAGGGCTTTTAGGAAGATTATACTCCCATTGATCTCAATGTTGTAATGACCATTACTACTAGACTTAAAGCATCAGTATCCATAAAGACAACTGAGCGATTAGCGTTTGTACCAGTCGAATTCTCAACACCGTAATCCCATGCCACACCAGTTGTCTTTTTAACAGCTCTATATGTATATTTATGTATAATTATATTTAATATTTATTTATGTATACCGGATGTATACATGCTGATTGTGCCATGTGCCAAATTAAATCATAAAACTGGAGAAGACATGTTGCAAAAACACATTATTTCTCATCCAGGCTCCTTCTGATTTATTCTGCTCAGTTTCATTGCGTCAGGTTGTGTTAGTTTCCGTTCAAACTGTCAAAACAACCTGTTTATACTGTCAAATGCTGTTCTCCCTCTCGTACTAAACTGAAAGGAAAGCATAGTGGAGGCTAAGGCAGCCGAAAAAGATGAAAGGAAAAGGAGAAAGGCAGTCAGAGGTCCAGAGATAGGAATCCGTATTAAAGGTGCACATGTTGGAGTCAGTGCTGTTACTGTAGCTTCGAGCTTATTGATAGTCATTCACGATGATGTGGGATAAACACAGTATTAACTCAGCAGGAATTTTCGGTTGTCAAAGCATTGTTTTTGGCGATGTTAATCTGGCAACATTGTGAATGTTGGGGCACCATTTGTACCGGGTTGTTTTTGAAAGTACGAATTACTTTGACGAAATGATGTCAGGCCAACATTGACTGACTCCATGATGTTGGGATAATGGTTGAACGGCTGACTTCGAGCCAGTGTTGCAAATACGACTTCTCTCGACCGAAATACATCTAGGTAATGCTGATCCTGCTGATAATAGTTTTGTTTTTTTGTCTTTCTGCAACAAAGCCAATGACCTGACTTGAACTCCAGTCGCTATAGCCACAGGAGAGCATGCTGTTGTTGTTCTTCTTTCAGCTGCTCTTGTTAGGGAGTTGCTGGAACGGACCGTCGTATCCGCACACAACTTGCCACTTTTTTTTTTCTTTTTTTTTTCGCAGGATGCACTTCCTGATGTAACCCTACCATTCTCTCTTAGGACCTGCATTCAGTGGCTAGGTTTTTGGGCATTGGTTTGGGATCGAACCCCTTCTGGCATAGAACCAAGCAACCAAGGCCAGAGGCTAGTGCTGGGAGTAGATCAGAAAGCACAAAATATTAATAATTTAAAAGAAAAAAATTCAATGTCTGAGGCGAGCTCTGTGAAAGTGGACGTTATGTGGTTCAGACGCTGTGTAAACACTTTATTGCACTTTAGTGTTTTCTGAGCTATAATGCACATGAGGCAATATTACTTTGAGGGTAATACTGTATTTCCGAAGGAATATGAAAGAGAGCGGTAACATTACAACTCTAAGACATGAGACAAAAGCTCTAACTCTTGTGTCCCTCTCGATCTTTGGTTAGAAATCTAAATCCCTTATAAACTTATAGATACTATGGATGTGGTCTGATGTTGTGCCAACGGATGTGAAGATCCTAAATTAAAATCCAAATAATGATATAAATCTTGTTGTTTTGAGGTTGTATTTGCAACATTGTTTTGAGATCATCTCAACATCATTTTATCAAACTTCCAAGTACAGTGTCGTCCCGATGGTAGAGGACATCGCAGCTACAACTATATGACAGTTACAACTATATGACAACCGACATCCAACTTTAGGGTTCCTGCTGGGAAACTGCAGAGCAAATTACCGAAATCAAGCTGTCATTTGTCATCTGTGTTTGTGTCTCGTACCCTAATCAACTTCCTTGTGCGCTTCATTGCATTAACTTCCCACTTTTCTTAAATACCCATTATTAATAATTGTTGAATAAATTTGGCCGCAATCTCTCCAGCGAGTACAGTATCACTGTCTCTATTCTGTGCTCTCTATGTGTTCCAGACTACGTTTATTTAACTTTTTTAGCTATAATGTACATTAATAACTCAGAACTGCTGAGATAATAATAAATACTGGCCAACTTAGCCCTAGGGATTGCAGCAAAAAGAGAAAAACATACAAAAAAATCTAATAGTTGGTCAGTAAATCAGCGAAACTCCTACGATAAAACAGTCAACCCTCTTCCATGAGGTGCCTAGATTAGGGATTATAGATTAGGGAGCAAGATTTATTACTCGGACTGTTAACATTTTTTAATGAACAGGAAGTTTGTATACAGACCACGAAACTTCGGCATCATTTCTTTTGACCAACCAAGTCGTGGCAGGTGGCCAATTAGAATGTAGCTCTCCTTCAGGGTCCTCACAACATGGGGATTAGATGATTTGTCTCATTCGAATCCCTTCAAGCAAACAGCAGTTGGTCAGAGCAGAAGGTCGAATACGTCCTAGAATCGATATCATACTCTGCGTGATCGTCTTTGGAATTAAATATTACAGAGCTGAAGCACTGGAACAGTGAGGATCCCCGCTGAACAGCAGAAACGAAATTGCTGATTATGCATTACTTCTAACATATGTTTATCTGTAATCTGTAATTTTAGTCTTTCGTTCGGGATCGTTTGTTTAAAGTAACCGGTAAGTCATTGAAGCTATGCTTATTTTTAGGTCCCGTCTGTAGTAGCCACATTAAGCTTCACAACGTCTGCCAGTGCTACTCCCTGCTGCATAGCACACTCTATTCATACAGCTCCCTGCTGATCCAATGACCTGTTTGCACACATGAGTTATTGCACTCCGTACAGCAACAGTGCGAGTGGGTGTCACTGGATCTATTTATTTGCGCCGGTGTATATTGTTGTAAAGCAAATGTAGTGACACGAGGAGCATCACCAATTTCATATGAAACCCTGAATCGCAGCTCAGCTCACAGATTTCCTTCTGCACAGGAGTAGCGAGGAAGAAAGTAGAGACGGAGAGAGAGAGGGAGAAATTTGGGTAGGCCATGACACATGTCTCTGAGGAGGCCAGGACACCTCACTTAGCTCTAGGCAGTGGCAGCCCGCCTAAAGGTTTGATCGAGAAGGGTTTGAGCAAATTCGATGAAGCATCTAATCCCCACATTGTGAGCTGCGGCTCCCTGTGCTACCCTGGAGGACCAGGCAGAACTGTGAAACTGGATGTTTTTCTAGCATGATTGTTGTCAAGGCAATTGCACTGGCATGCTCTCAAAGCTATAACGAAACAATTTCCTCTCTGTCTCCGACAAAACACTGTTTCATTACCGAGCTGTTCGTTTTTACCTCCATTTTCTTTGTTTTGTCTGACTTTGGCCCCAAGCATCAACATGGATTCTGCCTTGTCTTAGCCAGATTAATAACCAGACACTCGAGAACTGATTGAAGTGACATGATATTTTCTACTCTACTAATCTGTGTAGCAAATTCTGTACCATTTTAAAATCAAAGCGAAAGCCCCATCATTTGTTAGTGCTTCTGTTTTTTTTTTTTTTTGTTTGTTTTTTAAAGTGTACAAACAGTCGTTTGGTTAAGAAGAGACTGAAGTTGTTCTCATCGTTATGTTGCAGTCATGTGCATTTATGTGTAATAGACATTTTCTGTGCAATACACTGTTGCCAATCTACTTGATCATGTAATTTACTATTTATTGTCTCAGAATCTCTTCATCCTGTTTCTAAGTAATGATGAAAGAAAGGTGGCTGGGTAAATGCCAAATGAATTATGATGATCAAACACTCTAGGATATAATAAGGAAATATGAGCTCATGGGCCAAACTATGAGGTCTAGTGCTTACAATGAGAAATGTTAATCAAATAAACACTTCTAATATACTGTGAATTTGATAAAGTGAAACATAGAGTGGGTCTATGCTAACATCCACCTCTCACTTCTTAATACACACACATGTTTTCTTATTATAGTACTACCATCATATGGACTCTCAATTTTATTAATATGTTAATGTACTGTCAATGACCTGGGAACATACAGTGTCGTGAAAAATATTCGCCTCTTCCTGATTTTTTTATTGTTCTGTATAATTGTCACACTTACAGTAAATGATTGCGATCAAACACATTTTAATATTTAATAATACACAAAGATAACCCATTTCATTTATTAAGGGAAAAAAGCTCTCCAAACCTACCCGGCCCTATGTGAAAAAGTAATTGCCCCTAAACCTAGTAACTGGATGTGCCACCCTTTGCAGCATCAACTGGAATCAAACGTACTGTATGCGATAACTGCCAATGTGTCTTTCACATTGCTGTGGAGGAATTTTGCACACTCTTCTTCTCAAAATTGCTTTTTCACAGCACTGTATCTACATCAGCAGTCCTGTTTAAAAATCTTAAGATGAATACATTACTATTATACTTGTCCGCCATGTCCAGCTGCCTGGCTAACTCCAAGCATCTTGGAGTTACATCTTCACTGAACCTAGGGCACAACTTGTTTCGCTAACGTAAAATTACATTTTTTAAATGCTCAAAGTTCATAATCTCTGATTTGTGCATGTGTCAAAATTTAAACAGAAAGTATCCAGCCAACAAAATAAGACATTGCTATTTTTAAATGTACTCAAGTATTAAAAAGTATTGTGGTGGAAAACTGGTGAAACTTTTTTTTTTAAACAACTATACAGATTTCTTTTTTCCTGAAAACATCATTTTTAGTAACTTAGCTGGTCATAGGCATGACTAGCACTAGAGTGGGTGCTTATGAATTAATATCAAGTAAAATTCAGGCAAATAAATGATCTTTACTTTTAGCTAGAATTTGACTTGCTAGCCAAGTACAGTACATTAGCCACTCGAATCAATGCTAGGCTAACCTGCCATAAGCAAAGAAAACAGTTAGCCAGCTAATGTTAGCAAATTAATGAAACCTACCTCAAAATGTGTTGTTGTTTTTTTTACAATAATTATTATAAACCTTCTTGAATCAAAGGAGCGAGCTTATTTTATACAGGTATTCGCTTAGAACCGCTTAGAATTCATTTTAAAATTGGCACATGGATAGCTTTTGTAGTAAGGATATTAAGTACTGTAGTAGAGATGGGGAGAAATCAATTCAGTTACAATTCTGTGGCAATATATTTATCACTCCAAAATAAATGTTTTATTTCATTTTTCATTTATGTTTGTTTGCATTTAAGGTGTAATATAATCCTTTATATTGCATTTTTTTTTTTTGCAGTTCCTCTATAATCCAGCAGGTGGTGCATTAAACTATTCACACACGTTTATTAAGAATTATAATGAAATTTTGGGGCAAAAAAATAGAATTTATAGATATTTGGGGGGGGCAAAAAAATAGATATTTATGAAATCGTTATACTAGCAAAAGCGCAATACAAATTGATTCGACAACTGAGTTGGCTCCTGACGATTCCCATCCCTATTATGTAGCATGAAAAGGTTTCCACAGAAACCACAGGTTCTTCTCCACAGGTTCTTCTCACTGTCACTTGATCAAGTTGAATGGATACTAAACAGAAGCTATTTCAGGTCAGAGTAAAGTAAAAGAGCCATAAAATGATTAAGTGTTATTATCCAGCCATTATGTTCAAGATGTACCGTGTGTTGTACCTAATATGCCTGGTGAGGATCTAATACAGGAATTGCGTGCATCATTTTTCAGGCCTAAGATGTAACTGCTGGAAATATTTGATTAATTTTAAAACTGCAAAATAGACCATTTTAAGCACGATTAAATTCCAAGCAAATATTACAATCTCATAATTGGTATTTAGTTTCTTGTGGCTTCATTATCACTATTGTCTATTCGCACAAAATAAAATGCAAAACAATAAGATGTGCTGGATCAGGTGCTATTTTAATTAATAAATAATGTTGATATTGTAAAATCAGAACAAATCTACTGTGCCTGGTAACGCTGATGGTCATTTCTTTCAGTATCTGTTGTCTTCTCATTCATATTTCATCCTATTATTCTTTTTATTTTTAAAGTCTCTTTCTTTTATATTACATGATATTATATTTGACAGCAAAGACAACACTGCCTGCTCATTCAGTATGTATTTTCCATCCCAGGGTTTTTCAGGTTTAAAGCCATGCGCTTGTGTTTCAAGGCAGTTCTCTAGGCAATACTGAAAACCCATCTCAGATACTGCAGCACAAAGAAAATCTAACAAGACCTCAACATGAATAAATAGTGGTGTTACATTTGGATATATAATACGAGGGTGAGTCATAAATTATCTGCACTCTTGATGTAGAATTTATTTTAATTATCTTTTTGAAAAGACAAATACATCTTTTCTTTTCAAGTTTTCTTATTCCCTCATTAAAAAAATGTTTTAGGTTGAGCTGCGCGCCACGATAGCCCTGCTGTCTTCACTTTTAGGGGACCAAACAGGTGGCAGTCCAATAGGACTATAGGGAGGATGCTTTAACACCACAAAACAAAGTTTTGCAGAGTGACAACAGTGTGGGCAGAAGTGTGCGGACGTGCATCGTAATACAAGATCACAAAGCCCTTGGTTAGCAGTTCTTTGCATTAATCTAAAGTTTAGGCTTCAGCCCTTCAATAAGCTTCTCACTATAATGAGCACTGTTGACTGTAGGAGCATTTTCCTGATAATGCTCTCATACTGGCCCGTGAGAATCCCAGAAAACTATAACCATCAATTTTCCAGCTGATGGTTGACTTTTTAACCTTTTCTTGTTCAGCAATTAAATTAAATTAAATTCAGTTTTATTTGTATAGCACTTTTAACAATGTTCTTTGTAACAAAGCAGCTTTACAGAATCAAAAGAAAACGATGGAATTTGTATGAAATGTGAGAAACTGTGTATGAATCAAAATGATCACGTTGTCCCTGATGAGCATGCCGAGGGCAACGATGGCAGGGAAAAACTCCCTGAGATAGCAGTTGGAAGAAACCTTCAGTGGAACCAGACTCAACAGGGACCCCATGCTCATTTGGGTGAAACGGATAGCAGGGATTGTTTTGCAGTCATACTGTGCAGTCATACATGATTAAGGATGTTCCCGTTCCAGACTCTTACCCACAGGCTTGTAGTGATGAATCCATGTCTCGTCACTAGTAATGATTCTTTTTAAGAAACCTGGTACAAATTTTGTGTGCAGATATCCAAAAGCTTCTGTTTATGCTCTTCTGTGAATTCTATCAGCATCAGGTACATTACAAAAAATTTATCACAGCTCTTCTTTTGTGCAAATCACAACTGGGGTATCAATTTTTGCATGCTCCGCAGTTACAAATGAACTGATGTAACCTGTTCATACCTGCACAGCATTGACTGAGGAAATGGAGGCCTTGAACGGGACAGCGCACCAAAAAGAAGTTCCAATATAGCTGGAGATCTGGATTATTTTTGACTCACCCTGGTATATTGCTTAAAGTTGTGAATAACTGACCATAACAGTCATACTGTATGTATTAATGGAACATCCCGCTCCAGATTAAGCTCCTTTTAACTGTTATAGTAACCTCCACTCTATTAGGCTTTCTAGGCTGTCAACTAGATTTTGGAAGCTATGATCATATTACACCGCTTATTAGTGAGGTCAGGCATTGATTTTAAGTAAGGAAACCTGGGGCGGAGTCAGTGTTCAGACAGATCATGCTGAAAGAGATCAGTCTGGTTGAGGTTCAGGTCACTCGAGTTTTTCCGTACCAAATTTGGAAAACCTTTATGGACCTCACACTGTGCACAAGGGTATTTTCATACTGAAACATGTTCGGGCCGCTTACTTTCAGTGACAGGAAATTGTAATGTCACTAGCATACAAAGACATTCTATAGAACTGTATACTTCCAACTGCATGGCATAAGACTGGGAAATGTCCAAATATATATATATATGTGTAATAGTTAGGTGTCCACAAACTTTTGGCCATATAGTGTAATTATTGAATAAAAGTCAGCTTCATAAGGTAAAATTTAACTTGTTTAGCTACTGATGAAATGCTGAAATACTGAAATCCGACTTTGTCATGACCTAAAATAAACGTGAGCTAGTTTATTGGCAGCTGGTTAGACTGCTGTTCACGATTCACAATGGCGATACAGTATATACAGTATAATTCCAGATGTTGTTCTAAATGCAAATAAATAATAAATAAATAATGTTTTATTCAGCACAGATTATGTGATGGTTTATATTTATTTCAAGACAAGACTGAAGGCAAAATGTTTCTGGAACAAAACCGATGACTGTATTATACGCCTGACAGAACACCACTAATGAAGCTATCCAGTGTCTGATTATATCTGTGGGTCAGAGAGTACAGGCAGCTCTTGACTGCGCAGAATTACCAGACAAGTATCAAGCATAGCAATGTTTTTTCAAGAGTATTAATTAAATTTGTCCTTGTATAAAAAAGGTTTGTAATTTTTACATGGCTCATCTATTTAAGTAATCACACTTTAAAGCTGCTATTTATGCTTATAGTCATGTTGCATTACTGTACACTACAGAGACACAACTTAAGAAAGAAAGAAAGTGTATATTGTCTAATTACTTGTGGATTGCATTGTATTTCACTGTATGTGTCAGGGTTTTTTTTTTGTTTTGTTTTGTTTTTTTAATTCTTATTATTTTTACTGAATACTTACATGTGTATGGATTTCACAGGGTTTCCATATATGGCATATGACCATATGACAAGGACTTGCACTAAGCTTGATAATACTACGTGTTCAATGTCGTCGTAAAATGTTAAGTATTCATTATTCATTCTACATGGGTTTCCTTGAGACTATCCTATTAAATAAAGAAGAAAAATGAGGTCTCTGCATACCATTTCCCAGATCTCCTACTGTTCCTTTTTTATGTTCCAGTAAGATATTACCCCCAGTGCAGGAATCAATCAGCACAGAGTGCATTGCAACTCCGTATATTTTCCGTTCCTCCAGATCTCGACAGATTTTTTAGAAACACCGCGATTCCAATATTGTCTGTTTGTGTACAGGAGAGCAGAAAGGGGAGCTTGTATTTATATGCTGAATGCATTCATAAACCTGCATTAAAAAATGAAATATCTAGTCATCTGTGATGTTTTCATTTTGAAGACTGGAGAAGATAGACGTTTATTTGCATGATTCAGACGCCGGTGTTTAGTTCATCGCTTTATGCAGTGAGAACATGTCTAAACTGAAATTGCTGCTGCTTCAGCATGCTGCAAAAATGCTTTTAGGTAAATGTTGTCCTTGTATAAAACCTATGACATTGGTCATTTTATGTGAGTGTGTCAGGCCAGCGTCCAGCTTTCAAATTTAATGCAACCATCCTGTGTATTGCAGGCCAACCTGAGGGCTTTGCAGCCTGAGGAGATGGATAATAAAGACACTTTGTTTGGACAATCTAGCACTAGGCAGCCAAGAGGAGGCAATAAGAAATCTAGTGCTTCGGTATTAATTAGGCGCGCAACCGTTTTCTGCATGATAAAACAATAACAAAGCTGCTTGGACTGGATTGTGCTGTAGCGCGGTGCAGTGCTCCTTAAGGGACATTGAGCCCAGCTGCTGCATTGACTGGAACAGTAATGATTCTGTCTAGTTGATGGATGGCCTGAAGAAGCCTAAGGAGTGAGACAAACATCTAACAAGCATGCAGAGCTTGCTTGCTCTCTCTCACTCTCTCTCTCTCTCTCTCTCTCTCTCTTCCTTCTCAGCCAATTCCCTGGAGTCTCTCATCAACTTCCAATCTTTCTCTTAAAGATAATTAGCTGTGTCTTTGCATTCACAAGGCCACGTTCCACCTTGAATGGCCTATCAGGCACCAAGCGGAGATATACACTAATTGCATGTGCCACATTGTGCACATTAAAGAGGTCTAACTGCAGGCATGCCATAAAGCTAGGAAAGCTAATAACACAGCTAAATCGCATTAACCTTACCTACTGTAGGTAATGACCCAGATGCAGCTACTGCGTCGTAAAGGAACACTAAATGCATTCTATAATATCATTGCATTTTATGCTGCAGGGGACAATAATTGTAAAACCTAGCACAACCTGTCAACGCTGGTAAAATGATAGTATAGATGTACTGTACTGTAGCACAAATGTCTGGTTACTGTATACAGTATGTACTGTATATATGACGTTTCTTTAAATCCATTGAAGTTCCCTGTTTCCCTTATTTATGTTGCATTTTGTGCATGGGAGGGGTCTTGATGGATGATTGTCCATGGGCTCATGCATCATCTGCTATTTAAACTAAGAAAGCATTTTATCTTTCTGCAGACAAACTGAACCATTTGCTCCTTTCGGGAGTGGAGAACTTTTTTTTATTGATGAACAGACATTTTAGAAACTAAGTCTACCCCTATCTGTTCACTTAGAGAAAAGTAAAACTGAAGATCCCAGTAAAATCCCACGAAAGCTCTTCTCTCTGTAAGGAGCTGGATGATATATATTTTTTGCTACAGTATATGTGAATGAGATGAAGATAGCATAGTTCTCATTGCTGCAAATATATAGTCTTGACTAAGAGCATTCATCTTTATACTATTTGCAGATCTTCAAGAGTCTCCCTTGAGAAACAGAAGACGGCTGTATAGTTACAGACTGTCTGTCCTGTGTCGAAGGGCTGGTCGTTGTCGGATAATTGCTAACATGCGTCCGCCCATTTCCATCAGTATTATCCTATTATGGGAGCCAACCTTTGTTTGCTGACACACACTTGCTATTTTATAAGCCACTGATTATTGCCTTGTCAAGTGTTACAGTGAATGTGTGAAGCCACCCCCTTGGTAATAATGAGGATTACAAAGTATTGACCACATAATACTACACTGCCATTATGCATGGCTTGTCTCACTACATCTGGAGAACTGGCTCTCCACTCTGTCCAAAAGCTGCATCAATGACAGTTGACCATGAGATGGCAGTAGAAAAATAGTAGCCCGTTAGAGTCAGAATCTTTTTTCCCCCCCAATTGTGCAGGTTTTCTTTCAGTTTTCTCTATCCCTAGGGCCACTGCCCTTTTGTTAACCTTGAAGGTGAACTTGTCTCTTTCAGCACTTACTAGTGTCATATCATATTAATGTCAGAGCACAGGGAAGCTGGTCCTTTAATGTATACATCAAAGATAAGGTAACGATTCATTTTTAATGAAGTCAATGAGCATGAAAGCCTTTTTTTTTTTTGTCCTAAAAAGAGCTTCCTTTATTAGACAAGGCCTGCGGATAGATGAATATATTCCTGGCTTACTATAGTCATTGACTTATTTATTATAATTTTATCCTACACAACAACCTAGTGGACAGGGGTGGCTCAGTGGTCAAGATGTTGCACCACTGATCATAAATTTTCAGCACCACCAAGCTGCCATGTCCACTGCCTTAACCCTCAAATGCTCAGATTTACAAAGAGATCAATGTACGTAGCTCTGAATATGGTGTCTGCCAAATGCCATAAATGTAAATGTAAAGGTTAGCACTTTCGCCTCTAGGTTGTCATCTGCGGTCTGTGTGCTTGTTTTTCACATGCTTGGTGGCTTCCTCTGGATATGCAGGGTTCCTCAAACAATCCAAAGTCATGCATTATAGAGTGATTCCTAATTTCCCCTTAGTGCTATCATTGTATTTATGCCGCGCAATGGGTTGGCACGCTCGCCTTGTGTCCTAATTTCCCTGGCATAAGCTCCGGGCCTCCCTGTGACTTAACGTAGCCCCAAATATGAATGTGAATGGCACCCTGTGATAGACTGGCATCCACCAAAAGGTGTATTCCCTCTTGCCCTGTTTTCCCAAGATCCCCCGACACCCTGCCCAGGTTTAAACTGTTATAAAAAATAAATGAGACAGCACCAGAAAAAAATGCTTCCACTATTCAGTAATTGTACCGGTTATTACTTTAGATAATGTACAGTGGTTAAGGTGTTGGACTGCTCATCAGAAGATCCCCGGTTCGAGACCAGACACCGCTGTTGGACCCCAGAGTAAGGTCCTTCAGCCTCAAGTGCTCAGATACAATCGGGCATTGAGCTGGCAACCCGAGTGGATCAGTTGGACTCAATGAATCAATTAGCCATGTTAGTACTTCCTTAGTCAGCTTTGATACCAGAGCTAACTACCTTAATTAGCCAGTTTAAAGACATAGCACACTTAGTTATCACAGCTCGCTTATTAGCTTGCCCACTAATTAATTACTCTAATTAGTAGGCATGAAGGGAAGGAAATCACTGCAAATTCATTACATTATTAATAATATGGACCCACTGCATGTACATCCTCTCATCATCTCCTGCGTTTTTAGAAACCCTTTCAGGAATACCCGGTGCTGTAATTAGACCTTTTTGATGTCATTTTAATTAGCCAATAATTTGAAGCTCCATTTTTTTATTTTGATTTATTTAGCCTGAGAACGTATTTGCAATGGTAAATGGTAGAGGAACAGGGTGTGAATTCTAATATGAATTGTTCTGGTCTTTTCGTGACAAAAAACAACTGGCAGCCCCGCAGAGTTTCCCCTATACTGTGACACTGTGACCTTTTGGTGAAGAACAGACAACCATTTCACATCTGTAGTGTTGTTGTTTTTTTAGTCTCTGTGCCACCTGAACACAACCGAGAAAAAAATTCTTTTTTTTTTCTTTTTTTAGAAAAGGCAATGTGAAAGTGGATAATGTTAAGAAACTGAGCACAGAAAGTCCCTGCTTCATGTTCGTGTAGGGGGGGCACCGCTGGAAAGTCCTTAGCTACTGCATGCCTATGACTGCTGGAAATTGTGTTGTTTTTTTTCATGCTAAATTAATTTAAACTAGGAACTTTGTGGTTTCGGTTATATGATTCGGTTTTATTTCCTCTAACAACAGCTTTCAAACTTCCATATACAACACTATCAGTTTTGCTTTGTACTAGAAAAACGGTCTTCCCATGCCAACAGACCTTAAAAGGAAGTTGCTGATCACGCACGCATTGTCACGTCACCCTTTATTGTATCCTGTCTGCATATTTGGGATGCAGAATCCTGTTTAAGCAGGATTTAATTGCAGCAGTCAACATCATTTCCCCAAGGAGGTTGGTTGGAGCAAACACTCTGAACACAATGTTAACAAACAAGCAGACCATGTAGCATGAGCGCTTTACCGGGAGCGGCATCAGATGAAGCAGGATAAAGAGGTCCCTAAAGATGGATGAATGGATGGATGAAGTGTGTCAAGCATTTAGTTAAACAACTTTAAATGATTGACTGATGTCTTAGCTTTAATAAGCAATGCTGCCAGTTTGCATATTAAGATCACTAACAGTATAATTAGCCGTGGTGGAAAAAAGTACAACTAACTAAAAAGCTTCTTTTGAGTACAAGTACTCATCAAACGAGAGTAATCTATAACTGGCACAACTAATCAACAAATATATTTTACCCAACAACAAAGTGCTATCAAACAACATCTTTGAGCATCTTTCAGATCAAACCTCAGGCTCACAGTCTCTAACCCATCCTGTCTCACTCATGCAAAATGGATATTAAGCGGTAAAATACCATTATGTCGTGTCATTGCATTGATTTGGCATACATTATTTATTAGTATAATTCATTTCTGATAACTCAGTCCAGGGGTGCTCATATGCTTCCAAGGTCTCAGACACAGCTCATTTGCAGGAAACAATTGTTTTAATTCATTCTGAAATATTAATTATTTAAATTCACATATTGAATTATGTATATATATTGGATTTGCCCTGAACAAACTCAACGAATGAACAAAACATCTCAGACATAACATGACCATACGTGACCCTGTCTGCGAAAACACAGTACAGAAAAACTTCAGCTGGGTTTTCATAGCCAGGGCCACATAAGGGACGATGACACACACAAAAGAAGACATAGACAGAGATGCTAGGCATTATCTCAACTCCAAACAATAACTACTCACCACAGCTGAAGAAGGCCACATAAGAAGAAAACATATGAATAGAAATGTATACAAAAAATTCTTTTTTTCAGTGAAAACATTACAAAAATCACACGTTGTGGCAACCGCACCTCCAGGGGCAAGAGTTTGAGTTCAGTGGGTCTGTGTGCATGGTGCGTGGCGTTTGCATGGTTTCCCCATGGTCGGTTTCCATCAGGTATTCCGGTTTTCTTCCCACAGAGCAAGATTAATGATTAATTGCGGTTTCCAAATTGCCCACAGAGTGGGGCATACACACACACACACACACACACACACACACACACACAGACACACACACACACAGACACACACACACACACACACACACACACTGTGTGGATTGGCAACCTGTCCTTGTGCATGAAGTCTCCTTGGATAGGCTCCAGGTTCCCCTATGACCCTGTACATGATAAGCGGTATAAAAGATGACTGAAAAATGATAAGGAAACCCTTGTATTATTGAAGATGACAGTGTACGTCCAATATATTTTAAGTAAGGATCTGCAAGTATCTGAAGATTTCTCCATTTTGTAGGTCATTTTGCTCCTGTAACAGCTGGAAGGATAGCAAGGTCTGATATTTACAGTAGGTCTCAAATAAATGTCCTAGCTTTGATAACCACTGGATGTACCAAACTTTAAAGCTACAGTCTTAGCAGCCTATCAGAAAATCTAGATTATTTAGGATAGGAGTTAGCAGAGATGTTAAATGAACAGACGCTCCAAGCTACATCTCAGAGCTCTGACCATGCTTAATGTAATAAGGTTAGTTCAGGGTTAGTTTTTCCCAAACAGCAAGTTCCATTTAGAGTGGAAGGAATCAATATCGACCCAAACTGAGGCAGGGTCAAATTTGAGCCAATCTGCCATCACCCAAAAATGAGCAGCCAATTGATATAACTCACATTTGGAACATCTAAGCCTGCATCAGACCAAGCCATTTGGAGATCTGCCATCTTTAAACCGGGTTTCCTTTTACACCAAATAAAAGAACTCCCTCTGCCTTTAAGCAGTTTTATAACCTTTTTAGATGGTAAAATAAGAATCATTTTCTGAAGATAAAGTAGGGCTAAGGTAGACAGGCTTGTCTGCTTTTAGAAGGCTAGTCTGCTTTTATGCTTTTATCTAAAAGTGGTCGGTAGTTGGCCCCAAACATTTGACTATATTTAGTTCTTATGTGTACTCCCATGTGTAAAAAAACAGAGGTAGGGCAAAATTTTATTTTGTAACTTGAAAGAAATTGCTAAGTGATGAGATGACATTTGTCAAATGGAGAAGAAAGAGTTTTGGTCATCCACATAAAGGGAAGTTTTATGTTCCCTTTCTCCAATGAAAATACTGGATATTACAACATTCTGCCTTACTGCCCGGGCCAGTGGCTCTACAGCGATATCAAAAAGCAGTGGGCTGAGAGGGTCACCCTGCCTATTTTCACAGTAAAAAGGAAGTTACTAGATCTCATTCCTTTAGTAAGAACTGCTGCCGTTGGGGTGTTTTAAAGACCTGTAAATCAGTTAACAACTTATTGCCTAGGTCAACATTTACACAGAATACAGTGCAGTGGGAAAGTATTTTCCCCTTCCTGATTTGGTTATTTTTTTTGGCATGTTTACAAAATACAAAATGCATCAGATTTTTTACGATGATTTAATTTATTGATTAAAAAATGCTGTCCAAACTTGCCTGGCCCTAATTTCACAGCAGTGTAAATAGGACTACTCAACCTGGTCAAACGTCTTCTTGGCATCCAGAAAAAGCACATACGGAGGGTCATTAAAGCTCTGGGAAGGCTGAAAGACATTAAGGAATCTTCTCATATTATCACAGGCGTTCCACCTGGTCTGGTAATCTCCAACAATGTGAGGGAGCAGGTTTTTAGACGCATGGCCCGTATCTTAGAAAGCAGCTTTTAGTCAGAGTTTAGTAGGGCTATTGGACTGTGGGAGGCACAGTTATCAGGCCACTTCCCTTTTTAAGGATAAGAGAGATATTCGCTTTACTTAGTGACTGGGGCAGAATCCGTCCATATCCATCTGGCCCTGGGTCCTTTCACAACGAAGAGATGTCAAAGCAAGCAGTACTTCTCTAATGATGGGGCACATATAGCTGTATGGCCACATATTAGCTTTTAATTGGCTTGTAGTCATAGAAGGTTAAATGCCTTATTATTTACAGTTCATGTTTTCACAGTGATCAGAATTTTTTTTTTTTGGAATCTTTCGATTTAAAAAAATTACAAATATATCGAATTGTGCTAAAATAAGGACTGTAACAAGAGAACATGAATTTCACTGCAAAATGAGATGAGAATAAACATAAGATTTATTCTCTGTAAAGGTTTATCATAAATTATAATTAGCAAATTATCAATCATCAATAATATTTTTTTTAATTCACTGTGTGCCAAAAATAATTAAGAATTAGCTCACAATCAACAGCTCAATCACACAAAGTTGTCTATAACTTATGAATTAACTAAATTTGTTTGATAGTCTTTTAGAAGGAAAAAACCAAGAAAAATTATTACAATCTTTTGTTAGCATTTTTCTTTATCTCCAACAATCTGTGTAATTGAAATAGTAATTGTGGGCAACAAAACTGAAACATTTTTTGCAAAGGCACTTTGCTGCAAGTGACTCATTATATTGCTGTATTTTTTTATTCAAACTCAATCAACAAATTATTGCTACAAAATTACACATGTACATTGCCACAAACACACTTGCAAACAGATTTATGAATTTTGACAAAATATTCTGCACATTACAAAACATCATCCTTGTGGATCAAAGAAACCATGCACAAAATATTCATCAGAATTTTTTTTCTCTCAAAACCCCACCACATACTGCATATTGTGTTCTCTTTGTGAAAGATTTTATCTTAGATTTGTATATCTTGTGGCTTTGGTTGCTATAAATATAGGCAAATCTATGAATGACACAATCATCATGTGTTTCGAGTGCTTACTATAAATTACTGCTGAGATCTTATGATTGGTGATGATGCAATTCTGCTAGTCTGCTTCCTCTTTAAATGTGATGACTGCAGCTCAGTTTCCACTGCGTCCAAGAGAATTGGGAATCGTTGCCTCTTTATTGCACAATCTGTGCTTATTCGAGCATTACAGTTCCATACACCCCCGCCCGAATCTGTGTGATGAACTCCATCAACTGCACTGTTTCTAGAGCAGTGCAGCTGATGTACTTCCTGTCTAAGCTGATGACAAACCACAATTTCCTTGTTTATGTGCAGCTATGCTTAAGCAAAGACAAAAGCCATGCCTTGTAATGATATACCGAGGTACTGAGAAATAAATATGAGAATGAAAATGTGAAGTTGCACAGTAAGAAAAAATGACAATTTTCAACAAATTATTCATATAAAAAAGTATTTTTTTATTCTACAAAAGTTTCATTTTTCTTAGAAAATATAATTCATTATCATAGTACAAAAGCTATGTGCAATAAATGGCTATTTATACAGTAAAAACAACATAAAATAGTCTACTACAATTAGCTGCCATAAGTCTTTATGCCTTCAGGAAATATGAGGAGTGTTCAAGTCAAACTGGGACTTCAAGAACAGTATGGTGATGAGACTTTTAGCCTTATATTTATATGGTAAACAATGATCCTGGAACCAACTGCACTGTATCCATAAGCATTTGTGTGCTGATTCTTGAAAAACAATGGATAACTTGTTACAAACTTGTGGAAGAGAAACATCTGTCTTTGAGAACTGTACACACAATCATGCATAAACATCACTTGAACTTGGCTGAGAGTTATTTCCATATCCAGCATATAGTCCTTACTCCAAGCCATTTACACATCTTTGGGGCATTAAAGAAGTTGCAGGAAAGCCCGCATTTCAGACATGAAGACAACTTTCTACCTTGATGGTATCCATGCTCTAGTGAAACACTAGGATAAGTGTATATAGAGGAAAAGGGTAGATTTTACTCTTGTAAGTGTATTCTGTTATTACGTACATTTAAAAGTCCTGGTTTGACTTGAACGCCCTTCGTAATTTAATAGTAGCAATGTAATTAGAACTCCTGGATACTGTTAGTTTTTTGGTCATCAAGGTTATAGTTTATGAGATACAAAGACTGTATTAGAAATTAATTCAACAGAGCAAATCTTCAGCCAGGACTACCAAAAAAAAATAAAAAATCATAATCCGGTCATATTACCACAATCGGTAATAAGTCTGGATAATAAGTGCTGGTTCATATTCAATGAGACTTGGACTATAAATAAGTACATCAACATTTCTATTAATAAACTAAAAGATGCATTTTAACAGGATTAAACATTTGTCATGCTAATTTCTCTTTTTTGGTGTACTACAACCCGAAAGTCCTGTCCAAGAGGGGGTTTTGGTTTGTTAATGGATGCCAGTTCTCTGTCTGTTCTTGCTGGTAAGTGCTGATAGTCTTGGCTCCTGTCCTGTAGTTACACGAGCCCTGTCTGTTCACATCTCTGTCAAGAAGATAAAGTTGTCATAGCTTGGGTCGACAGGGGAGACAGGCAGAAAGGATTAACATGCTCAAAGTGTGCCCAGATGTCTGGGGACTTATGATTCATGATCTGCACTTATCCCTACAACCCACTGATAGCATGGCATGCTGAGAGCAGGCCTTGTTAAACCACTGGTCTTTTGTTGATAGGCAGCCACTGGGGTAATTTCGTAGCAGCACCATTATCACTCCAATGCAAATTTTGGTCCGGACATATCTACACCTTATAAATTATCATATAGTGTGGAGTAGCAATCGAAAAACAAATATCTTCCCTCTAGTAAATATAAGACCACATTTGCAATATCCAAGTTCAGTATATATTTTTTTTCTTAGTGTACACTTCTTCTAACAGTTTTCAATCAAAGATGGCTTGGACATCATGATTTAAACCTGAGTGTTTAGAAATAAACTGTCATAATTAAATCTGAATTAATTTCTGTGGTTATAATAATTGACAAAGCTGGGATGGCTTTAAATTACTAGAGTACATAGCATTTTTGTAGACTATATGGAGGAGAAATATTATTTATTCAGTGCAGGAGTCTAGAAATCAGCTTATATGCAACAGAAGTTCAATGTCTTTTACAGTTTTCTTACCTGCAAGCTCTTTGTCCAGGTTCTCAATAAAGCTGTCTAGGTCAGACGTGTCCCCAAGTTTAGCTGGTGGAAATGGAAGAGAGACAGAATGAAGAAAGGGGTGGATGATGGTATGCGTTGGAATGTTGAGAAACACTGCTAAGTGCCCAAGCATTTCCTCTGGAATATTCTACTGGAGGAAATGTGATCTCACAGTCTGTATGGGGTGGGGGTGGGGCTGGAAAATAAAATCTAAACCCACACAAATTCATAGCTGCATGTTCAGTCAGCTTTGAATCTTGCATTAAAAGTATTACCATAAACATTCTCTTAAAAAAAGAAGCGAGAGAGAAAGATTAGTCCAGTCAGACTGAAACAGATCAGCTCCTCTGTCTTGCTATGATTTGAAGTGGAACACTTCAGAGCCTTATCCTTTTTGTATGGTCGTCTGACAAAATAAGATAAAGGAGTTTTACTGATAAACACTTCAATTCGGTTTAAGCTTCTATAATAATCCCTCTCTTCTAAAATTAAAAGGTTAGGCGTAAGCATGGGTGGAAGTCACTGAGATGTGAAGAGGTAGCACAAATCTGAAACTTTCATCAAAGTATGAAGCTGTACAACCAAAAAAAAAAAAAAAAAAAAAAACAGCACCCACACACACTCAAATGCCTGGAGCTTTGTTGTGTAAATGTGATGATTATCAGGATTGAAACATAACAGTGATACCTTTCCGAGAAGTCATCACGCCTTCAGTGTTGAGCTCTTCCACACTCGCATTCAAGCTGCTTGCCTGAGACGGTTCACTACCTGAGACCCACACACAAACCCACAAACAAACCCACACACACACACACACACACACACACACACACACACACACAAAGTGCTTTAATGTTACAAATCTAATATAAATATATGACTTGACAGTAGCACACGATACCCTTCTGAGTTACCTTTGTTGTGTGACTCAAGAAAAAATAGCCTACAAAATGTGTTGGATAAATATGTGTGTGTGTGGGGGGGGGGGGGGGGGGGGGGGTTAATATTAATCATTGAGGGAATTTCCCAGAGTGGAATAAACTCCCACATTGTACGTTTGCCAATTACAGCCTAATTTATATTAACTCCACAAGCATTTGTTGAGTGTTTTTATACAGTAGGTAAGTTAGCATTGCAACCTTAAAGTAAACATGAAAAAAAACAGGTGTGAGTTTCACAACATCACACTTTCTGAAAAGACTTTTTACAAGTCTGAAAACGTGCTTTTCTTCAAGGTCATCGAAGGATTTGTTTGAATGTGGCTTGTTGTAGCAGACATTTTAACACTTGCATACAAGTTGTTACATATACATAAGACACAGAATATTTTGGAGGGACGGTAAAGGTATAAAAAAGACATTAACGTGAATTTAACCTAACATTAACCTAACTTTGATTAAAAAGTGTTTGTCACTTTAAGTCAATTTACATTTTCTTCTTTGCAGTATCTATTACTGTCTGTTCGCATCTCTTTCTTTTCAATTATTATTATTATTAATGTTCTTAAAAATCAAAACATATATCTAGTTACTAGAAACTTTTGATTTCTTAGCAATTCAGGACCCTATCCCAGGCCTGGACCCTATCCCAGGAGACTTGGGGCACATGGTGGGGTACACCCTGGACGGAGTGCCAGTCAATCACAGGGCACATACACACACTCACATGCTCATCCACAAACTATGGGCAATTTGGGAACAACAATAAGCCTAATCTGAATGTGTTTGGATGGTGGGAGGAAACCGGAGTACCCGGAGGAAACCCACCAAACAGGGGGAGAACATGCAAACTCCATGAACACTGACCCTGAGGCGGGTATCGAACCCTGACCATCGAGGTGCAAGGCGACAGTGCTAACCACTAAAATATTTTAATCGATAAAGAAAGAAAATAAACTAACTAAATGGAAAATTAATCCTTGTCAGTATGTTTTTTCTTCGACTAGACTATTAGAATGAGCCCTAATCACGTGACTAGGCCCGCCTTTCGGACACGTTAGTGAGTGAAAAAAAAACTTCCTTTAATTTTAGGGGAATTTTGCCTGTTATAAAAACTTTTAATAAATAAAAATGTTTACAATAATTGATTAAAATTTTTAAGCTTTTTTTTTTTTACTCTCCAGGCATTCAAATGATGATAAATGTATTGTGAGGTGAAATATAAAGATGGAGCTCTCACCGTCATCCGCGTCCTCGATGCCGCTGTCCGTCACTCCTTCACTGCACGCGGCTCGCTGTTTCGCTTCACGCGGCACTGGCTCGCGGGCGCCGCTCGCGCTCACCGGCGAAGCGCGCAGTTCCTCCACCACGGCCTCAAACTCCTCCAGCAGCTCCCCGATCTCAAGGTCTAACTCTGTGTATAACACACACACACACACTCACTTACTCACTCCTGAGCCACACTCAAAGACAATCCCATCTAATACATCTTGGTCTAGAGCCACGCCTTCAGCTCTACTTTAACAGCCATGTTTCTGATAAATTACTTAATAATAGGCATAATACTGTTTGTTTGTTTTTTTGGTTAACAATTATTAAAAGGAAAATTAAGAGGAAAAAAAACTAACCTGAGAAAGGTGCGGTCGACATGCTTACTAAAGAACTGTTGAGCCTCAGAGAGAGAGATGTGACTAGTATGAGTGTGTGGTAAAAAGTTATCAAAGGAAGAGACCTTTCTCTGAGCAAGTGCTGATGGTAGAAAAAGGCGGAGCTGCTGTCAAAGAACAGTCATCTGATTGGTTTAAAAAAAATAAAAAGGTTTGCGCCGCATGCCCCGCCCATCACTGTCACCCAGCAGCATCGTTGTACTCCGACTTCAAAGGAGCAGAGTCTCAGCCAATGAGAGCGCGACTTCACCTCTGACTCATCACAGACGGAGACAGAACATTTCATAGTTCATTAGCTGCAAGTATATTATAGTCTGGCTTCATCCTATTTTTCTGTTTTTACATTTACAATTTTCTTTGTCTACCTTATTCGCCATATTGCTGCTCTTTATTTTGTTTGTACCACCATAGCCCTTCAGACTTTTCTGTCTACCATTTCTGTAGGGTTGCATCCCATGGCAGGATACACCCTGGATATGGTGCCAACCTGTCACAGCAGGCGCTGTTGGATGTGGTGCCAACCTGTCACAGGACATAAGCACACACACTCACATAACCAATTGTACAAGACAGGCAATTTCAAAATGGCAGTCCGTGTATGCTGCATCTCTTGGACTGTATGGGAAACTAGAGTAACCACACCAAACATGAGAGAACTTATACACGCACAGAAACCAAAGCGGAGATTCGAACCACGACCGTGCAGATGCAAGGCAACAGTGCTAACCCCTCAGCCACAGTGCCATCCTAAAGCATAATGATAATAATTAAAAACTGTTGCAAATGAAAAAGCTACCTTTGCAGGTTAATGTTTTGATTTCCATTAGAAATATGCCAGTCAGTTCCTCCACCATGGCCCCATCTTGACAAATGTCAGACTCTGAATCATGCATAAACGCTTCATTTTTCATGTCCATACAAGGTTTCTCAAAGAAAACCTCCTTTAATGCATTCTATTAGGTTTACTTTACTTCACATTAAATTGTTTTGGATTCTAACAAATCCATGAATGTTACTCTGTAATAATAGAAAGTTTAGCCACCCACATAATTTTGAGTAGGTCCCCCCCTTCGCCACCAAAAACACTAATGATGACAATAATGATCTGTGTGTTCTGACACCTTCCTATTTGAACCAGCATTCATATGTGCAACAGTAAGCCTTGGCCACCCATGACCCTGTGGTCAGTTAACTAGTTTTCCTTCCTTGGATCACTTTTGGTCCTTACCACTGCAGACTCAGAACATCCCACCAGAGCTGCTTTTGGAGCTACTCTAACTGAGTTGTGTAGCCACTACAATTAGGCCCCTTTTACTGTAGCTACATTTTCAATATCTTGTTACAGTGGGGGGTGGAAGTGGGTGGCATACATAAGGAAGCAACTGACCCTTTTTTCCTGATGTTGATGTGCTGGAAGCATAAAAAATACGACTGTGGCAAGGGCCAAATTGTGGCTGATCAGTGTATAACCTTGTGCCAGGTTTTAACTTACAGCACTTAAAGAATCTGCTTCTAATGTCCTGCTGCCAGTTACCAGAGCACTCCTTAAGGGGGCAGAGTTGCTTTGGTGGCACAAAGTGAACCTACACAATAGTGGCCATAATGTAATGTTGTAAGGTTTTAATGTAATTGGTTTATACATTTTACTTCTAAAAAAATTAGCTACTTCTAAGGATTTTAGGCTCCCTAGACCCATGGTCAGTCCTTTTTCCACATTTGTGAAGTCTTCAACATCTCCCTGAGCATCAACAAAGTGTTCAACACTGCAGCTATTACATTGTATAAAGTCAACTGTTTTTGTCTACTCATAGTTCTTGTTTTGTAAAGCGTGAACTTTTTCTAGCATGCTGTTAGTGCGAATAACACTTTTTGTGTTTATTCAGCAGGTCGTATACATTTAAGGGGAAAAAAAGGAAGAAAACTAGCCTACAAAAGAACATCTAAGATATACCCTTAAAGTATGCAAAAATAAACACACTATATACAGAAAGTTGCTAATTGCAGTTTCTGTGGCCTTCCTTCCCATCTACTAAAAAGCACACGGGGCACTAGGTCAATTCGACTCTTCCACACACAGTAGCACCTTTGCCCCTATATATTATGTGATTTAACGAGGGCTGGACCTATTTTTTATCACAGTGTTTCCCAAGCACATGCTTAGGTTTTTTTGCAATCCTGTGAGATAGTGAATAACCTTCAGACAAAATATACTACATGGCCAAAAGTTTAGGGACACCTGACAATCACACACATCTGCTTTCTGATTTATCATTCTAGATTTGGTTCCCCTTCACTGTTATAACATCCATTCCTCTGAAAAAGGCTCTAGATTTGGAATTGTGGGTGCAGAGATTTTACATTTCAGCCTCAAGAGCATTAGAAAGGTCAGACACTGATGTTGGTTAAGATGGCCTGGGAATCAATCGGCATTCCCGTTCATTCGAAAATTTGTTAGGGTTTTGTGCAGGACGTTCAAGTCTTCTTCAACAACCTTGGCAAACCATGTCTTCAAGTGCCTCGTTTTTACTACAGTCACTGTCAGGCTGGAACATGTTCGGGCTTAATTAAGGGAAAATACAAGGCCACTAAAAACAAAGACATTTGAAACAAATGTGTGCTATCAATTTTGTATCAATAATGATGACCTTGATGTCTTGAAACACACAACCTTGGTCTACCTGTATTATACAGTAGAGGGTAGTGTAAAGTAAATATACTCCATTCACCATCCACTTTGATAGGTACACCTGCAGTATCTCGACTGCATCGGTTCATGTTTAGCAAAACTTTACACTTAGTGCCCGTGATACCCACAGATTCCTGCTCTGAAACTTGATGTGGCCCTCTGCTGTTGCAGTCCATCCACATCCAAGGTTTTATATGTTGTTTGTTCTGAAATGCTTTTTTGCTCACCACAGTTGTTAAAAATTGCTTATTTGACCCAAGACATATACTTACAGTAGCAGTACTTACAGTCAAAACGTTGGACACACCATCTAATTCTATGGTCTTTCCTGATTTGTATTTATTTCTACATTGTGAAACAAAGCTGAAGGTGCAAGTCTAATTTGAACAGTTGATTGTGTCTGCTACTTAAGTGCTGTATGTTGGCGATTTCTGAGGATCAAAATGAACTTCTCCTCTGCGGCAGAGGTAAGTTTTGGTCTTGCTGTGATGGTCTTCATGAGAGCCAGTTTAGCAAATGCACTTGACAATACTGTTCTTTCAATAACTCTTCTACAAAAGCTGACTGTTATGTCTTAAAATAACAATTGAATGTTGGTGTTGTTACTTAATTATCTACTTCCATCTGTGATATTTCATAGTTTTGAACTCTAAATTATTGCTCTAAAATGTAAAAAAATACATAAGTTATAAAAGGTGATATAATAGAAGGTGTGTCCAAACTATTGACTGTATGTGCCACTAACTATTTGAGTTGTGTTATATACAGTACATTATATCATGCACATACTCTATATCCTATAAATCCTACAGGTCACCCCTTGTCCAGTAAATAATCTCATCAGGATGCTGTAGACTCGTTCTTAAGAAACGTTGTCACAATTATAAAGCCTGTGGTGCTCATACTGTATATCCTTAAACAAATTACAAGGGCGTTCAAGTCAAACCAGGATTTTTTTAACGGAACACAGTTATGAGAGAAGAAAAAAAACTACGTTAATTTTTCTGTATTATATAATTCCATGCTACACTAATGTACTTTTCTTCACTAGTGCTTGGATACCATCAAGATAAAATGTTTTCTAAGAACACTGAAGCAATGATCAGATTGACTGCTTTACATCTGAAACACTGGTCTCGCAGAAATTCCTAAAAATGTCTGTTGAGTTTTATTCAATTGTAGTCATCAACTTCATTATTAATTATAGCAGTGGAAGCTATGTGTGTGTGTGTGTGTGTGTGCATGTGCATTTGTGTACATGTTTGCAAAATGTAATAAACTTATTTTGATCAAGAATATAAAACTACTTTTGCATTAAAAAAAAAACCATGTTAAAGACACTGTAAAAACTGAAAAGCTGACAGACAGGTTTTTATCTCAAAATGAGAGCAGGCTCCATTCATTTAGACTTGGCAGTTTAAGAGTTCCCTCCCTCGGAAATCCTAATCGCACTCAAGTTTCATTCCACACGGCGAGCACCCACAAGAAGAATGATCACCTGCGCCGCACAGAAATATGAACACGCTGTCTCTGTTACAGGTGAGTTTTCGCACAATCTGTCTGCACTCTCTCAGTGTAATGAGTAGCATAGCTCTTTCTTCAAATTCACTCTTTGCAAGCTGTTCTTGTAAATACTTTTATGTATCTTGCAGACATTTTTTTTTTCTGACAGACCCACTTGTCAAACATGCTCGATTAGATAAGCTGTTTGGGTATGAAGCATTGTTGTGCATGAGGTGTTCTAGCTTTAAAAAAAAAAAGAAAATATTGATTTTATTAGCTTACAATGTATTAAGGAACAGTATGTGTTGTTTAAATGCAGAAGCACACCAAAACCTTATCCCTCCATAAATTACAGGGCTGATACAGTATATCCCGAATACAACTGTAATGTTTATATAATTATAATTATAAATGTAGTTACTATCTAAACTACTATCTAAGTGAAATATGTGATATCTGGTGATTTAGATTTACATATCAACATCTACAAGTCTGAGTAAAACATCCAACTGAGCAGGATTGTCTATTATACTGACATACTTTATCCTGAGGACTGTGCATTTAAATCTTGTTTAAAGTGATGTTTACTTCAGTCTGTTAAATGCTTTCTCTGGTTCTCTTTAGAAGGTGCTTCTCATGGCATCTGTCAGACAGATCATATGCCACACTCTGTTGACTCTCTCGACACCGGAGGAACTACCAGAAGGAATTAAAATAGGCAGCCTAGGCACAGCCTACTCACCTCCATTCCAGCTGCTTGGGAGTTCCTATTTCAGAGTTAACGAGGAAACCGGGGATTTGTTCACAACATTGTGGGGGATTGACAGAGAGATCTTGTGTCCATCACAGGAGAGTGGGAACTGCACCATCTCAGCTGATGCCCTAGTGGGTCCTGAACAAGAACTGATAAAGATAACTGTTATTGTGGAGGATATCAATGACAATGCTCCTCATTTTGAAACAAGTGAAATTCATATAAGAATTCTAGAGGATGCATGTGTTGGGACAAGGGTGCTGTTGGACGACAAGGCTCGGGACAAAGACATAGGAAGCAATGCAGAGATAAGGTATCATTTAGAAGGTGCTCATGGATTGTTCAGCGTGGCGCAGGACAGTTCTGCCATTGAGCTGATTGTTGAAAGGGAGCTGGACTGTGAAACTCAAAACGAGCACCACATGGTTCTTGTTGCTGTAGACTGTAGCTCTACGCCGTTGAGTGCTAGGGTGTCTTTTGTTGTCACGGTGCTAGATGTAGACGATCAGTGCCCGCAGTTCAGCCCTGATAACCCTCACACTGTTTCGGTGCCAGGTGGAGCAACCCGGGGAACAACAGTGGCCCAGGTTCATGCCATAGACCCAGACCTAGGCAGCAACAGTCAGATCACTTACTCCCTCAGTTTCCAGATCTCAGATCGGGCCAAAGAACTTTTCCATTTGGACAGAAACACAGGCATGATCAGTATAGCTGTGGATATGAGGTTAGACACCCTGGAGGAACATGTTTTAAAAGTTGTTGTCAATAGCCCACCTTGTCCTGTTGAACAAACTCAGGTAACAGTATATCTGCAGCCGGTGGTAAGCCTGGTGCCAACCATCGAGATCAGGTATGTGGCACAGTATAGAAACCAAACGATTGTATTACAGGAGAACAAGCCTCCAACTCTCTTGGCTCTTTTGGAGCTGAGAGACATCTCAAGTGTCCACAGGGTTCTGTCCTTAGAGGAAGACAGCACAGAATTCACTCTGAAAGCACAAGCAGGCAATTATCTACTCACAACCTCAAAACCACTTGATTTTGAGCTGTGTAGTGAATATCTCATTACTGTTGTTATACTTGACGCCAGCAAAAGTGTGCATGCAAAGAAAGAGATCACCGTGGTAGTTGAAGATGTGAACGATAATGCCCCAGAGTTTGAAAAGACTTCCTATCAGGTAGAGATAGTGGAGAACAATAAGCCTGACACATCTTTAGTACAAGTCAGCGCATTTGATGCAGATAGCCAGCTCTATGGCAAAGTGTCATACAGACTGATCCATAATTCTCCTACTATTTTTAATATTCATGAAGGAACAGGTGTAGTGTCTGTTTTAGAGCCTTTGGACAGAGAGCAACAAGGAGAATACAGTCTCACAGTGCTGGCCAGAGACAACGGCTCCCCTCCATTAGAGGCCTTTTCATCAGTGTCTATAAAGGTCCTGGATCAGAATGACAACCAGCCAACTTTCCTCCCACCACACTTCATCTTTTTCATCTCTGAAGGCATTTCACTCTTAGCCCAGGTTGGAAAGATTGGAATTGTGGATGCAGATGAGGGGGATAATGGAAAAGTAGTAGATGTCCAAGTACTAGACAAGCAGGCTCCCTTCATCATGGACCTGTCCCAGTCGGCACTTCGATGTACAGGTGAGGTGGACCGGGAGAAGCATGAGAAATATGACCTGCTCCTGCTGGCTGTAGATGGTGGCAGGCCTCACCGCTCCTCCATTGCATCTGTAACTATTTATGTGGAGGATGTAAATGATAACCAGCCCCAGGTGCTCCTGCCAAGCAGCAACCTCTCCTGCCTGACCGTATCCCCTAACACCAGCGCTGGTAGCATCGTCACCAAAATTTACGCTATTGACCGTGACTCAGGCATGAATTCAGATATTACTTACAACATTATAGCCAGGGAGCCAATCAATTCCAGTCCATTTCAGATCGACCCATACTCAGGGAACATCACACTGGTGCAGCAGCTTGCAGGCAGAGACCATGGTATGCATCACCTCTTAATCAGAGTCAGTGATAGAGGGAAGCCAGTACCTCTTCAAGCCACGGTGTGGGTTAATTTACTGGTCAATGAGATCTCCATGCAGTGCCACCTGACGACTGTTCCACCATATAATCCCCCAGCCTCAGAGCCCCCATTGCTACCAAAATCTTATAACCTGATGGAGAGATGTACAGAACTGCCTTGGCCCCTACTCTTCTCTGGTCTGGGTATAATGGTGTTCTCAGTATGCATGTTTCTGGCCACTGTCATAATTTGCATTAAACAAAAACACTTGATGCGGAAAAGAAGGTGTAAGAGAGGTCACACAAATGAACTCGAACTAAAACATTTAAATTTATAAACATATGTTGTGCATTATTGTTATGTAAATGAGACATGATTCATTTAATAATGATAGACAATCCATCGCAGGGCACATACATACATACATACATACACACATACTCTCATACGCTGATTCACACACTACGGGTAATCTGCATGTCTTTGGACTGTGGGATAAGCCCGGAGCAGCCAGAGGAAACCGGGGAGCACAGGGAGAACTGCTTAGAGAAGCTTAGGGCACAAGGTAGGATACACCCTGGACAGGGTGCCAATCCATCGCATACACACACAACTTTTTGGGGATGAGCCTAATCTGCATGTCTTTGGACTGTGGGATAAACCTGGAGCAGCCAGAGAGCACAGAGAATACTGCAAACTCCATGAACACAGAACCAAGGCGGGAATCGGACCCGGGAACCTGGTGGTGCAAGGCAACAGTGTTAACTACTTAGCCACTGTGCCACCAACATCATGATCAAATGTTTAATTAATGCAAAAGTAAAATACCTAAACAACTTTGGAACTTTTCCATGACCACAACAGCCTAGTATGGTATGTGTCATAGAAACTGTAGGAGTAGCAAAATGTTTTAAAATGTCATGGACAGTACCTCTTTAGATTTGTTAATGAGATTATAGATAAAAGATACTGTACATTGGAAACAAGCAGTCTATTGTAGCTACAGTATTGTTGTCAGTGAATGTTCATCTAAAAATGCACTACATTGAATGTTGGTGCTTATTTTTTTTTACAGCAAACACATGCATCAGATGTGATAAGACCATAAGGTGAAAAGAAATGTCTTTAGTCTAAAAAAAAATCAGTCTCAGAGTATTTGACTGCGACAGACTGGCAGCCCATCTTGTGCTCAGTTGTTCTGGGATCAGCTTTAGATTCACTGCTATCCTTGAAGAATGAATGAATAAATGAATGAATGTCATTTCATCCAAATCACGCAGAAATTCCTTAGCAAAGTCTAAGAAATAAATAAAAAAAAAAAAAATAATAATAATAATAATAAGTGTATTCCAGTTCAGTAGTTGATTCCACTGGAACAATTGTTTATAATTGGTCTGGTGCACACAGACAAAAATATCTCATGATAATTGTTAACACAAACAATAACCAGGATTAGCCCAGGAGCAGTCTTCTATGGTTTAAGTGCCTGCGAGGGCTGAGTGCTATCGGCTAAGAGACCAGTCAGCCAGCGAGTTCGCTAATCCTCTGAAGCCTTGATTAGAACTCTCTCAAATTCCCCCCCCCAAATAATCAAAGGAATTCTCAAGTATGTGCAGCCTCGAATGTGTATTGTGTTTCAGATGAAAAAGTGGTGTTTTGGGGACAACTGAGGGATTTAATGGCTGCTGCGAGAGGATGCATCTTTGATTGCAGCCATTTGATAGCTCACACCATGTTTAAAAGACACAAAGGTGTAATATATTTTGTATGAATACCTACAGTACGGAGATCATACAGTATAAACCTTAAACTTTCATAAGCTTTTTTTTTTCCAGGATTGATAAAGAGTCTCGCTGATTTAGTGATTGCAAGTAGAAATGTTTGACCCAACTGTGTATGTTGAAATGCATTCCATTCCTCATGACTGCTTTTCTGGCATTACAGGGCTAGTGATGTGAAAGCAGGTTATATCATTTCAGTATGCTGATTGTATCATTGCTGATCAAAGCTCCAACAATACATGACTAGAGATGTTACTTTGGTACTATGTTAATCAGCATAAATATTTTCCTGTGCGAACTTTATTTCTGGTTTGAGTCATTTAACAAAATCCAAGTGAACATTTAAGCGTACATTAAAGAAATTGAAAAAATAAAAAACTTGTCATTTTCTTAATCTTGCTGCACTGTCTTTTAAAAGATACAATCGGACAAAGGTTGAGATACTGGATAATTTTGGTTATGTAAATAGGTGTTAAAATATACAACATAATAAGAAGGCCATTAATAAAATGATAATATACACTACAGCATCTGTGTCCATCATAGCTACAAGTTGAAAAGCAAAATAAATGTGGTTGGTACCACAACAGTCCAACATTACATGGAAAGTAATCACTGATGTCTATCAAGATACTCTATCTCACTGAAAGAAAATATGTGACAATGCAGGATTAACTGTAGGGTTAGTGTTTTTTAAATTTTATATATATATATATATATGTAAAACCTGTCTCTTTGTAAAAGGTCTCTATAATCTCAACTTAATTAAATGTCTGTATCAATAACATCAATAACATTTACTGCCTAGCCAAAAAAAAAAAAAAAAGAGTCATCCATTATCCTAATCTTACATTGCCTTTTGCTATGATTATGGCTGTGGCATCATGTCAATAAGCTTATGCAATGTCAAAACATTTATTTCTGTCCAAATTCTCATTAATTTCCCTTGAAGATCTTATATTGATGATGGGAAAGTCAGACCACTGTGTAACGCCTTCTCCAGAACGCCAAAAGATTCTGAATTTGGTTAGGGTCTAGGCACTTTAGTAGCCAAACCATGTGTGAAAATAATGTGTTCCCTGTTCCCTGAACCACTCTTTGAGTTTTCACAATTTGAACCTAACAAATGCTGACATTCAATTCAATTCAATTCAATTTTCTTTGTATAGCGCTTTTAACAATTGTGATTGTCACGAAGCAGCTTTACACAATCGCGCACAGTTTGTAGGAAACGTGAATGTGTATGAATCAAAATGATAAGATTGTCTCTGATGAGCAAGCCGAGGGCGACGGCAACGGCGGCAAGGAAAAACTCCCTGAGATGGCAATAGGAAGGAAACTTGAGAGGAACCGGACTCAACAGGGAACCCATCCTCATTTGGGATTGATCTGCAGTTGACATCTTGGAACATGCCTGTGCCATCGGGAAAGAAAAAATCCATTACTGAAAAATCCCAGTCATTCAGTATATTCAGGTAGTCACCAGATCTCTCTTTTTTTTAGGCACATAATGTTGCTCAACCTAGGACTGACCAACTGATGCAAGCCCTCATAACACTGCCCCCACATGCTTCCACAGTAGGCACTTGGCATGATGGTACATCACAGGTTTTCCTGTGGCTACACAGCTGTTTAGTCCCGATCCCTTGAGTTATCTTCACACTGTCCTTGTGGAAATGGTCTTACCGTATCTTCACTATTAAACATAGCTGTAAATTCTACTGGTTTTTTTTACGATTTGATTTCACACTCACCTCACTCCCACCACTCCATCTGGACAACAACAAAAATACTGAACATATTATACATAGAGTAAGTGTGTGCAGCGCTATACAGTAAGTGTTTCACTTTCTCTCAGGCTGTGACATTCTGACATATTCTGCAGAGAAGGCTGCAATGTGTCCTTCCCTAAGCTTTCTTTCTCATTCTTTCTTTCTCTGCACTTCTGCGATATTTTTCTGTGTGCTGTTCATAGAGTTATTTTCCATTTGTTTCAACCTTTACTGTCCCCCCGGCTCCCCCCCTATATTGCTCTGCTTTCCTGACATGGAACCACTCTATGAATGATTTTATAAAATCATATACATTCTCCAGCCGCACTGACTACTGCCATTTTAAATCAAATATATCACAGTTTAAGCAGAGAACACTACCGAATGGTCTTTTCTAATCAATGTCTGTGGAACTCTGAGCCTTCAAGCAAAGTGCCTCAGTGTCTACTTTATGATACAGCTCCAGACAGGTGAAAAATTAAAGGGAAAACCAAGCGTGTTAAAAGTTCATGGGTCACCACAAGCCATCAGCTTCATTGTGCCTTGACATAGATTCTCTGGAACTTGTTGTGGAGGTATTGTGCTAAAAAAAAAAGTCCTTTAGATTGTGTTTTGTCGAAGATGGTTATTGTGGGAAGCACTTTTAAAAATTGAGATGTGACGAGTATAATGGCCACTGCGCATGATTTACATTTTTTTTCATTTTAAGCAAACGGATTATTGAGCCCTCGTGCCCTGTGGATATCAGCGGAGTCTAGTGGATAATAGTGATTAGTCAGAATACTTTGTAGCATTTAGAAATGAGCCGTTGGTCCAAAATACTAAATAACACATTAATAGGTTTTATGGCAAAATAACTAGTTAAATAAACAAACACATCATAATCTGCTGATAATAAATGCTGCTTGTGGAACTGTTATATAAAAGCAATATCACACTTGAGGTCTTGCTGTTGTGCTGAATTTCAGCACAGCTGTGATTTACATCTAGTTTGAAACTTGAATTTGCAGCTTTTTTTTTTTTTTTTTTTTTAAAGTCAGTGATTGAAAGAGTGCAGTCACATCCAGCTTCAAACAATACATGATAAAACACAAAATTGCATGCTGGTATAGGAAATTATTCCATACTGGGTGGTGTGATAATAGCTCGACACACAGCCGACGAGCCTGGTGTATACTTGAAGCATGACTCATGATGTGCAGGAGTAGTAGGAGTGATGCATGCAGTATTCCTCACACACTTACCTGCGTATCCTACGTACATCTGAAACATCAAATGCAATGTCCTCTAGATAGTGCATCGTTGCCAAAACCCATCGCTGTCTGTCAGGTTTTTAAATTAATTGTAAAACTGTTCAGCACTTTCATGCACCAGGACATTGAAACACAGGCAAGATCTCCTAAAACACTGCGCTGTCATCAAATGGTTGTCTTAAACTTTCTTAAAAAAAAATTTTTAAATAGTAATACACTGTAAAAGATCCAAAAGACAGGCCTTTCTGTATATTGAAAGACAACATGATTTTTTTTTTCTGGGAATAATAATTTGTAAAATAATACATTTTTTAAATATCCATAAGGCATTGGTCTACAGCTCAGAAGGTCCTAGGTTCCAACCCCATCACCACCAGGTTGCCACTATTGGGTCCTTAAACAAGGCCCTTAACCATCAGCTGTATAATGAGATAACAATGTAAGATGATCTGATGTTGTAAATGTAAACTTCTGCTTTCAGAAGACAGGATGAACTCAAACCATATCATCCCTGAAAATCACTTTTCCCCCCTTTTAAATCGTCATCACCTACAGCTCAAAAAAAGGGATCTTGTTCTCTCGGATATGATTCCATTGCAGCATATCCTGTGATGATTCATCAAGTATTGCATAATTCATAATTTACACTCTTTTGCAAATGTAAGGCAGACTGCTACCTGCTGTTTATCTGTCAAGTTCCTGTTGAGTATGTTTACTCCAGTAGAATAACTTTCATCATAAAATAGCATGTTTTATATTTTTAAATCATATTTACAGTTGCTACATACACAGTGACTAAATACCAAATTCCAGCTCAAAATGTTCCATAACAAATTGCATACTGGAAAATAAAAGTCTTATGTCTTGTGTCTAATGTCTAATGTCTCAGAAACTACAATCTGAGTTGTCTGTAACAAACAACATGACATATTGTACAGTATACATTTTTGGGTCTGGTATTATTTGAAAACAATAATCGGTGACACTGTGAAAACACAATAGTGGCATGACAATGAAATCGTCTATCAACATGGCAGTATCTCTGTAAATTGTCCTGAGGCATATGAATCATGGTTTAATATGGCTGCTGTGAGATTTTTTTTTATCATGCATAATTCCATAACACTCATACTGTATGAGCTTAGTGAACATCTCTGTTCAGAATTATTCCTCCATTGCTGCTATAATAACCTTCACTCTTCTGGTAAGGCTTTCGACTAATTTTCAGAGCATGGCTGTGGGGATTTTTTATTTTTTTTATTCAGCCACAAGCGTAATAGTAAAGTCAATGGTTGAGAAGGTCTGAGGAGCAGTCAATGTTCCATTTCATCCTAAAAGTGTTCACTTAAGTTGAGGTCAGGGCTCTGTGCTCGGGCCACTCAAGTTTTTTTTACCCCAGTTTTGGCAACGTCTTTGTCTTTATGGATCTTGCTTTGGACATTTTGCACAAAGCTGGTCAGGCATTGAACTACGGTTTGGTAGGTCCCAGGTTCAAGTCCCACAACCACTAAGTTGTCACTGATGGGCCCTTGAGCAAGGCCCTTAACCCTCAACTCCTTAGATGTAAGGTATAATGAGATAAAAATGTAAGTCGCTCTGGATAAGGGCGTCTTCCAAATACGTAAATGTAAAACCAGTGTCTTTTTAAGACATACTAAGTATAGCACATAACTAGCAGAAAGGTTTGAACTACACTAACTTGTGTAGTTGCTTAAAAATGTCTCTCTACCCGATCTATCTATTTCTGATTCATGTTCTGTTTCTCTGAACTTGTGTAATTAGCCCACTCTGGTGGAGAGAGTGCTGATAAACTGGCACCAGAGCATTCCTAATATCAGAACACAATACAACTAGAGCTAATTCTCAATCAACTGCCTGACCAAGGGGTATCAAATCTTATCTGCCAAGTGTGACTGTAGGTTTTTTTTTTTTTTCCTAACCAAGCAAAGACACAGGTGTCCTCTAGTGCTACAGGCTATCACACAGGCCCAGGAGGTATTAGACTGTGACCTCCTTCTATCGAAAAAACACACTAGACATTAGAAGCAGCAGGCTACCTTGAGGTGCCCTTGTCTGTTATGATGTTATGTTATACCCATAAAGATGAGGTTCCAAAATGCAATAGTGGATAGATGACATTATACAGGATATAGTATGAGGCATACCTCTCCAGGTGTCACAGTGCACCTTCTCCATATTCTGCCCCTGTACATCATCACATTTTTCAGTGGGGAAAGTGTGCAGGGATCTCAGCACACATTTCTAATATTCACTGCCCCTGGTGCTGAGGATAAGCAAAATAGAAAAGCTAGGCACCTACAGTACATAACAAATGCATTTTTAAAATAGTTTGTCTGTTGCTGTTCTTGAATTATCAAATACAAATTATTTTGTTTTTCATTCAATTTCTATTAAACTTTGTACAAGTCATATAATCACATATAATAATCCATAGTCTTTGGACTGTGGGAGGAAACTGGAGTACATGGAGGAAAACCACCAAGCTCAGGGAGAACATGCAAACTCCATGCACACAGAGACAGGAATCGAACCTGGTCGCAAATCGAGGCCGGACCCTGGAGGTGCAAGGCGACAGTGGTAACCACAATGCTGCCTAAATTTACCAACTTTTTAAATTATTATTATTATTACCTAATTTCAAAATATAGCCACACACCAAAGATATCATCTTTTTGAACGAACAGTATTGACTGTCCTGCACTCAATGTGGCTCTCCGTCTGACATAATAGCTGCTGGGTATAAAATTTGAGAGTGAGCAGGTTGGATCAATTCACCATCAGTGTGAATTCGCCTTCTGTGAGCCTACATTTTAAATGACCAATCACTGATAATAATTGTTTCAGATTATTCGCAGTTAACAAATGTTTTAAAGCAGACAATTTAAACCTTTGTAAAACTGATTGTAACTGCATCACCAAAGGTTGTAAGATAAGAAAATAGAATGGTATAAAATGTCACAGGAGCTAAGTCTAATCAGCCTTAACAAGCCCTGTGCAGTGGATTTATATAGCTGATCGCTGATAGCCATGTCAGGTAATTACACAGAGTGAAACATCTCCTAGAATTAATGGGAATTGGGACTAATATTTTTCTTAAAGTGGACAGACTGAGTATACGTATGACAATGAAAGTACAAATTCTAATACATTAAATTGCATCAGCTTATAGCACTCCCAACTGCTTGGTAGTTAAGGTATTGGACTTCTGATCAGGAGGTCCCTGGTTCAAGCCCTAGTGCTGCCAAGCTGTCATTGTTGACCCCTTGAGCAAGATCCTTCATCCTAAACTGTTCAGAATAGGGCTGCAACTAATGAGTATTTTCATAATCAAGTATCAAAATGATTAATCAGATTACAGATGGCACAATTATTCAGTAGCTCTTATTTACTATCAGGTTTTTTTTTTAGCTTAAAGATGTTTTGTGCATGTGGTAACTAAATCAATATAAAGATGAATACTTCATTAAAAATGTGTTCTTCCGATTGAAACAAAAGGAAAAGCAAAGTAGCAGGAATTAAATATAATTGTTAATTAAAGCTTAAAGATGACATATGGCAATTGTGGGAGTTAAACTCACGTGTTAAGAAAAATCTTTTGTGAAAGGGCATGGTCAAGTGAAAGGGGCGCGCAGGAGAAGTGAAGTGTGATTGGCCTGAGGAGGTCACATACACCTGAGGAGAATATGGATAATTAGTGTGTGTGTGTTGCTGTGAGGTGAAAATAGTGGAGAGCACAACATGAGAGAGAGAAAAAACGTGTGTGATTATCAATTTCAGTCGACAATATCAATTAATCCTTGCACAAGAAAAGCAGACTATGTAAACTAAACCTTCAAAGATGAATGTGCTTCTTCTTTATGCAGAAAGTTTAAAACCAATTTGTCTCATGCGGTGCCCATGAAATAAAACACTGGTTGTTTGAGAAAACATGTCCGCAGCAGTCCGAGATGAGGGCGTGTAAAATACATGAAATGAGAGCCAAGTATGACTGAGCAACCAGAGTCCTTTCACATTACTTTACATTCCATACAAATGCAAGAAAACATACAAGCCCATCAAAGATCAAACTGTCCACATGTTTAATGTAGTTACTGAAAATTGACAATAAATATTATTGAAATGCTATGGAAATTCGGGCAGCACGGTGGTGTCGTGGTTAGCACTAACCTCGGCTCAAAGAATATATTATCATCTGGTCCTCTGGTCAAATTTTTAATTTGGTCCTCCTGCTTTACATGATTTCCCTAAAAGTAAGGGAGGCAGGTGTAGCTCAGCTCAGGTTAAATGATTGGACTAATGTTTGGAAGGTCACAGGTTCAAACCACCATCACTAAGTTCACACTGTTGGGCCCTTAACAAATGTATAATGAAATGAAAATGTAAGTCTTTCTGGGTAATGGTGTCTAGTACGTAAATGTAGTAACTAACTGCAGTACTTTATTTGTGTGCTTGATAGAAATAGTAGTAAATTTAACTAAATAAATTGTTTGTGCTTGTATGAGAAAATATTTCTGGTTAGCACTGTCGCCTTGAACCTCCAGGATGCTGGTTCCATTCCCGGCCAGGCTCGATTCACGTGGAATTTGCATGTTTTCCCCGTGCTTCGTGGGTTTCCTCCCACAGTCCAAAGACATGTCGGTTTGGTTAATTGGAGTTCCCAAATTGGCTGTAGTGTCTGTATGTGTGTGTGTGTGTGTGTGTCTGTGCCCTGCAATGGATTGGCACCCTGTCCAGGATGTACCCCTGTCCAACCTTGCGCCCTAAGTCTCCTGAGATAGGCTCCAAGCCCCCTGTGACCCTGAATACAGGATTAAGCGGTATAGATGATGAGTGAATGATACATGATAATTTTTTTTTTTTTTAAACCATGATCAATATGCAAATTAGTCCATGGCGTCACTTGGCTCCTTGTAGCAGGAATTACTTTCCCCTGAAAACAGATGGCCGTGTTGGTTATTCAGCCTACAGGTGTCAACTTACAAAACAAAAAAATATATATAATTAATAATATTTAATGTAATTCAGTTTACTCTGGTCTGGGTCAATTCCGTGATGTGGGAAATGTTTGGTACATGTCTTGTATTAAGCCTAAATACCGCCGCTTTATTAGCAAGCGTTATTACCAGAAGGAGGAGAAAACCCGCAGTAATGCTATGCTAATTCATGTGGCTTGTGCTGTGTGTGGTTGGAGTAAATGTCTCGGAGCACTGAAAGCCCTGACCTCCTTGCTCCTCCTCATTCATTCTGCTCGGTCTTGAAGCCGACCATTCTAGTGCACTTTATTGAAAAGGGACATTGAGAAAGTGAATCCCCGCCGCCGCCGCCGCATCGTCCTGTGTGCTTTGTCTGAGACGCGCAGTGCAGAGGCCGGGCTTTAAAGACGCGCTCAGCTGCGGGCCTGATCCTCACACACACAGCCAGGACCAACTCACACACCACTGTCCTCCAAAATGGGTGAGTTATTATTATTATTATTATTATATAATGTTTTTTTTTAAGAATTAAAATTATTACTTTAAATACTTCAAAAGCTTTATCAACCTGCGTTGTGTAACTTTGTATCGAGTTAACTGAATGATCTACGTGAAGTGAGAAGCCGTGGGTTGATTAAATAAAAACAAGATTAATGTTGAAGCGTTAAGACCATGGATGCAGGAATAAATTCCCTTCAGATTTTAGGGTCTGGGTTCCTGTACAAGCACTTGGCAGCACTTTGGTCTACAAAGTTATTCCACTTTCATGGAAGTCGTTTTAGTTTCAGTGTAATTGTAAAAGATCCAAGGCTCCCTCGATGCTGCCTGCACAAGCATTGATTTTCTCATTTCCACAAATAGCCGAAAGTTAAATTTACATTTACTGTCTGTGGAAATACAAGTTGCTGCGGATCTACAGCTGAACTAATACGAAGCCGGTCTGTGAAGAGGGTGGCGAAAAGGGGAAAAAAACAAGAAGGAATTTTTTTGTTTGTTTTATTTATTTATTTATTTATTTATTTCCAATTGCTTTAATATCCCCAATTTAGACCTAAACCCCGCCATGCACCTCCTGTCCCACCCAGGGCATCTTTTGTGCAAGTATCCTTTTTTGTTGTTGTTGCATCCTGGGAAGGAAGGATCTACCAGCACTTCCCCCAGCACCCTTTCTGCGCTCGCAGTCACAAGCCATCCCCTCCCCTCCCATCTCCTTTTCTCCCCTCGATGCCAGCTTTCAAAAGTAGATCTGTTTGTAACTGAGGTGGCTTTGGCCTTTTGTTTGCGTCAACATTGCGTGCCCTTGTGCCCCCAAGCTGCTCTGAGACAAAGAGCATTGTCAGTGGAGGCACAAAAGGAGACACTCTCCCTCAGTGCCACGGTCCTCCCTTTTTTCTCACACTCCGTGGGCTGTGGTGCACCCCGACGCTCACAATCCTGCACAGAAAAAGCCCTGCTTGCTTTGTGGCCTTTTAGATAAGATGTTTTGTGGAGCCAACTGGTGCGACTGAATGCGTCAGTGTTCATATCATAGGACGCATACTGTATGCGCTCATTGGAAATATAATGAATGGTATCTCTGTATGCATTTGTACTGTTTTTAAATGACTGGTGTTACCACTGGAAAGTCACTGATGAACAAGAAACACAATAGCTGATTTGTATTTAAATTAGGCATGGAGTAAAACATAACAATGGCGCTGTTATAGCAACACATTACCAGTACTAAATTACTAGTACTGAAGTCAAGATTCTTTAGTAATTGCAAGTCCAAAAGGGTTTAATTTCTTTAGTTCAGTTTAATATTATAGAGTGCACACGAGACGAATAGTTTCCTCCTACTTTTTAAAATGTTGACACTGGAGACTCCTTTTTCATTGGTAAATACACACTGCTTTAAAGAAGCCTTCAAAATATGAACCTTTTATTTATTTATTTTCATTAAATGCAAACATTTTTTGTTTATTTTCCTTACATGAAACATGTACCTGTGAAGCATGAAAGTTACAGAAAATTAATCAACGCTTAAATACTCTCATGAATTATAGTCCTTTTGATCATTTTCTGGTCATCATTTATGTAACAATTTCTTTCTGCTTTTCCTTATATACAGTACAATAATTTTTTTAATTATTATTATTATAAGATTATATTACGTTTTTGATAAGGAGGTCACTCCGATAATAAGTAACTAACAAATATGGCAGTGAATATTGAGGTAATTTGCTAGCTTAGGAAGCGGAGACCATGAAGTTTCAAGAAAGCAAACAAGCACACAAGTCTTTATCTAAAAAAGTTTGATAGAGAAAGTAAAAGCGTGTTTTTGTGTGTTGTAGGTTGTTACGAATGCTGCATGCGGTGCCTTGGAGGAATCCCATACATGTCCGTGGTGGCAACTCTCCTCTGCTTCTCTGGCATTGCGCTGTTCTGTGGCTGTGGGCACCAGGCGCTCGCTGAGACCGAGAGGCTTATCGAGACGTACTTCGCTCGCAATCTGCAGGACTACATCGCTCTAGCCTACCTGTAAATGTCATGTAATTCACTTTTCATGTAATAGAAAGTGCTCGTCTATATATATATATAGATAGATAGATAGATAGATAGATAGATAGATAGAGGGCATGTGAAATGTCTGCTTCTAACCTAAATGGACCCATTTATAACAAGTATCGGAAAGTAACCCATAATGATGTTCATGCTGCTGTGAAAGACCAAAATTGGTTCATTACTAGAACTCTAGTGCATTGATGCATGTACATGTCTTCATCCATGATAATACAGTACATAGAATGAGCACTTCTTCTTAATCTATCCCTCTCTCTCTATCAGCATCGAGTATTTCCAGTACGTTATCTATGGCCTGGCCAGCTTTTTCTTTCTCTACTGCATTGCACTGCTGGCTGAAGGTTTTTACACGACCAGTGTGGCAAAGCAAACGTTTGGCGAGTTCAGAAGCACTGTGTGTGGGCGCTGTCTCAGTACGACGGTAAGGATTGTCTGTATGTGTGTGCTTTTTTTTTTGTATTATTTATGAAAGATTTCCATAAAGGCTGCCAAAATCTTAGCTTTTTTTAGTATGGAGTTTATTGGGATTATGTCCTTTTCATTTCTTTTCATTCCTGGCTCGAAATTGCCTTTTTGTATTTAATATATTAAAACTCAGCTTGACAGGAAGCATCTGAAACGGTCCCAATACAGTACAGTGTTTTTGAGAGAGAGAGGGAGGGAGAGAGAGAGAGAGTGTGTGTGAGATAGATAAGGGACATCAGATACACTCGTGTGCTGATTTAAAAAAAAAAAATTTTTTCGCAGTTCATTGTGATCACGTATGTCCTGGCTGTCATCTGGCTGCTCGTCTTTGCTTTCTCTGCACTTCCTGTCTACTTCTTCTACAACATGGCTGCGACCTGTCGCACCATCGACTTTCTCTCCGAGACACCCTCAAGCATCAGCCAGCTGTGCATGGATGCCAGACAGTTTGGTAATGAACTCACTCTTGAATCCTTTAATATCTTTATCACACTTGTTTTTCCCTCCTGACAGCGCCGGGATTTGATTTGGCCCCTTGTAAGGCTGATTAAAATTCCAAGGTTGTCTTTTGGTTGCTGCCATAATATGTGTGAAATTAGTCGATTATTATGATATGGTGTGTGTGTGTGTGTGTGTGTGTGTGTGTGTGTGTGTGTGTGTGTGTGTGTGCGCGCGCACATGAAAGAGAGGCTGAGCTCTGTTGTGCCGACTTCTAAACCTGCTTACAAATGTATGAGAATCTGTTTGTTTCAAAACAACTCATCTATCTTTATTGGAGATCAGTAAATGAGCTGTACATTCTTTGCAACAGGGGGGGGGGGGTTGAAGAAAGTACACCCTCGTTTAATTCTGTTTCTATTCATCAGTGTCTAAATAACAAATATCCTCAGGTGACAACAGATTGTGATATGTAGTCACTGAAAAAGAGCAAAACCAACATCCAGAAAGCAGGTGATAAAAATAAGTATACTCTCCCTACTTACTTAAGCAATCATTAAGAAAGTAATTAGAAGCCAGGTGTTACTAATGAAATGCACAAGATTAGCGAATCACCTAGACGCCTGCCTACTTTTATAAAAGCCGGAATTTTGGTATTTTTAGGTTGTTTTACATCATGCCAAGAAGAAACATCAGCCATGACCTCAGGGACGTTATTGTTGCTTCTGATCAATCTGGGAAGGGTTATAAGGCCTTGATCTCCAAATCATTTGAAATACGCCATTCTATAGGAAGAAGGATTGCTTACAATTGGAAAGCTTTCAAGATAGTTGGCAGTCTTTTCAAGAGTGGGCGTCCGAGCCAATTTAGTTCAAGGTCAGACTGTTTAATGAGCGATCAGAAATATAAAGAAAAACCCAAGAGCTATGTTATGAAAGTGCTTTCTTTCTGCATATTTGTCCAACTTGAATCATTCAAACTTATATATTACACCATGATAATCCGAGTAAATACAACATGCAGTTTTTTTTCTTTTTTTTAAAGGATTTCATTTATTAAGGGAAAAAAACAAACCTGCCTGCACTTGCCACACCCAGGCCTGATTACTGCCAGACCAGGTGAATCAAGAAATCACTTAAATACAACCTGTGTGTAAGGCAAATACTTTTGTGTATCCAAACCAAACAATGTGTACAGTACCACCACAAACACCTCATACCAGATGTCCAGCATGGTGGTAAAGGCTAAGGATTTGGGCATGTTTTGCAGTCAGATGACCTAGAACAACTTGATTCAATGATGACTCAAGAATGATGATATTCTTGTGCCAACGTGAAGTCACATGTAGAGAATTCCAGACATCTGAATGGCTTAAGGAGAAAGTATTCACTGTGTTGGAAAGGTCAAGTCAGAGTAACAAGACCTCAACCCCGTTGAGATGCTGTGACCGGATCATACAAGAGTATGCGCATAAAGTAATGGGCTTAAATGTCAATGAAGTGAAGCTAGAACAGTTTCTCCTAAATGACCTGAAAGAGTGAGGGTCTGACACATAACACTTATATAGGGTGTACGTCCATATAATACCCTATAGACCCTTTAGATTTCCACACCTGATTCCTGTTGGTTTTATTTTTTAGGTAAAAAATACGTCTTGAATTCTGTTGTGGTGTTTAAAGCAGATTTCACCTGAGGCTATTTGTTTATGGAATTTGGATGGTTGATGAAACAATGGATTCTTAGGCCCTGATATACAGTATAAAAACATTGAAGAAGTTTTTTTTTATACCATGATGGTACCTGCTCCTCTGGCTTCTCCATGAAGTTGCCAAGTTATTTTTATTGTCATTGAATTGCATAACAAGAGCTTTATATATTTTCCAGGTTTACTTCCATGGACCACGGTGCCAGGAAAAGCGTGTGGAATGACCTTGTTCAATGTATGCAAAACAAGGGAGGTAAGTGTTTCCTGCAGGCCGAACATGATTCTATTTCTCGTAGCCAGTCCTCAGAGGATTGGCCTCAGCGGCTTGCCAGAGATAGATCTGACATCAAACGTTAGCGCTTACAGTGAGTGACTTGGTGAATCTCATTTCGCAGTTTTTCCTGACCTACGACCTCTACATCGCTGCCTTCGCTGGAGCCGGGATTACGTTATTGGCTCTGGTGAGTAACAAGACCACAACCGGGGACTGAAATGCCTGCAAACAATTAGTCGTGTGTCCCAGTGACGGCATAACGCAGATGTAGGCGCAGAAGAATTCAAATCCTCCATTAGTTAGGAGGTCAGCCGTATCTGCCCAGGCTTAAAACAGCACAGCGGCTTTTGGCTTCTAAGATTTTAACCTATTCGTCAGAAGTGTGAGTGTCATGAGTGTGTGACTTGTCTGCATGCATTTTTTTTATTTGCACACGGCATTCTCGTTAGTGCTAGCACAGGTGTCAGAACCAGAAATAATGATAAATAATAATAATAATTATTATTATTATTATTTACTTATTGATTGTTTGATTTATTAACAGTTGCATTTATTGTTATGGAACATTTGCAGAACCAGTTACTTCTTATCACTTATAACAGCTATAAACAAGTATGCTCTTACCAGCTTCTATTCTTATTACCAAGACAAAAATCCCAACTTGTCCTATTACAGACAAACCAGAAATTTCTATATCGTGAATATTTTTCCCATGGAAACTGTGGAAAACATGCAAACCATTACAAAACTACTCCTTTTCTCAATGTTAAATAAATACCCCTTATAGAAAGCTGTACAGTATTATAACAGTTATTAGATTTTTTTGTTTGTTTCAATCTGCATGTTATTAGATTTTGTGTATGGCCGTTACCGTGAAAAACAACACTAAATTAAAATGAGTGTATAATCACAAACCAGTGATAGAATTACAGACAGTACTACTGTCCCTGCTACAGTTGTAGAAAATGGATCAACACCTCTTGTACAGTGAGGATTCACTATGCTGTTATGCCCTGCTTTACTGGTATCATCAGTGTACATTATCTACAGTATTCAGCGTTGCTGTTTTATTTTCTGCGTCTTGTAACAGTGATACTGTTCTATATCTTTCTTGCTTTTTTTTTTATTCCTGATGCTCATGTTCACTCCTGTTTTATTGTGTCCTCTCTCTCTCTCTCTCTCTCTCTCTAGCTCACATATACAGTCTCCACAACCTATAATTTCGCTGTTCTACGCTATCTGGGGAGGAAAGGCTTAGGTGCACGGTGTTAAAGCGCTCTGTCCTTTCCTGCAATCTATGCTGTTTGTATCCGCTGTGCACTGTATGGAAAGACCCACACCTACTTGTTCAGCACCTCTGTGTCTCCTTAAGACTTTCTTCCTGTCTCACTGACACTTTATAACAGGCCAACTGAGTGTTTTTCTCCCCTCTATCTCTCTCTCTTTGTCCAGCAGGTAATGATGCAACACTGAAGCATAGAGGCTAGTAAATGGTTTTGTTCTGGAGGCAGGACAACAGTGTATTTAATGACCATTGATTGTAATGCTGTTGATTACAGTGGCCATAATTTTTTTTTTTTTAAAGCTGACTTAGTGCCTTTTCATCCCTGAAGGACAAATGACTCAGTTGGACAGGAAGCACAGGGTTGCATGATGTTTGGTAGAGAGTGCGTTATATCCTTTTTTTTCCCTTCCTTCTGTTCTTTTAATACATCTTTTGCTGTTTATATTTGTGATCTGAAAATAGCATTTTTGTTTTTCCTATACAAGTGCCTACATCCCTAAGCTGTGGGATGTTAGTTTTCCTCTGTACTCTGTAGCTGAATAGCCAACGTAGTTTATTTTTACATACAATGAATATTTTTGTTTTTAGCATTTTTTTATTATTAACAGAAATAACTGATTTTATCAGTCATTCAGTGAGAAACTAATTAGATTTATTAATTTTTTTTTAAGAACAAACTAGCATGTTACTATGGTGACAACCTTTCACATTTGGTCACCATGGTGTCCAGACATGCCAATATAGACTGATTTGCTGTGACCTCAGCACTTTTTTTTCTCACAGTCTAGAGAATAATGGAGTCACGCCTGGCTTTGAGACGGCATTGATCTGAAACTTGGGGGTGGACGAGCATCCATCAGTCCCATGAATGCGTGGGACCGCGTAGGATTGAGCTTGCAGGGTATAGAAAGAGACAAACCAGTGTGCGGTTTCCTGAGTATTTCAGTCTGACATTCATGGTCCATCAGATTTAGTTATTTTTTTTCCAGTTTGAAAATCATATCAGTTTGGTGATCCACTATTTAAACAATGAAGATATTTTTGATTGCTCAGTCTCCCCCTAGTGTCAGCTTTGTGCATCTCAAAGGCACATTTCTTCTTGTCCATCTGGGGAAAAAAAAAGCTGCATTCCTCTTTATCCCTCTAACTATCCGGAGAAAATGGTAGTTATTGTGTAACACTTGTAGGTTGATTTTTATATATTTTTTTTACTAATCCTTATTTACACTGTATGCATCAAATTGTTGTTTAATGCTACTAGCAATATTTTTTAGCGTTTAAATCATATGAGTGAAGTTTTTTCTTTTTTTTTGGAGGGCAGGTTAGATTTTGGTATTAAATGAAGAAAATCAGTGGGGGTGAATCATTCTCTGTGAGAAAAGCAACTTCGATAAGAGTAAATCCATCAGGGTTTGTGTCAAGATCTGGGGAGGTGTGGAGAATTTCTTTTTCTCGTCGCCAGATTCACTGTCATATGCTGCTGGCCGAGTGGCAGATCCTGCTAAGATACAAGCGCGACAGAGTGAAAGAGGAGAAGAGCGATGTGCTGTGCAGCAGGATATCGAAACGCCACAGTGGCAGTATCACTTCTCCCTACGCCTCCAAACCTGGTGATGATTTCTCCTGTTAGCATGGTTTCTCAGAAACACCCAGGGACAGTTTTTTTTTTTTTTTTTTTAATTAAGCAAATATGTTTAGTTTGGGATTGTAATCAAAAAGACTTTGATGTTTGTGTCCTGGGATTTTTTTGTTGTTGTTGTACATTTAATTTAAAGTACAATGTAATTTTGAGATCATTGTAAAAATACATGTTGATGGTCCTTCAGATGGGTTTCAAGATTTTTATTTTTTCCCCTCCCATAAGACAATGAAACAAATCACACAAAGTCAGTCAAGTGTAAGGTTTATTGACACTAATTTTGGATATTTGCCAAATTAATTAGTTTGTAAACAAAAGCAGCCTCGGCTACCTTTATTGCCAAGACGTATACAATGCCAGACTGGATGGTTGAGGAGTTAAACAAGTTAAACAAGTTGAGCTCAGTTTGAAGAGGAAAATACTTTCTGATGCCAGAGTTATGGTTTAAAACATCAGAGCAGTATTGATGAACATCAAGTGCAACTCTTAAAACATTTGACAGCTGAGAAGCCAACGCTTACAGTCAGTGCAGTAATAAATAAGTGAACATGTAGCAGATTTACAAAGCAATCATTTTTCGTAAAGTAAAACACAAATGCTGCATTCCAAAAAGTATGGGTTATTGCAGTGTACCGGAAACATTTTATTTTTTATATATATTAGAATAATAGAATGAACTCAAACAACGTAATAACATAACATGATCCAAAGTCACAGTGAACACAACAACTTCAGGTACCTACAGTAAGTCTAAAAATGATGTCAGCCATCTTTTCCAATACAGACAATAAATATTGGGAGCAAACATGAGAGGAAAAACACCGCCCATCGGAACCGATGCTGTTTCACAGTGAACCATTCTCGTTAAACATTTGTGATAAAATGCACGGAGACCCGCATAGGCCGCTGGATAAACCATTCGCAGGAAGGTAGCAGAAAGCTGTGGTGTTTACATGCGAGAGCAAGCGAAGGCAAGGACCATGCTTCAGGTTAATACAATACTTTAGTTAGGAGATTAAACTTTGAAGGATGGAAGAATGGTTGCTTAAATATAGGCAGCGATAGATATAGTACATATTAAAATCTGTATCGGATCTAGTTTATTCTCAGAAAGGTGAGGTTAATATCTAATCTGATATTGTTAAACATCTTAACTATGTCAAAATCTTGTGTGCTAAATGTATCTGAAGATACAGGACTGTGCACAAGAACATTTTTGCAACACTATAAAAATTAAATTCAAGACACCAGAGCAAATGTGCTTTTTTCACATTCAGATTAGCAAATGGTTATTACTAGGTAATGATTTTGCCATTTAAAGGCAAAAGGCAGCAAAACAATGTGAGCTGACACGGAGCACAAGCGCTCCTGAGGGTCAACTGCTACACAAAAGCAATTAGTGCTGACTTAAGACCGACTCTTCGTATTTTCCTAGGCTATGATGTGAAGCACTGAAAGTGAACGCGTGCTTGAATGAAACGCGTGTTGAAACCGATTTTCAACGTGAGACAGCCCTTATTTTTGATGTAGAGCTGGTACATGTTTCGCCTCACAGACACGATCACGCCACTGTCAGACGATAACCTTAAAACAAAGATCGCTCTGGTCAAACAATACCATAATAGCGTTTGTACCTAAAAAAGAAAGAACAAAAACAAGAACAGAAACTAAAAATGCGTCAGGAAAGGTAATTTACACATCACCAGTCTTCCAGTTGTATTTACACAAACTGTAATGTAGCACAAACACAGAAGTAGAAACTCTGTGGTTAGGCTAACGTACAACACTACAAGCAGAAACACACACTGTCTGATAAACCACCTTTATAACAAGCGAAGCTTCAGAATGACGACTTCTGCAACAAGGTATATGTACTTTTGGGGAAATGAAAGCTTCATGAAGCATGTCTGAGCCCCGTGACCTCCAGGAAAAGAAAGCAAAGATATCGGAAACCCCACTGCACAAGAGCCTTTGGCAGGAAAAAGTTACACTACCGCGTACACTGTGTGTGTAATTTTGCTACACAAGCAAGGTTATGCTGCAGCGGTATCGTACCCATGGCCTTTTGTGAGTGTAGGCAGAGATTAGCCTCATCCAAAAGGTTAATGCAAAACAGCAAAGACTTTTTATCCTTAGATGTTCTAGTGTGATGTCCTACACACACACACACACACACACACACACACATATATATACATATACTAAACCATAGCAGCGACACTGCAAGGGTAGTTGTGTTGCAGATCGTACTCAATTAAAGCCAGTGTACCGTCTCGTTAAGGATACACCCCTCCTCCATCATACAACTGGATCTTTTGCAAATGTAGGCAGAGAAGCAGACTATAAAATACTGTACCAGTGACACTGTATGAGAATTCCTCTAACATTGGTACCTAAATAAGCCTGGAAATTCCTCAAGGCCTCAAGCCTATACACTCCATCTACTCCCTTTTCATTATATTGACCTTTGCAGGAGCAGGCAGTGATGAGGAGCATCTAGAAGGTTAGCGCCATTTGAAGCCTTAAATCTCGGCACGCTCCTCAGCAGCAGGAAGAGCGCGGTGCCTTGCGATTCCCGTGCAGGTCGATGGTGCTTCCGAGCAAAGTGTGATCGACGTGATCCTCGCAGGCCAGCACTTCACGGACAGCAGCCTCGAAGGCGGCACTTACGTTGGTGTCATCTTTAGCACTGGTCTCGAAATACGGGCAATGGCCGTTCTCCCGGCACCAGGCACGCGCCTCCTCCTCGGGCACCTGCCGTTCGCCGTCCTCGACCTTGTCCACTTTGTTTCCTAGCACGACAAAGGGGAAGCGGTCAGGCTCGCGCACGTCCGAGTAGCGCACAAACTCTTGCTTCCAGGCACCGAGGTTGCGGAAGCTCTGTGCGTCATCCACAGCAAACGTCAGTAAACAACAGTCGGCGCCACGGTAGAAAGGTGTGCGTAGGCTCCTGAAGCGCTCTTGGCCCGCAGTGTCCCAAATCTGCAGCGTGACAGGACGCCCGTCCACCTCCAGGTCACGGTTCAGGAATTCCACTCCGATAGTGTGGAACGAGTGCGAGTCGAAGCGGTCGCTCACATAGCGGTTCATCAGCGAGCTCTTGCCCACGCCGCCGTCACCGAGCAGGATGACCTTTAGGAGGAGGCTCTTGCCGCTCATGGTGCCAGAGATGGCAGGCTCAACGTGACCTAAACATACACACAAAAATATATGGACTAATTAAGAGTCATTATTAATAGAGCTGGAAACTTGCTTTAAACACACTGGATTCTTTATACATAGTTCTCTGTACACACCGCACATCTCTTTATGACCAATAAAGTTCATAATATTAAATGTAGTGTCTCACAAGTGTACTCTGCATTGCGTAAAAAAAGAAAAAGAAAAACACACACACAGAAACACACACACACTCACTCTCTCTCTCTAACCTGCTTGCAAATTGACACCCAGCATGCTGAATAAATCTGTACAGAAGAAAGAGCTGTGATCTAAACAGTTTTGTGTCTGCTGTGTTTATCTGTGTGGATGAGACTTTGGACAGGGAAACACCCTCATATAGGAGACGCAGAGATTGGTTATTAACAGTGTTTTGTATTTTACATAAGAACCAAGGAGTATGAGGTGTAAGAGAATTAAATAATCAGTCCAGCATTTTTTACTCGCTTATAATGGAAGTCCAAAGGCACTTGTTCAATGTTATTGATACATTTATGCATTTATTAAAAATTCTAATTTATGTCAGAAAACGCATGTGAACCTTCAAAACTATGAGTTAGTTTAAAGGGGTAATCAAGGTTAGGTGTTTCAACAAAGGTAAAACTAATCATGCACGAGGTTAGCAGGACTAAGGACTACTACAGGACTAAGGACCTACAGGCCACTCCTGCACTGAGTAATATAGCAAGGAGGAAGCCACTACTGTCCAAAAGGAACATTGCCACCTGTCTGAAGCTTGCTCAAGACCATGAGGATTAACCAGAAGTGCTCGGATACCACCAAGGTAGAAAGTATTTCTCAGTATACTACAGCCATGATTGGACTGCTTGCTTCATGTATGAAATCCTGGCCACTCTGAACTCCTTTAATGACCAATACAAGTAGAAATGGCTTGGAGCAAGATCAGGACTATATGGAGGATGTGGCAAGAGCTCCCAGCCGAGTTCCTTCAATGTGCAAGCATCTATCAGGCATTCCACTTGATGAATGTTCACAGGAACGACAACAGTGGGCTCCAAACCACCTCGGCCGAGATCGCCAGTCACAGATGTATGGCGTACTTTAAAAACTTGAGGAGGTCACAACAGACATTAAAAGACCAAGGTTCACATACTTTTTCTGACACTCACTCATCATCTATACCGCTTAATCCTGTATTCAGGGTCACGGGGGGCCTGGAGCCTAATCCCAGGAGACTTAGGGCACATGGCAGGGTACACCCTGGACAGGGTGCCAATCCATCGCAGGGCATACACACACATACACTCACTCATTCACACATTACGGGTAATTTAGGAACGCCAATTAGCCTAACCTACATGTCTTTGGACTGTGGGAGGAAACCGGAGTACCCGGAGGAAACCCACCAAGCACGGGGAGAACATGCAAACTCCATGCAGACAGAAGGGAATCGAGCCTGGCCGGGGATCGAACCCGGACCCTGGAGGTGCAAGGCGACAGTGCTAACCACTACACCACCGTGACGCCCCCTTTTTCTGACAAAGATATTTAATTTTAGAAAACTTTGCTCAATAAAGAAAAGTAAAAACTACAATGTTTAATTTGGTTATCTTCAACTAGAAACATAAAAGATGATCTGACCAAATTTAATTCAATCCAATTTTTATTTGTATAGCGCTTTTAACAATAGACATTGTCGGAAAGCAGCTTTACAGAATGAAAATTCTGGAAATGTATATGAAATTTGAGGAAATATGTATAAATCAAAATGATCAGATTGCCTGATGAGCAAGCCAAGGGCGAAGATAGCAAGGAAAAACTTCCTGAGATGGCACTCCCTTGGGAGGAACCAGACTCAACAGGGAACCCATCCTCATTTGGGTGCAAATCTGTGCAGAAATACAGAAATCTGTACTTCATAGCTGATTGTGATGCACACTGTGTCTTAAACCGCATAAACAGAGACAGCTGAACCTGCACGGATAAATGTTAAATGTCTCTGGGACAGAACAGGTAAATTCTTGTATTGCTGTAGGAGTAGCATCAGTGAGACGTTTTATATCAATGTACAATCGTTAATGATTTAAGTGCAAACGTTTGGAAACACCTTCTAATTCCATGGTCTCCATGGCATCCAAAATATGCAATCATCTCCTTTGAACAGTTGATATTAAGACACCGTTGAGTGTCTGCTACTTATGCTCTGTAAAGCCTTCATAACGGCTCTAATCAGAGGTGCTGTTTGTTAATTGGTCATTTCTGAGGCTGATAACTTTTCATCATGCCAGTTTCATCATGGTTTTGCAAATGCACTTGCCACTACTGTTCTTGCAGGTACTATTTTAGAACAACTGACCTTCTTGTCTTAAGATAACTTTGTGACTTTTGTGGTTGTTACTTAATTACATAACGGTTTTGAAAAAAATCTATATTGTTATAGAACGCAGAAAATTAACCTAAACTTGTATCCAAACTGGTACTCGTAGTAGTAGAATTTATGTTGATCACATTTAAAATATTTAATGTTGGACAACAACTGTCCAAAAGCAATCATTAAGCACAACCACAATGAGTGTAAGGGAGTTTGAAGTAAACATTTTCTTGTTCAAGTTTGTTTTGGAGAAAAAAAATTCCTTATATCAGTAACTCAGAAACAGAAGATGTTAGGGATGGGAATCACCAACCGATATATAAATATAATATGAATAAATCTAAAAGAAATCTGTATTACATTTCTTTTAAATTTGTTTACAATTCTAAACAAACTTGCCAAATAGGTTGCTAGGTTGCTAGGTTGATATCACACAGGGCGCTGTGCTGCCTGCCAATGTGTGAATAGTTTAGAGTGCACCACCACCGTATGATTATAAAATAACTGCAACATTTTACCATCACAAATGACAATAATTTTACCAAATCGATTTTAGAATCAGTGTGTGGAAACATGAATTACCATACAAAAGAATTGCGATACATCACCAAATCGATTTTGATTCTGTAAAGCTGCTTTGTGAGAATGACCCTTGTTAAAAGTGCTACATAAATGAAAGTGATTTGAATTGGATGTTCCCACATCTCTAGAAGACATTACGTATTGGGATAGAACTGACCATCTCACTGACACTGCAGTACAGCAGCAAGAAGCCACGTGATCTGATGACACTTCGAGCTTATTTATTTTATTTAGCTTTTCCTAAGTATCTTAGATTAAGGGTAGACAAATACCTGTGAGCAGAACTAAGCCTTGGGTAAATAACAACAATGAGTCAGTAAATAAGGGCGATAAACAGGAAACAGATGGGATTCGCGCGTGCGCAGACACAACTGACAAGTACCTACTGTTTTTAGCTTGCGGTTGCTAAACCTGTTCTAATTATTACGCCCGAGTTATATCCCAAAACGAGCCTAAATTATCGTAGCACCTTTAATGCCATTCAAATACACCTGTAACACAATTTTCGATAAATGAAACTCGTAAACCCTAAAACAATAGCATTACTGTTAGCCAGCTACAGTGCACCGCAGTGCTCATTACCGGCGAGGAATACTCTGACCGTTAATGACATAAAAGCCGTCAGGATTCTACACTTACGCAACCTAAATAAATTAAACTACAACGGTATCCTCTGTAACCAAATATTTTAACAAGATTTTATATGTTTATGCACTTTTTCCCCTTGCGATGTTCTCGTAGTTACCTCATTGTGTATACGGCGTCCCTGTTGCTGAGATTTGACGCGCTCGCGCTCCTGCCTGCGTGTCCCTCGCTCCACCGTGACTGTCTCCTCCTGGTCCTAAAGTCCAACAAGTTCTGGAAGGATCGGATTACACTACAGCTTTTTGTAGCAAAGCAAACGCAACAGCAAACAAGTTCTAAATAACAAAGAAGTATAAATTATATTTAATTACATTACATTGTTGTTTATTGTCTTGTTTTTTTTTTTTTTTGGTTAGTCTCCTGTTTTTTCCTTGTGATGTGCCTCCAGGACGCTAGTGGGCGATAAAGCCGCATGTCTACCGCTACACGTCAGTTCAGATTGAGCATCCCTAAGACGCCAAAGAAGTAACGAAAGTCTATTTTAGCCTCACTTCGATCACGTCTCGTTTGTTGTTTTGTTGTTTGTCAACACGGGAGGATCAGATGAGGTGAAGCTGGATGCGGTTGATTTAAAGAAAGGTAAGGAGATACTCTCTTACCGTGGGTGTGTTGCGTTGAGATTCAGGGATACTTCTTACTGTGTGTGTGTGTGTGTGTGTGTGTGTGTGTGTGTGCATTATTAGTGTTCAGTTCTGCAGATGGCTGTTCCATGAAATCTCTCACCTTTGATATCATGGACATGGGATTTAAAGTGGGGTTTGTGTTCTCCTGTCTTGTTTTAACTCCAATTAGATGTCCAAATGTACATAACACATCTGTCAGAATCATAAACGTTTGTTATGATTTAAAGAATATAAGATTTATGAATATTTAAGAATATTCATAAAAATGATGAGTGATACCGTTATCGTCTTGGCCGTCCACATCTATTTATAGAAAATATCATGTTGAAAATTTTGTCCAGCCTGTACTTTTAGTATTGTAATTAAGCCCAACCTTCATTTTGTGGCACTGAGAAGATCACGTGACCTGAGACCTCATTAAAGTTTTCTAAAGAACAACCATAATGGCAACTCACAAAAATAAATAAATAAATAAATAAAAACCAGCAAGCTTTTTTTACGGATTCTGTAAAGAAAAAAATCTTCACTCATTTGAGTTCCCGACATCTTTCACATGACCATTTCATCTGCATGCTCATTAATATTTATTAGCGTCTGCCAAAGATGGGCGTGTCCACAGGATCAGCCTTGTCTGTGTTTATTACTGTGTGTCTATACTTTATTTTATTTATTTGTTTTGTTTTTTCATTTCATTTTAACATGTATTCTTATACACGTAATACCAATTTTGAGAACCATGTATAATTTGCGTCAGTCTCTAAGCAAAACTGTAGTGGTACAGTTAAACTACCTGTGAATATCATAACTCAGCTATATAAATATTTTAATTGGAATGTATTTAGTATAATACACTACTATACAATAATATAAGAATGCAAGATGTTAACTTCTGGCAAGTTCTTTCTAATTATAGTTCATGATTATTTTCAAAAAGTTTTTGTAAGAGATTTTTGATAGAAAATAATTTAATTCTACTCTCTTCCTTGTGTTCTTCTTCGTCTTTCGGCTGCTCCATTTGTCTCCATCTAACACTGTCTACCACATCTTCCTTTGTCACACCAGCCTCCAGCATGTCCTCCCTCACCACATCCTTAAACCTCCTCTTGGGCTTTTCTCTTCTTCTCCTGCCTCGCAGCTCAATCTCTAACATTCTCCTCCCTATACACCCCTCATCACTCCTCTGCACATGTCCAAACCATCTTAATCTGGCCTTTCTAACTTTGTTTCCAAACTGTCCTACCTGCGCTGTCCCTCTAATATCCTCATCCCAAATCCTGTCCATTCTTGTCACTCCCGAAGTAAATCTTCAGCTCTGCCACCTCCAGCTCTGCTTTGTCAGCGGCAACGTCTCCAAACCTCACAACCTTGCTGGTCTCACTACCGTCCTGTAAACCTTCCTTTTCATTCTTGCCGATACGTTTCTGTCACCATGCTTGTAGATCTGATGTTGGCGTGTTAAATCATCCACGCTACTTCCTTACTGTCTCGTCTTTGATCTGATCTTATGGTGCTAACTCTTACACTCTCTCTGTCTCATTCTTTCTCCAAGTCTCGTGTTCTCCCCCTCCCTCAAGCTTGCACCTCCTGCTTTGTTTTCGGATGAACATCTGTACAACTTCCACTGTTTGTTCTTCAGGATTTCACCGGGACATGTTAAAATGGCTTGTGTTCTTTGTAGTAACAGATGTACAGCTAAACATAAATACTCTGTCTTTTGCTGGTTGGAATTGGATACGACTAAATTAGGGAGAAAATCCGGGAAAAATCCCCCCCAAAAAACTTTTGCCTTCCTTAGAGTATCACCACTGTTAGACCATATTAAATGAAAGACTGACGTTTTGACTTCTTTCGTGCAAATTACAAGTGGGGCATCCTTTTTCCTTGCATCGCAATTACAAATTAACTGATGTAACATGGTCACACCCGCACAGCAGTGACTGGGGACACAGTAGCCTTAAACAGGAAGATTTGATAGATTTGAGATTTTAATAAAAGCTGAGTGCAGATCATTTTTGATCAGTAAGATTTTTTGCTAGCACATGTTGCCTCGTTTATCAAAAGCATTTCCCCAGTGGTTATAAATTGGAACACATTTTACAGGTTTTTTAAGAGTTTAAAACCAAAGTGTTTTCTTCTAAATCAGTGTATTACATCTTCAGTGTTGTTATCGTTCTCTTTGAAAACTCATTTTCTTATTACCATTTCAATTAAATTTCACTGAGACAGATCAATTTCATTTCTTTCCTGTTCAGATGGCTGTCGAGGCCGGCCTTGTGCTCTGCTTGTGGTTTTTGCTGCTCTGTGTGCTGCCATGCTCAGGACAGGAGCCAGTAGACCTGGGTGCTTTCCAGCCCCAGAGTGCTCTCACCGACATGGAGTTTGTTAGCGTGAACTCCTACCGAGGCCCAGGCAACACTGACACGCGCAAGAACAAGGAGCTGCCCATTCTGCTGTGGTGGAGTGCCAACCTGTTCCCACACTTTCCAGGGGATACAGAGCGGGTGGACTGCGCTCGCTCATCCTGCCTGGTGACGCGAAACCGCAAGGTCCAGCTGTACCATCGAACAGCCTCAATCATCTTCTACGGCACGGATTTCCGCGCATACGAGGCACCACTGCCCCGCTTGGCTCACCAGACCTGGGCGCTGTTCCACGAAGAGTCACCGATGAACAACTACGTACTGTCACATGGGTCTGGAATCCGCCTCTTCAACTACACAGCTACGTTCCGCAGAGAGTCGGACTATCCGCTAACGCTGCAGTGGCTGCCATCTCTCGACTACTTGGTTCAGCCTCCCTCTGTCTCTCTGGAGGAGAAGAACCGCTGGCGAAAAGCTGGACTGGCCCCTGTTCTGTACATGCAGTCTCACTGCGACGTGCCCTCAGACCGCGACCGCTATGTCCGGGAGCTTATGAAGTACATACAGGTAGAAACTGGAGACTGAATGAGATGCATTTACTCCTTTTTCCATTCTTATCAATGATTGGGTTAATTGGATTTGCTGCATATAAAATTATAATTCCAAATAACAATTTACTATTTACTAATTTACTTGGTAAATTCACAAATTGTAATCAATTATTCTTAGTTTATTGACAAAAGAGGCAATAAGAGATCACATTAAGATCTTTTCGGCTTTTACGCCATCATATACTGCACATATTTTCATGTAAAACTTAAATCGACTGTTTTATCTCTTCTTACATAATCAGCTTTTAACTTTCCATGCAGGTTGACTCCTATGGAAAGTGTCTCAATAACAAGCCCCTACCTGAGTATCTAGAGGACACCAGCACAGCTACGGGTGAGGATCAGCGTTTCATGAGCTTCGTGGCTCGTTACAAGTTCCACCTCGCCCTGGAGAACGGACTGTGCCCCGATTATATGACGGAGAAACTGTGGCGGCCCATGCACCAAGGATGCGTGCCCATCTACAGAGGCTCATCCTCTGTAGCTGACTGGCTCCCCAACGAGCATTCTGCCATCTTGATCGATGATTTCACCTCTCCACAAGATCTAGCCAAGTTCATCTTGGATTTGGATGAAGACGACGGCAAGTATTTGCGTTACTTGGAGTACAAGACACCAAGTGAGATAACCAACCTGCGCCTCCTGGAAGGCCTTCAGAACCGAGAGTGGGGCATCAACGACATGAGCAAGCCCAACTACCTGAATGGCTTTGAGTGTTTCGTGTGTGACCGGGAGAACGAGCGACTGGCGGCGGCAAAGATGCACAGAAGAGCGTCTGACAAGTATCCAGCACCAGAACCAAAGATGGCCAACAATACGCACATGGGGTGTCCCCTGCCTAGGCCTGGGTATGGAGGTGTAGAGGAGATTGACTCTAATGATGGGTAATGTCATTTCTTTTATTTGTGTATTTTATTTATTTCTAGGGGGAAAGCCGATTTCTTTTAAATTATCAAACAATTTTTTTTTTTCAAACGAGTTGATTTTCATCTAAGCCATAAGGCGTAATCATCAAAAGGATGCAAATATTTTAAATTTAATGGATGAAGAATATTTGAGTTTTACTTTGTTAATTAAATTACAATAGAAAATTATCTTTTTTAATTTATATTCAAATTTTGCATGTTAGAGATTTAAAGTGAATGTGTCTATGACTATCTAAAACAAAGACTAAAACATACAATTTTACATCATTTGCTGAACTTGGTGGAATTCTGAGATGGGAGAAGTAAATTTTACGAGAATTACGAGCTATGACATATGATATTGTAGAAAGCCTAGACAGGTTTTGAACACCTATTCTGAAACTGCTGTTATGTGAATAGCAATGTTAAACATTTCTACAAGGTTTTATTATAATATACAGGGCAGCTCAGGAGTCTCAAACCACAGGCAAACCCATAAATGCTGTAGAATTCAGCAGCAACTTCTCTAAATGAAGAAACTGATCTTGTGTGCATGAGAACGAAATTCAAAGCAATCTACTATTATTAGTTTCGAAGTCATTTCGAGTTATATCTATAAAAAGAAAAAATATATATGTCGTTAGTCTTTTGGCTGCTCCCGATGAGGGGTCACCACAGAGGACCATCTGATCTGCAGACAACTTGGGACCGGTACTGCATCCAGTGGCTGGGGTTTGGGCATTGGGTGGAAATTGAACCCGGGCCTTCTGCATGGCCGGTTTTACAGTTTCTAAAATTTCTCACTTCTCACTCTTTGCTGAAATCCTTCTGTGGTTCAATTTGACAGGTTTTTGGTTTCTTGTTTGATCTGAAAATTTAAACAAGACGTTTCCTTCCTCCCCAGTTGTGTGCAGATTTAAAACTGTGATAATCACATTGACAATACACTGTACATGTCCTGATCTTAAATAATTTTGATATTTCAGCTAAATTCATCCAGGCGCAGTGGTAAAGTGCTCGCCCTATCATCCGGAGATCGCGAGTTCGATTCCCGGGTGACGCTGTAACCTCTCGCAGCCGGAGGCCTAGAGAGAGCTGATTGGCCGAGCTCTCTCAGAGGGGAGGGATGAGAGGTACTTGGTGCTCGCACATTAATCACGGCTCTACAGCCAATCAGGGGCGTCTGTGAGCTCAGGCAGGCGGAAGGAGTGGATAGCGCTGTCCTCGGAGTGTGTTACACCACCCCCAAACGGTGCGTGCGCTAGCAGTTCGAAAAGATGCGGTCGGCTGGTGTCACATTGTTCGGAGGAAACAGGTGATAGTCTTTGGCCCTCCCGACTGAGTGGTAGTAGTAGCCTTAATGTGGGAGCCCCCTAGTGACGGAGAGGAATTGGACACGACTAAATTAGAGAGAAAATCAGGGAAAAATCCACAAAAAAAAAAAGAATGGTTACATGATCACCTGAATTAAAGTGCACTGTAGGAATAGGTTTGAAGCAAAAAAAAAAAATCTGACATCTGATCCCCTCTTGGCTCTTGTGTGGTTTTGTTTAGCTGGCTCCAGATGTGGCCAGAGGACTACTGGCAGAGTCTGGACCAGGCAGATGGATTGGTGTCGCTGCTACATCACAACGAGTCTGACCCCGGACTGCTATGGCAACACATTCACCGAAAGGCCGCGAGCCGGCACGGCCAATGACGTGAAATTCCCTCCAGGAATGTTACCTCGTGAACATTTAAAATGAAGGACAACCTTGACTGTGCCAAACAAACTCGTACCAAAGAGAGAATACACAGAACACTAAAGAGCAATTTTAAAGTGCAATCATGTTTGACTCGTAAATGGGTCATACAGCTACGGGCCAAAACCAGGAAGCAAAAAAAAAAAGTCACTTTGTTACCAGTAAGCATATCACATCTTTACATTTAATCTGTAGATGATTAGTTTGTGTTTTGACATTATTTGCAGTGTTATAAGAGGGCTGTTTAAATCGTAATTGGAAACCCATTCGAACATGATCTGCATATGAATAGGATCATTCTGTTTCTGTTTATCAGTGCAGCTGTTATGAACAAGCCCTTACGTGCTTTATGAATAATTTATTTTTCAGGAAGCTGAACTTGACATTTAGATTCAGCTGCTGTTCTTGTCAAATAGAAAACTGCTTCGTGTCTTCCAGGCATTTTTAGCCTTTTAAATGTGTGCATATGTAAACATTTTGATACCAGCATTCTATATAATATTTATTTATTTCTTACACTGTGGAAAGCAGAACAATTAAAGAGATATGTATACTCAGTAAACTTTATATCGGTTGTGATTGTTCATCTTTTAGACTTCATCAAACACACCAGGCATTTTATAACCCTACATTTATTCACAGTCTTAAGAAGTATTTATACTTTGAACAATGAACAACAAAGGATACCCTTTTTATTGTGTAATATTACATGTTTAAAGATGAAGTAAAGCTCGTAAATTGTATAAAAAGTGAAAACCCACTTAACCACACAAACCTGATGATTTTAAGGCACCTCTCACAATAAGACAAAAGCAAAGACACCGAAGAAGAATGTATCCTCCAAGAATGTTACCTCGTGAACATATCAAATCTCAGGAATTAATCCGTCTCCGTTACTAACATTCACCAAAGTAATGAAGCAGAAAGTACGTCAAAACAGCCTCGCCTTATATGATATTAGAATAACAGTTCTCGCAGTGGACCATCCCACGGTGCAAAAACATACTGTGAAGGAAATCACCCATTGGCTTACTGCAGACTGCACACTGGGGAAGAAAAACAAGATCTTGTTATTGTATTGCAGTTTATTATTAAGAAATGTACATATACATTATATACATACTGAATGAGATCTTTTAATCAATTACATCACGAGCTGTTGAATCCATCCTGATTGGTATAAGCTCTACAGTATAGTGTCTATAGTGATCTCCATACTAACTTTGATGGTTAACACTAGGGCTGCAACTAACGATTATTTTGATAATCGATTAGTTGGGCGATTATTTTTCGATTAATCGGATAAAAACTAAACGCTTCTTTAATTTGGTGTTTTGCTTATAACTATATAAAACCATAAATCAGGGTATTAGTTATGTATAAAACTAAACTTTAAAAAATGCAAAAGCCACATATAGAGTTTAATGATCTTTAATTTAGACATTTTAAACCTTAAATTAAAGTTTGTTTTTGAACAGTAAAACTCCTCTAAATATCCAAAATATAAATAAATAAATAAAGCAAAACAATTGTTGTACTCTAATTATATTGGATGGCATCTGTTAGTGGCTGCTTGTTGTGGAGTGCATGGGGGATTTCTTTTTTGAATGAACTCACTTATGCTGACTTACCCCTTTCTAAAAATAAATAAATAAATAACAGCATTTGAGTAAAAGCAAAGTGCAAATGCAAAGTACAGCATTTTAACAATACATGCAGATATTGCCAGCTGATAGAGAAGGAACAGCCAATCAGAAGTAGTGTGTGGAAGTCTGTGATTGGCTGGTTTTGTGGCAGTTTTGTAACACTGGACAAAGTTGAGCGAGCGTACAGGCAGAATTGACTGCACGCGCATAGAGTGCTTTGTCTGCTCTCAAAATGTCAAACCGCGCGCTCAGAATTGTGGCAGGAATATAACGCCATAGTCGCGCGCTTTTTCCTGCAGACGCTTCTGTAACCTCCATTGCGCGAGCGGCTGTGTATCTTTGTGTATTTGTGCATCTTGTGGTCGCGCTCCTCAATAACGTGAGCAGTCCAACTAATCGATAACGGCATTCGTTGACAACGAATTTCATTATCGATAAATATCGATTTGATCGATTAGTTGTTGCAGCCCTAGTTAACACTAAACACCAAAGGCTAATATCAAATGCCTTTAATAATGTTTAGAAAAATAAGTGATCTGGTGAAGTTTTCTGTCATTTCTTCCTAGCTAAATAGCATTCAGGAAGTTTACTGCAATCTACATTTCCTGGCTATAAAAAAGTCGATATTTGAGAAGGGTTAAATTATTGGCCTGGTTCAAGCAAAGAAAGCAATAAGGGCGTTTGAAATGACTGGAATTGCGTTAAGAACTGTCCAACACATTATTAAAACCTGGGAGAATAGAGCTGAACCTTTAACTTTGTTGAAGTGATGTGATAAAAAAAAAAAAGTTGACAGACGAAATCAATGCTATGTTTAATGGTGAAAATAAGAGCATTTCCACATACATAGTGCAAGAAGAGACGTATAGGATTGGGACTAAACTGCTGTGTGTAAGAAAAAAAAGGCTCTGATTTGTTAGAAACAATAAAGATTGAAGTTTGGAGCAATGCTAAGGCCAGGTGGTCTGATGAGTCCAGACTCCAGAGTGATGACTATGTCAGGGTAAAGAGGTACTGTATACTCATGCAGCATCATACATGCATTATGTACAAGCAATGTTATGATCTGGGGTTGATTCAATTGGTCAGGGCAAAACTGAGCATCATTACCACATTGCTGATTAATTTTTATCATTACACCTATTCAATTCACTCACTCACTCATCTTCTTTACCGCTTTATCCTGTATTCAGGGTCGCGGGGGGCTTGGAGCCTATCCCAGGAGGCTTTGGGCAAAATGCACTAATCCATCGCAGGGCAAACACACATACACTCACTCACACACTACGGGCGATTTGGGATCGCCAATTAGCCTAATCTGCAGGTCTTTGGACTGTGGGAGGAAACCGGAGGACCCGGAGGAAACCCACCAAGCACGGAGAGAACAACTCCATGCACACAGACGGGAATCGAACCGGGACCCTGGAGGTGCAAGGCGACAGTGCTAACCACTACACCACTGTGCCAAAGCAGCTTTATACAGAACAATCATAAGAAAATTTGTATGAAATGTGAAAATTGTGTATGAATCAAAATGATGAGCAAGCCGAGGGCGAGGAAACAGTGGCAAGGAAAAACTCCCTGAGATGGTAAAAGGAAGAAACCTTGAGAGGAACAGGGAACCCATCCTCATCTGGGTGGTAACGGACGGCAGGAATTGATCTGCAGTCATACTGTGTGTTAGATGGACGTTCGACATAACGGCTGCTGTCTAGTGACACCTAGTGCTGGGCAAATCAATTTCAATTGAACATTGTACCCTGATTATAATTCACAAACGATTCGTTTGTTTTTGTTATTGGTTGTTATAGTTTGTTTTTTGTCCTCATAGTTCACAAGCGACACAGTTTGGATATTTTTAAAGTATATAAGAAAAACAGTAAAGGAAATAAATAGGAGAAATTAGGTGAATGGAATATAGAAAACGGCACTAGAACGTACCTTGAAGCATTCAGGATGGCATGAGATGTTGAGGTGGTCAATGGTGATCTTGGAGTCGCTTCCTACAAGCTTGCCGCAATACGTGCAGGAGGTCATGGTCACCATGCTGAACCGGGGAAAATAAAAATAAAAACCATCAACAAAATCATCATGAACACATCACTGCAATTCATTTGGAATTAGCTGTAACATTAGTTTCATTGCTGTTTAGTTAAGCTAGCATTAGACACATTCCGAGTGTAATGATATCATTGCATATTGCGAATCATTTCCTAAATGAGAGACTTTATAAACTCATTTATAATAACATCATAATTCTGTTGCTATGCTAATTCTAATAAAATACATACTGATTCCCAGTAGTTACCTGGAGGGGCTGCTGTACGCATAACTGCTGGAGCTCGAGGTCACATAATCATAGTCACTGTGGGAGAAAAACATAGACATTGACCTTTTCTATACATGATCGTTTTTTCTTTTCTTTTTTTTTTCCAAGACCATTATACGGCTTGGTCCATTGCACTAAGTAATGTAATGAACATAAGCTTCACTACAATTGCTTTGTGTTCCCATGATTAGTACAGTAACACATTGGCCTGCTTTATTTCCACTGCCTCTTGGGAGTCCATAATCAGCCTCAGAAAACCTCATTATGCTCCTGAAATGTTGCTGCTCATACAGGAGAATAGAAGTTTCAGTTGTTGGTTTTATATATATATATATAAGTTAGAATCTGATTTGTGAATTTTTCATTAAAAGGGAAACAACAATAATTTTGTCCCCCTCATTTAAAGCTTTCAAATTTTACATATATTAAAAAATTATCTCTGTTATATTTATATTATATTTATAAACAATTATTTCATCACACACACGTGTCTGTTTTAAGAAATATTGTTCACCATGGCTTATGACTGTAATGAAAATATACTGCATAATGTCTCACGTGTCGTATCTGCTACTGCTGTATCTGGGCGGCTCAGAGGAGTTCACATATGATTTGACGTAGACAATATTCCTGGAAAGTGGAAAAAAATTAAAGAATTAAGAAGTGACCCTATGAGTGACGTATTCATTCACAATTAACAATCTGTCGTGCAACTACACACTTTTTAGTTTTGTCAGGCTCTGGGAAACTGCTTTCTTCTGTTGCAGTGTAGGAACTGTAACTGCTGTTCAAAATAAGACACAAGATAATAATATAATGTTACATATTATCTACTGTATGTATACAGTATATGAATTTCTCAGCAATTCTCTGATTTGACAATATAATACAAGCCTAAAGGCTTTCTGTTTTGTCAAGAAACAAAAGAACATAGCAAACTGATTAATGTGCAAGTCTCGTTGTTGTTATGGTTTTTATCTTGGCTAGGTAAAGTCTCAACATTCCTTAGTACAGAATGTACAGTAGGGAGGTCATATACTGTATATGAATTTGACCATGAAAGTACAGATTATATACTTAAATCAGTTTGTTAACCCTTTCTAAATCTGATGAATAATCTTTGGAAATTATAATTTAAAGAAAAAGAACAACGTTACCAAATGACCATTATTACAGTAATTACTGTTAATATGTCACATTATAGTAAGAAGAAGATTTTGAATAGCACCGTGTTCATTCATGCAATTATCCAATGTGCCAGTCAAACAGGAGCAGTACAATGCATAAATCATGAATATCATTAAAACTGGGAGGAAATGTGATCTCAGTGACCAGGACATAGTTCAGTGTGTCTCATTTGCATCGGTTGGACTAATAATTTCGGAGATTGCTGAACTAGTGAGCATCAATTCTGTGGGTGGAATCAAAATCTTAGAGAAACTAGAGGAGAATGTCTAGACTGGTTCAAGCTGACAATTGTCAAATAACCGCTTGTTATAACCACTGACCAGGAAAGCAGCACAGAATGCGTGGCATGGCAAATCTTAAAGGCAGATGAGAGACAAAGGCAGATAACTGCATCAGGTTCCACTCAGGACTGTCAACTCAGGGCAAAAAACTAAAGCTTCAGTGGGAAGCTTCTCCAAACATAAGGATTGGAAAACAACCAAATTCATAAAATCCTGGCACCAGCACAACCATGTCAATGTGATCATTAATTGACTGTATAATTGCATGAAAAATCAAGTGTAGGTGTTCCTAATGAAGTGATCAGTGAGTGTATATATTTAATAATAACTTAGCAGTGTTCTCTGACCAAGATTTGATTGCAAAATCTGTCAAAGGGACAATCTGACCAAGAGTGGTGACACTGAACGCCACTGATACCATGTTCTGTATGGCATGTACTGTAAGCGCATCTTTAAAAAAGTACCGGAGAAATTAACTACTCTTTGGATTTTTTACAGACAGAGAGCAAATCCAGTGCAGTATTGTTGTGTTAATGCAGAGGAACGCGGCACTCACTCATCCACTGGTTCTGGCTCGGGCTCGGGCTCACTGTGAGGAAAACAGTAAAATATTTAAAAGCTTATAAAAATGGCACAACAGTTCAAAGACAAATAAATCAAACAAATAAATGGTAATTACAATATAATCCAACAATAATAAAATAAATTTGCCTTGCAGGCAGCAGCGGGCTTTAAAGAATAGCATTTAACAACATTTTTACAGCCTCTAAAATATGCACCGCTGTTAAATGTAAGTAAATGTACTTTCAGTAGGAACTATTTCAGCCACATAAATTGACAAAAGATGAAGCGTGTACATGTGTGCCGTTTACCTTTCCTCTGGTGTGATGTCTACAGTGGGAACCTCCCATTTGTCCCATGGCGAGCTAGTTTTAGAGGACCTACTGTACATTTACAAGACATATATACGTAAATGACATCATAATCATGATACATTTTCATGCATTTTGAGTATACACTGAGGGGAAACGAATGGGTGATGCCTGAGAAGCAGTAACTTGATATCCAGCAGAGTAGAAAACTTTTGGTAAAGTCTAGACTGGCTATTTTTATGACAGCATAATCAGTTCTAGGTCAGCAAGCCAAGTGTGGTCATTAATAATACAAGCAGTGACTATTGCAGTGTGTTGAGGCAAGAGAAAGCAATTGGAAAAGGAACAGTGCTGACTCACGTCTGCTTGTATGTGACTGAAACCGTCTGCTGTTGGCCGTTTTTGCTGGAAAATACCATTAAGTGTTCAAATGTTACGACACGATATTAGAAATTTATTTGCAATCATTTTTTAAAAATCAGTGGTAAGTATAACGAGTAGATTTTTAGGTTAGGATTTTTATTTTAATGCACCATTAATTGTTTTTCAGTAAAATCATCACCATTCAGCTGCATGTTCAGGCATTATGTCTGTTCACGTACCTGTCGGACAGAAGAGGATCAAAGAAGTCTACAGAGCTGCCAGAGAAACAGAGAGAAGGTGTTGCATTGTAATAGGTGTTACGTGTACATAGACGATTGTCTGTGTTGTCACCTTTTTTATGCCCAAATCATTACCTTTTTGTGGACTCTCTCACTATCGGAATCGGATCGAATGGATCATCAGAGCTGAAAAAAACAATTTCACACTGATTTCACTCTGAAAGGCGGGAAAACACTTCGGCACATGCAAATTAAATACTGATGTGATTGTTAATATGGACTCCACTCAGTCTGCTGATGAGACACAGTCTGTAAACAGGTTCTGCTGCCTCTAGAGCATGCTTTCATCTATTACTTTGCAGTAGCATCTTTTCTGTTTTGTGTAAATGTTTCTCAGTGCAGCATGTTGCATTAGTGCAGTTGGATTAAACATTGTAAATGCCTAAATTTACTTGACATGTTTTTAACATGTTAGCATGTTGCTAGTGTGATGCTAACACGATTAGCATGTTGTTAACATGATGCTAACACTATTAGCATTAGCCTAACATGATGTTAAGAAGATTAGCATGCTGCTAGCATGCTGCTAACATGATTAGCATGTCGGGAGCATTATGCTAACTATATTAGCCTGCAGCTAGCAACATCATTAGCATGATGTTAGCATGATGCTAACATGATGCTAGTGTGATTAGCATGTCCCTAACATGATGCTATGTCATTCGCATATTGCTAGCAACATCGGTAGCATGCTGTTAGCATTATGTAAACATGATTAGCATGTTGCCAGCATGATGCTAACATGATTAACATAATGCTATCATGACGCTAACATGATTAGCATGTTGCTAACATAACTCCAATGTGATTAGTATATTGCTTGCAAGTTCACTAAAACTTTAGGCTAACTGGTGTTTCTAAATTGCTCGTAGTGTGTGAATGTTGACAGAAGGTCCTACCACAGTCGTACAAATGAGGTTCCTAGATGGATGCAGAGTGAAGTGGGTGCCTTACCTCGTCTTGACTGTCTTTGTCTGTATCACCGTTGTGGTCGTCTCCACTTTGCTCTGTGTTTTGTCTGTGCTGAGTCTAGAAAAATGATGACATTAAAGAGTTTGACATAAAAATACATATATGATACATAAAAAATACTTGTAGTGTGTAGCCTACGAAGCTATAATATTGACCTGTCCTTGCTGGTGTTAAAGGGGATAATATCATCAGCCAGCAGGTCCAATGTTTCAGTAGTCTTCTTTGTTTTGGGCAAAGAACTGAGGAAATAGGCAGTACATTGGCAGATCATCAAACACTACAGAACAAATTTATACTGAGAAGAAACTGCGATACAATCCACATAACACTGAATTATATATAACAGCAGTGTATATGCAGTGATTAGATACACCAAAGATTTTAAGATAAAAGAGCCAGGCCATGTTGTAGGCACAAATTAGGTGTACATAAAAATTGTCCTCTGAGCTTATGCAGTATAATAATGCGTATCTATCATCATTTCCTCCACGAATCAAGAAGATCTGACTCTTTTCTTGTCCAGATAATGAATCAGTTTGCATGTTTCTTGTGAGTGTTATCACATTTGCACAACATATTTTTATAGTCTAATCAAGACCTACTCAGTGTCCTATCATATTTCATTTCAATGGTTATCATGCCAAAAGCAAGTCTTATTTTCCCAGTGACATGATGAATGTGTCCACATATCCAAGATGTTACTGTTTGCCGTAAGTAACATCCACAATTCAATAAAACCTTCACAAATGCCTTAAAGTACTTCTTTCCAGTGCTTCTTCAGATATACTGATGAACTTTATGAACAAAAAAGTTAATTAGGTCTAATGATTGCTTGTATCCGATTACTGATTACTGTATCCGAGTCAGAGTTTTCAGTTCTTTGAACTCTTTCTTTTTCACTTTCAGGGGCAAACTAATTTTTTATAATAAAAACAAACTAGTTTTTATAATTATGCATAGTAGAAAATGTCCAAGTCACACTATGCAAGGAGATGTCCCAAGCTATTACACATATTTAGTATTTTAGCTAAAAAATATTGCTATAAAATCAAGAGAGTGGAATAAATGCAAAAGTAGAGAATTGCATGTATTCTCTTACCCTCCTGCCAGCAAGTCAGTAGTGGTCGGAACAGGGTCCGGCGAGCTTTGAGTGAAAGAATAAATAAAAAAGTGAGAATGTTATTAAAATATAATAACACATCAATATCATAATATATGACAAAGTAGATATAGTATAAGAAACACGAGCGAGTTGTTGCTTTCGGCTGCTCCCGTTGAGGTGTTGCCACAGCGGACCATTCGATCCGCACAACAACTTGGCTCAAGGTTTAAAATAGGATGCCCTTCCTGACGCAACCCACTTATTTTATCAAGGCTTGGGACCGGCACTGCATCCAGTGCACTCCCTGGGAATCGAACCCGGGCTTTTCGCATGGCAGGCGAGAAACCTACCACTGAGTCACCAATGCCCAGAAAGTGGTGTGGCAACTAGTATAAGCATTTATTTATTTGGGCATTTATAGATTTCATGGAAACTATGAAGCGTTTCTGAATGTCACTCAGATGATGCGTAAGCACTGTAATGGAAAAAACAGAAGGGGAAAAAAAAAGAAAAAGGTGCTGTACCTCGTTACATCCGTCTTGGTCTGAACAGTTTGTGATATCTCAATCTTGGTAGTTGTTTTGTCAGTGCTTGGTCTGAGGAGGAATTCAGAAAGATGAGCAGATCAATGACAATACCTTTAGTTTATCCTCTTGTTAAATCCTGGGTAGATGCATCAAATAAGACAAAATATATAACACAAAGATTCCTGTTTACTTGTTAGTTTTGTTGTCAAATTGGAACATATCATCTCCAAGCAGATCCAGAGATCCCTTGGTCTTCTCCGTCTTGGTTCTGCAGAAATAGTCAATGATTCATCTCAGAATCCATCTCAGAAGTCCACACTTAATTTTACACAATCATGAGCGTCAGGTGTCAAGCAGTGCACAAACATGAATGCTGAACTAGGTCATGAAACACTGTCCTAAACCATGATCATTGCTACAGTAATTATTGTTTGTCAGTTCCTCTCTGGCAAAGACCCATATAATAACATTTTAAACTGGAACGCTGAATAATGCTCAAAAAGATTTAGAAAAGGTAAAACATCCAGCCCATGCTGTAGGCACAAATTAGGTGTACATAAAATTATCCACCAAGCTTATGTGGTGTAATAATGCCCTTCTATAATCGCTTCCTCCGCAAATCAAGAGGATCCACTTTCTTGTCCAGATAAGGAATCAGTTTGCATGTTTCTTGTGGGTGTTATCAAATTTGCACAACACATTTCTATCGTCTACTCAAGATCCTCTCAGCGTCCTGTCATATTTCATTTTAATGGTTATCATGCCAAAAGCAAGTCTTATTTTTCCAGTGACACTCCTGCATGATTAATGTATCTACATATAAAAATATGTTACTGTCTGAAGTAAGTAATTGTGGATGAGATACATGTAAAGGCATTGCTACAAACTCCAAAGAGTGGAATAAATAGAAAAGTAGAGAATAGCATGTAGTCTCTCACCTTCCTGCCAGCAGGTCAGTGGTGGTGGGAACAGGGTCCACCAATGTCACTGGAGTGCTAAGAGAAAAATGATAATGGTAATATATGATAACATATTAATATCATAATACATGACAAAGTGGATATAAGAAACTCTAGTGAGTCGTTGTTGTTAGTCTTTCGGCTGCTCCAGGTAAGGGTCACCACAGCGGACTATCCAGTACCCACAGCAACTTGGCACAGGTTTTACACCGGATGCCCTTCCTGATGCAACCCTCCCATTTTATCCGGGCTTGGGACCAGCAAGGCATCCAGTGGCTAGGGTTTGGGCATTGACTGGGAATCGAACCCAGGTCTTCTGCATGGCAGGGTATTTATTGTTTTCATGGAAACTATGAAGCGTTTCTGAATGTCACTCTGGATATTCAGATGATGTGTAAGCACTGTACTGGGAAAAAAAGAAGGAAAAAAAAGAAAAAGCTTCTGTACAGTACCTCTTTACATCCGTCTTGGTCTGCACAGTTTGTGATATCTCAATCTTGGTAGTTGTTTTGTCAGTGCTTGGTCTGAGGAGGAATTCAGAAAGATGACCAGATCAATGACAATATCTTTAGTATATCCTCTTGTTAATTCCTGGGTAGATACATAGAATAAGACAAAATATACAACAAAAAGATTCCTGTTTACTTGTTGGTTTTGTTGTCAAATTGGAACATATCATCTCCAAGCAGATCCAGAGATCCCTTGGTCTTCTCCGTCTTGGTTCTGCAGAAATAATCAATGATTCATCTCAGAATTTAAGTAACGGTGTCATAAAGCACTCCCAAAGGTCCACACTGTTACTCTATCCCGGTTCCAATATTTTTTTACAATCATTCATATAAGACAAAAAATATAGATTTTTAACTAGAATGCTGAATAAAGTTTTAGAAAAACTTTCAACACAGTCTTCTGTGTTTTGGGCAAATTACTAAGGAAATATCCAGTACGTTGCTCAGATCATTATGCCATACAAACACTGGATATGTCCACTGAGCATCTATAATTTACACTGTATACTGAGGACAAACTGTCCAAATATCATTGAATTGTAAAGCAACCACTGATTAGCTATGTAATTTATTTATTTATTTTATTTATTTTTTTCAGGCCATGTTGTAGGAAATTAGGTGTACAGAAAAATGGTCCACTAAGCGTATGTGGTATAATATAAGCTAATGTATATCTTTAATCATTTCCTCCACAAATCAAGAGGATGTTCTTTCTTGTCCAGATAAGGAATCAGTTTGCATTTTTCTTGTGAGTGTTATCAAATTACATCACATTTTTATTGTCTACTCAAGTCTCACTCAGTGTCCTCTCTCACTCACTCATCATCTATACCGCTTAATCCTGTATTCAGGGTCACGGGGGCCTGGAGCCTATCCCAGGAGACTTGGGGCACATGGCAGGGTACACCCTGGACAGGGTGCCAATCCATCGCAGGGCACAGACACACACATACACACTCACTCATTCACACACTACGGACAATTTGGGAACGCCAATTAGCCTAACCTACATGTCTTTGGACTGTGGGAGGAAACCGGAGTACCCGGAGGAAACCCACCAAGCACGGGGAGAACATGCAAACTCCATGCACACAGAGACGGGAATCGAGCCTGGCCGGGGATCGAACACGAACCCTGGCGGTGCAAGGCGACAGTGCTAACCTCTACACCACCGTGCCGCCTACTCAGTGTCCTATCATATTTCATTGTAATGGTTATCATGCCAAAAGAAAGTCTTATTTTCCCGGTATCTATATACTGTATAAAAAGATGTTATTTTTTGAAGTAAGTAACAATCACAGTTCACTAAAACCTATACATATGCTTTAAAGTGCTTCTTTTCAATGCTTCTTTAGACATAATTATATCTTTCCGAATAAAAAGAAAAAGGTAAATTACGTCTAATGATTGCTTGTTTTGTTTTTTTCACTTTCACTGGCAGACTAATTTTAATATGCTAGAAATTGCTGATGAGATACATGTAAACAAAAACAAAAAAACATAATTATAACAATTATAATTTTACAGACTTATAAGTCACACTAGGCAAGGATATTGTCCAAGCTGTAGTATTTTTACATTATGATATTGCCATAAAATCAGATGGCAATGAGAAAGTAGTGAATAGCATGTAGTCTCTCACCTTCCTGCCAGCAGGTCAGTGGTGGTGGGAACAGGGTCCACCAATGACACTGGAGTGCTTAGAGTTGAAAAAAATGAGTATGTTAATATATGATAATGTTAATATTGTAATACATAAAGGGGATATAAGAAACACTGCAACTATTCTCTATTGTCAGTTCATTTCTTTTTTTAGAAAAAAAGCTAAATAATCTGCCATAATAAAGCATAGAATAAGAAAAAAAAAGCTGAATAATTTTATATATGATTTACAACAATGTGAAATGTAATATAATATAATATTGGCTAAATTTTCCCTTATTGGAGATATTTTCACTTAAATATACATTTTCCCTTTACGATTACATTATACCCATAGATACAGTAAACGTAAGACAAAAATTAAGACTCTTTGGACTGAACCTTTCCCGGCTGTCTGAACATGTCGTCAAATAAACACACTTCTTCACCAAACACTAAAATGAGCACTATTTATTTATTTTTTTATTTTTTTATTATTATTTTTTTTTTTAATGGCCATGTACTGTCTTCTTGCTGCGTTGACTCATTGTATAAACTCCTCTCCAACAGGTTTGAGTATCATTAGGCACTGACCCATTTGTATTAGTGATTTCTTTTTGATAGAGACTATAAAGCACTTCTGGAATTCACGCTGGATATGTGCCAGATGTTGTGAAAGCGCATTGGACTTATTGAAAAAAAGCTGTACCTTTTTACATCTTTCTTGGTCTGCACCACAGTTTTAGATATGTCAATTTTGGTAGATGTTTTATCATTGCTTAGTCTGAGGAGACATTCAAAGAGATAAACTGATCAGTGTAAAACATATTGCTTATTTCCCCTTTGTTAAATCTTGGGTAGATACTTCAAATGAGACACACAAACAGCAGAGACATAAAGATTACTGCTTACTTGTCAGTACTGGTGTCAAATGGGATGATATCATCTGCAAGCAGATCCAAAGACTTTTTGGCCTTCTCTGTCTTGGGTAGAACGCTGCAGGAATAGTCAATGATTCACCTTCGAATTTTAGGTAATGATGTCATAAAGCACTCATCACAATCATCAAGTGACAGGTGTGTTTGCAGATGGGGCGGAGCACAAACATGAACCCTGAACTACTGTAGGTTGGGAAAGACTGTCCGAAATCATAAGTAATACATTGCTACAGTAATTACTGTTTGTCAATTTGGCTTTGACATCTTATCTGACTCATCTCATATTTCATAAAAAGTCTCTCTGTTTTTCCTCCCATAGCGTACGCCATATGGTCAAACATTTGCGGACACCTGATCACCACACCCAAGTGCAGTTCTTCCCCAAAGTCTAGAATGTCTGTATTCAGATTCCCCTTTGCTGGGACCAAGACGCCTAAATCATACCAGTATAAATATAATATCCCCCCGTGCACAAAGCAAGCTCCATCCCCAAGACATGGTTTGCTACAGTAAGGCTGGTGTGGAACTCAACTGCCTTGCACAGAGCCCTGACCGCAAACTCACTGAACATCTTTGGTGCAAACTGCAATGCTGACTATTGCCCTTGTGGCTGAATGTTTTTTTTGTTTTGTTTTTTTTCCCCAGTCATCTTCTATAGCACAGAGTCATGAGGGGGCCTGGAGACTGTCCCAGGAGACTTGGGGCACAAGGAGGGAGACACCTTGGACAGGGTGCCAATCCATTGCAATGCACACACACACACACACACACACACACACGCACACACACACACACACACGCACACACACACACACACACACACACACACTACTGGCATTTTGTGAACGCCAGTCAATCTAATCTGCATGCCTTAGGACTTAGGGAGGAAACAGGAGTACCAAAAGGAAATCCACGAAGAACTCTTGGGTGGAGGTGCGAGGCCACAGTGCTAACCACAACACCACCATGTCGCCTTTGGCTAAATTATTTTAAAAAACACTCCAGAATCTAATGGAATAGGATGTTCAACAAATACACAAATAATGTCATATAGTGTACTTAATAAAATCATAAATTGTTTTCATGGAAATGCTTGATCGCTTTAAGCATTCTATGTTGGGTGACTAAAAACCTTATAATCTATTATAATTGTGATTTCACCAAATAGTGAGCATGTGTTAATGGGAAAGTAGTGAACTGTACAGTCTCTCACCCTCCTGTTAGCAGATCAGTGCTGGGTGCCATGGGGTCCACCAAATTCCCCGGAGCGCTTGAAGTGAAAAAAAAAAAAAAGGAAACATTAATATGCACGATAACACAAACAAACAACACAGACTGGTTATATTAGAAAAACTAAACAGGTTTAAACTTGTAGTGGAATGGAATAATTATTACTGGAGCTCTAGCACCTTCTTGTGGCTATTTTACAAACAGACTCATGCAAGTTGTATCAGGAAGGAAGCAGCATCAGGCTATAAAAATTCAGCACCATTATTGTCTGAGAGATGAATTCATAGTATAGATTGCTTTTATGGAGAAAGACACACTGACCTCCCTGTCAGATCCAGAAGATCATTATCATTCAAGGCACTGGTCTTCTCAACAGGCTTTGGGATAATACTGCGTATAGAGATGTAAATTATTAGAAAGCCAGTTACATAATTTAATCAGTTCATTAAAAATATCTTAACACGTACTGCTGCTGCCAAATACAATACAGGTTCAGTTTGTTGTAAATGTGGCAATAAATATGAAATGCTGACAAGTACATGAAGAAATCATAAGTAAGAGAAATCACGCCTGATAGATGGATGCATACAAATATAATAATGATCTGGATAATCTATGATAAATATATAATGCACCTTGCAACAATAACATATCTTATATATAATGTAACACATTATACATTTATGTGTTATAGCTACATACATTGAATGTTGTGAAATGCTCACAAAACAGTATAACTGTATTTTTTACAGTATAACTGTGTTTGGACTGTTATTACTCTTTATTCTTATTATATTTATATTATATTCTTATTATCATTTTTGTACTTTTGTAACAATATAACTGTTTTAGATCCTATCTAATGGATTATTATTATTATTATTATTATGATTATTATTATTAACCTCAAAAAATAAAATAATGTCAATAAGAATGACATGAAATTTTTAACATAATCAAAATAATATAACATGATCAACGTAATACATACTCTGTCTATTTTAAGTAAAGCCTGCTTATTTGGCTTTGAAAATCTCAACCTGAAAACATAAAATCTTAAGGTCTTAACATCTTCAAGCCATTCAGCCTTTATTAAAGTCTCTAGCATTTTTTTCTATTATTATATTGTAATTTGAAATTGCTATACTTTTTTGTTTTATTCTTTACTTTATCCTTGTTTCTCAGTGTTATTCCTACTAGAAAACATGTAGTAAATTTGAGTAAGAGACTTTACAGAATGACACGCACTGAGAAGCCTGTACAAAGGATGTGGGTACCCTGTATTCAAAGTAGAAAACCTCAATGAAGCATAAGGGGCGTGGACATCCTACATTCAGAATGCAGAGAACTGCTGTTTGGAATACAATGTGAAGCCTTGTTTAAGGAGCACCAAGAGTGTGAAAATCTTACTTCCTTTATTCCGTATATTTTCCTTATTTACCTTGTTTATTTACTTTTATCAAAATTCCATGTTTGCCTACAGTACCTCCGTATGATTTAATGCACAAAGGCATTCTAATGCAACTGATCACATCCATTCTAATCTTCATACATCAACCTAATATGTCTTTGCTTGTTGATAATCTTTAATAATGTAAATGGACTAAACCTTGGTTTAGGTGTGGTCTCCACTTTGGGCTTGGTTTCAGGTGTTTTCGATGGGACATCCTTTACCGCTGGAACGGCTGGAGCGACTGGTTCAGTGGTACTAAAAAAGATCAGACAACATACCAGGAAATGAGACACGTCCACATATCTACTTAGATATGCAGTCATGCATGGCATTCATAGCACAGATTTTACAACGAATTCCAGAAGGTTCACTGAACAATCAGCGACATGTCAGATTACCAAATACAAATACAGTCACAGGCCACTTCATAAGCTATACTTGTTCAACTGCATGTTAACAAAATATCGAAACAGCAAATTCCATGGCAGCAACTCAATGATGGACATAGCATAGTTGTTTGGGCCAGACAGGCTGAAAATGCTGATATACAGTACTGGGGTTTTCACACGCAACCATTTCTAGGGTTTACAGACATGTTACAGGTTCTGAAACAGTGAGCGGCTATTCTCTGAGCGAAAATGCTTTGTTGGTGCCAGAGGCCAGAGTTGATGGCCAAGCTGGTACAAGCTGACAGTAACTCAAATAACATCTTGTCACAACTGAGGTATGCTGAAGAGCATCTCTGATCACACAACACGGTGAACTTTGAAGCAGATGGGTTGAAGCAGAAGACCACACCGGGTACCACTCCTGACATCTACTCGATCTATGGATTTATCAAAAATGGACTATGAATCTCTGCTGTGACATTTGGATGGTAGGGTCAGAATTTGGTGTTAACAAGATCTGGATCCATCCTGCCTTGCATCAACAGTTCAGACTGGTGGTGGTGGTGATATGACGTGGGGTGGATTTTCCTGGCACACATTGGGCCCCTTAGTTTAAATGCCACAGCCTACAGAACCTGAGTATCCTTTTATGACCACAGGATAACGCACCATATCACGAGACCTCCACAGTCATTCCAATAGGTCACCTTTGAAAGATTCCATTCAAATCTGCATGAATCATGATGCTATTGTGTCAATGTAGACCAAAATCTGTAAGGAATGTTTCCAGCACAAGAGCAAAAGATTTTTGTGGCTGGTGTGTGTGTATAATGTATAACAAATCACAATGAAATTACAGTATTATGCTACAGTATTTGCTCTATGAAGGTGTCATAAGTGACATAATTGTTTGGAATTTCTGTTTCAACTGAGATGAATAAACTTCAGTATACACATGCAGCTACAATACTTTGTGTGTGCTGTCTACATGTGTATCTGCATCCCAATTACAAATCCAGTGAACTCATGCAATAGAAAATTGGAATATGAAGTTCTTATAACCGATCCTCCTATAATGAAACATTCCTTTGCTGATAGGAACGGCCTCTTCCAGAATGACCCCCGCACCCTTTCACAGAGCATGAGCACTCACTAGATAGTTCGATGAAAATGAGGTAAATCCTTCATGGTATCCAGATCTCAACCAAATCGAACAGGTCAAGACAATGCTTCTCGCCATTATTAAAACATAACAGAGGAAATACCTTCAGGGAGAATGGTAGACATTCCGCCAGAACTGTTCCAGAGACATGTGCAATCTACTGTACAGTATATACTGCGATTCTAAACCTTCTGGGGTTTTCTCCTTCCATTTGTCACCTGCAGTATCTATTGACTAAAAGAAATACAATTTACCTTGCTTTAAGAGTGGAATCTGACTTGGGTTCAGGTGTTGCAGATTTCTTCAAAGTAGCAACTGGAGCAACTGGAGTGGCTTGAGAAACCTTCTCACTGACGGTGCTTCAAAGAAAGACAATAATGAATCAAATCGACGGTTAATCTTACAGGAAAGTACATAAATCTGAATATATTTTATCCGGAGGCGTTCAAGTCAAACCAGGACTTTTTAATTGCGCAGAATAAGAAAAGACAGTTATGAAAGTAAAAAATACCTTTATTCCTCTATATAGTCCCCTGCTACACTAATGCACTTATCCCAGCGTTTCACAAGTGCTTGTTTTCTCAGTATATCAGAATCATGACTGAACTGCCTGCTGCACGTTCAGAAACCCCCGGCCTCCCAGGAACTCCTTTAATGCTCCAACCACGTGGAAATCACTTAGAGCAAAGGCCAGACTGTGTGGGGAATCTGGCTATAACTCCCAGCCGAGTTCCTGTAATGTGCAAGTGGTGTTTGTGAAAGATCCACTCTCTGAACGTTCACAGGAAAGACTGCAATAGGCAAAAGTTTTACCACGGCTAAGAGTCTTGGTACTGTGTATCATGGTACTGCGTTTGAAGTCTTCCGTAAACTTCAACTGGTTTTACAACTTCATTCATGAGAAATTTGTGATTCCAAGTTCCAGTTTGACTTGAACAACCCATACATCAAAGGTTTAAAGTAACTAAATGGGAAACGGCAGAGGCAGATCATTTTAGCAATTCCAGTGGAATTTCACTGATTTGGAATTATTTCAATATTTTCATTCAATCTGGGGTTTTATTTATTAGAATAGTATAACAATTTAAATAATGAATCATTTCAGAAGCCTATAGAGAAACGAAACTGATCAATTATTATGTTAACCAATAATAATAATAATAATAATGTCCTGATCTAAATGATGATAAACACCTTGTTTTAGTAGGACTGGGCTCAGTTTTGGAGACTGTTTTTGTCTCTGGAACAGGAGAAGGGACTTGAGCAACAGGCTTCTTGCTGAGGAAAAATTAGACACAAGCGATGAAAAAAAAATAATAAATGTAATAGAAAAAAAAAAAACATTTTATGGTTAAGCTTGGATCATTCATTCATTTCCCATGCTGCTTATCCTCTGTAGGGTGGCCTGGAGTCTATCACAGAGAATTTAGGGCACGAGGCAGAATATACACACTGGATGGGATGCCAAGAGATTGCAGGCCCCAGACTCTCACACACCCAATCATACACTATGTACAATCTGCAAACCCCACTCACCCTACTGTGCATGTCTTTGGACGTAGAATCTATTAAAGTGTTTGTACTCTTTGTCTGCGCTCCAATATGGCTTTAAACTCAGCTGTATCAACTGGCCTATTTAATTTCCTCTGTCACTTTCTTATTACTTTAAATGAGCTTAAGCTGATGATCCCTCGCTAACCCAAGAGATCAATTCACCATGAGAGTAATCTTCATGAATACGACTCAGCATACATTATAATACAATCCGATGAAATTTCCTTTTCAATTATGAACAGGCCAACGGTTCCACTTGCACTTTAGCGTGATGAACACGAGTCAGCAATGATGTGTAATGACAATAAGGCTTTTTTTTTTTTCAGGAGTGCAGATGACATTTTGGTACCTGATTGATTCGGATGTGGAAAGCAGGGTATCAGAGAGAGTGCTTTGGGTGTCACTATAAAATAAAAAAAATACATTGGAAGCAATCCACAAGGTGAAAGTCTTATGAAAGTATTATATCATTATTTGTATTGATTTAGAATATTAGTAGTAATTTGACATATATGTATAATAAACCTTAGTTTAGTTGTGGGCTCTGGTTTGGATCTGGTTTTCAATTTCGATGATGCAGATAAGGATTCTGGAGGTATCAGCTCATCAACGCACATCTCCACACTGTTGGTTGATATAGTCAAAGGTTTAACAAAACAAAACAAAAAAAAGGACGAGTTGTGTGGTTAATGTGGGGAGAACTGATGGAACTGGTTAGGGCTACCTCTGTTTAGGAGGAGATACCCGGGTGGAAGGTTGAACAGAGCCAGTGTCGTCTTCTTCACCGATGACAACTCTGTACTCAGAGAGAAGGAGACGGAGACAGAGGACAAAGCCATGAGTGAAAAAGTCCAGCACGGTTTTTAGACATGTGACCTAGCCACAGAATATACTTCAGACCTTTTAGCGATGAAAGCTGTGGATGATGAGGCAGAGCTGTCTGTTGTCCCTGGAGTTGACCTTAGATGTGAAAAAAAAAAAATTATAACAAATAGTTAAGTAATGTGATATTGAAATTCATTAATGATGCACTATTGTAAAGAAATTGCAAAGTAATAATAAATGTAAAGCTTTAGATTTTAGACCAAACGGTGCTTGAAGAATAACATACTACTTTACAAAGAACACATTGCTGTTCTGATACTTGGGCACAAAACATACTCGTATTTCTTCGCAGCTGACATCACATATGATTTCTGTCTTCCTGCGGAGCTGTTCAGCATTTTGCTGGCTGCCATTGTCCTGTACATACACACACACACACACACACACACAAAGGAAAAGAATGACATCAGATGGTACAGTTCATGCCTCCTTTGAATAAGAGGACCACCTCTTAAGTGAACAATGGCGACTGTTTTGAAAGAGCTGCAGGTGCAAATGCGAAGCGACCTCACACCTCTTCTCCTGTTCTTCTGGACTGAGCGACGGCTCCGATGTCTCCGTTTTCTCCACGGTCGAGCGGACGGTATGCGGAGCTCTGCGAACAACGAGGGGAAAGCAGTTTGCTACAATGCTACTTTTGCAATATGCCTGGACAGATCATCAGTCCTTGGTTTGTATCGATTAATGAATTTCCACAGCAAGCACTTACATTTTCTTGTATCCTTCAGAGGACTTTTGGATGAAGCCAGAACTTCCACTGAAGGAGAGTAAGGAAAGAGAACAATCACAGATGATACAATCGCATATTACTGTAGGACACGTTTACATAAATCGTCATTTATGTATCTCTTTTATCACGAATGTACAGTACTCTGCAAAAGTCTTGGGCACATGAAAAGAAGAGGATGAAAATAAAGGCTAACCCTAGGCCAATAATGTCATTATTCTAAAACAATAATTGTCTGTTTTTTTGGTGTTCCGGCAAGTGTATATTGGCTGGTAAGAACAGGAGCATCTGTGAGAGAGCATACTTTGAGGGGGCCTGGAGCCTATCCCAGGAGACTTAGGGCACAAGACAGGGTACACCCTGGATAGGATGCCAATCTATCGCACATACACACACTCATTCACACACTACGGCCAATTTGGAAACGCCAATTAACCTAACTTACATGTCTTTGGACTGTGGGAGGAAACCGGAGTACCCGGAGGAAACCCACCAAGAACATGCAAACTCCATGCACACAGAGCCGGGAATCGAACCCGGACCCTGGAGGTGCCAGGCGACAGTGCTAACCACTACACCACCGTGCCGCCAATGATCAATCTCAATAATATTATCATTATTGTTGTTATTATTATTATTGTTGTTTAAAGCAGTGCATAATGTAATCTGCTTCTTTTTTTGGTCAAATACCAATTTGAAAATGAAATGTGTAAAATTTCAGTAATGTTTTGGCATCTAGCATGCTTTTATACAGACTCAATAATGCAGAAGTCAGGAAATAGACATCTACTGTATAACAAATGTTGTTTCAATGAAAATAAGACTTTTGCACAGTACTGTATTAGTAACGATCATTTAAAAACAAAAAGCATGTTTCCATACATGTAGCCATTAGAGGATGATGTAGCTGCCTTGGTGTCAGTCTTTGTGAAAACACCCCTGCAAAAAATGGTGTTTAATTAACCAAAGCCGTTTGTCAAATACACTACACATGCAGCATGACATACCGTATGCAACTGATGGACATCCTGGCTTACCTGATCATGTATCCAGGTGATTTGGAATTGCTAAAAAAAAAAAGACAATCGCATAAATGCCACTCAGAAAACATGTCCTGTAGCGCTCGTTAATATATTCAGCAACCAAGGCCAAGGTGACACATGTTCACTCACCTGTCTGCACTGGCTGAAGGTTGAGTTGCTGGTTCAGGAGGTGTTTTATCATCTGTGGGGTCGGCGAAGTCGCTGTTGACCCGACGTGCACGCACCTCTGCAAGCCTTTGTTTGATAGGTTGGGAAGTGATTCAAGCCATAAGGTATTCATGAATTGAATTCTCATGAACATATTTGACACGACATGTCAGACTTACACATACACACACACACACACACATGCTGTACACATACACACCATGGTTTTTCATCCTCTTCATCTGGTTCCGACGGATTGCCTCGTTGGATCCAACTGCTGTCTCCTTTCAGTGCGTTACGAACCTTTGTTGTGCGAAAAACAGACTGCCTGTCCCCCTCTAGACATGTATACACACAAACACACACACAAACACAAAGTTCTCAATAATGGGACGCATTATAACCATGTGAGAAGAAGCATGTATATAATGTACATACTAGAGGTATTGCCATTGTGCGATATGTGACAAAACAGGTTTTGAGTGTCAGTGCACTCCAGTTTCACATAGTACACATTTGTATAATGGGGAACGCATTACCATTGGTATTCATGCACACAGTTTTAATTCCTTTCCCATTAGTCATGCTTATTCTGGGTTTGATACAAAAAGGCTCATCCGGAAATGACATGCATATGCAACTGTGGAAGGAAACAAAAATCTGCATAGCTCACCTTTAGACATGATTTCGGCTCGTTATTTCCAATTCTTTCTTTTTTTTTTTCCTCTAGTCAACCCTGGGTGAAAAAAAAAAAAAAAATCATTTGTTATGATATGTACAAATTGAATTCGATTCAAATGCTCATTTCGTCCTATGATTAAAACAATAAATAATAACCAAGGTCAGGATTTTATAATGACTTTAACGCCTGTTTGGAAATCCTGAGTCATCGTTTAGCCATGCCATCAAGCCTGTCCCTCCACTTTCCCAGTATACACACCGTCTCTCAATTACACACACACACACACACACAGTAATTAACAGTAAGGAGTTTTTTTTTTTTTTCGAAAAGAACTTTTATTTTGGCGCAAACTGTATTTTAATTCTAACAAATCCGTACATTCAGGATAACAGCAAAATCGATTTGTTGTTAAATATGATAAACAGGACATATATCTTGATATCCTCTGGAGCTACAGAACTGCATAGCTGGCTGGTTTATCCCTCGCCGCATGCTCATTAAAGTCTTGTTAATTAGCTCTTTCTTCATTATAGTCGTTGCCCCGGTGGGCCGAGGCCTGAATCGCTATCACAAATCACAGGAGTTACACAGAGCCTTGCAACCATCAACAGACCAGAATTTATCCAGTGGATAAAAAACGCAAACTCTACGGTAAACACTGGTGGAAGTTCAAACATTGTGACATGAAGAAAAAAAAGAAAGAAAAAAAACTCTGCATTAATCACATGGGCGGTAATCAAACAAGATGGATTGACAAGAAAATCATTAATAAGCGGTTAATGCGTAATAAAGTCCCAGAAGCTTCCAGTCGAATGCCATAAATACCTCGTAATGTTTAACTATGTCCCAATGAGGGGGTTAAGTGAAAGTGTCAAGACAGTTCAGAATGTTTCATACATCATCTCTAATCTTTCATTTGAAATGTGTACATAGAATTTTTACTTTATCAGACAAATACATACTGTAAATAAACAAACCATGGGACAATAAGAAATCTCTCTCTCTCTCACCAATACAGTCACAAACCTTACCTTATCTTATCTAACACACATCCAAAACCGGTGTAGAACAACTCAGTCTGAGCCAGTCACCTGCAAAGCAAGCAGAGCTATGGTATTCTTGATAAATGAGACAAAGTTAACAGCAAGACTGTGTGCCCTGTGTCAGTCCACACACACACAGAAACACACACTGAGGAAGCTTTGACAGCTGTCTGCTAGAGAGAGAGGGAGCAGATCCGGGCGTTGGCACGACTGACAAGCCCAGCCAGTTTAAGTAGACTTGCCGCCAAGTATGGGTGTGTACGTGTATGTGTGTGTGCATATGTATTTGTGTGTATGCAGTCTTCAGGACACAATAGGAGGAGCAACCTTTATTTATCACCATCTGATTCTTGTTCATGTGGAACGCATCAGTCATTGCTCAGTCAAGCCGCTGACCGTGGTACGCACGTTGGCGTTCAGAAGCGACGGCATCGCCTCTGCTCTTACCGAAATAGCAGATATCGATTTTTCGACAGATGCAGGAAGGCTTCCATTGGGAATCCAGGGAGGCTCTGTTAAGCTGCGCTAAGCTCAGTGCCTCTTGCATCTTAATTAAGGCACATCAGCATGGGAATTGCATGACAAACTAATTATCATTCACAATACGGAGGCAGTCTGTTCGCAGAAGCATAAATCAGCAACTCTTGGTTAGAATGCAGGTGGTCACATTCATCAGAGAAAGACCTGCTGAGTGGCGACAACAGTCACACGGGACCTGTTAGGTTGTCAGTGGCAACGGAACAGCGAGACAAGAGGTGTGACTACAAGAATGAAGACACACCTTTGAGGCGCTGAATCATTTCTCAGTCCGAGGCTTTCAGGAATTCATGAAGACGTTATCACTCGGGTGTCCAGCAGGCGGGTTTCATCCCGGCTACCACCTTAAACATGACTCGAAACAGGTCAGACCGCCCGGGCCGCTGAGAAACTTGCAGTTTTTACAAGAATGTCAGGTATCTCAGCGGCGTCTTCCTGCCTCCACACACACTCTCACACTAAACCACACCAAGAAGAGGAATGGCAGAAATGTGTAAAAGGAAAAGCTGCGCAAGTGTCAGTGTGGTTTACGAACAAGCGAAGCTAACGAGGATCGATGATGGCTTTGTGATCGAAGGCGTGGTCCAGCTACCTGCACGGCATTGTGCAACGTTTATGACACACAGAAACAGGCATGATAATTTAGACTATCTGCCCATCCCTAGAGTCTCGAACGTTCTAAAACTTCATTTGCTATGAATTCCGATCTTTTAGCGATATAACAACGAAGCAGCAGGTGAACAAGTTACAAAAATAACCCGAGGCAAATCAGTTAGCCAACAGCAGATGTATGAAAGAGAACTTTGTTAATACACAACCTGTAGTGTAAACACAGCTGATCCGTGTGTAAATAGTTCCACCCCATATTTAGAAAATAAAAGGGAAGATGACAACATACTGTATTTATGAACAAATGTCGAAGAAAATATGAACTGCTCATTAAAAAAGTACTGGATTCTATATCAAGACCCATAAAGGAAAATATACCTCAACACCACCATGATTCAACATTTGCACTGGTCAAATGGATTCAACATCCTAACAGACACTCAATTAAAGGAATAAAACATGTGGTAATAGGAAAATAATCAACAGTCAAAGTAGTGGCCTGCATCAAGCCAAAAAAAACAACGTAGGGGGGTTGAAATGACTGGAATTGGGTTAAGAGCTGTGCAACCTGGAAAAAGGTCATGTGGTCTGACCTTGCATAGTGGGCATATATATATATATATATATATATATATATATATATATACACACGGACAAAATTGTTGGTACCGTTCGGTCAATGAAAGAAAAACTCACAATGGTCACATAAATAACTTTAATCTGTCAAAAGTAATAATTAAAAAAAATTCTATGAATGTTAACCAATGAAAGTCAGACATTGCTTTTCAACCATGCTTCAACAGAATTATTTAAAAAAATAAACTCATAGAACAGGCCTGGACAAAAATGATGGTACCCCTAGAAAATACTGAAAATAATGTGACCAAAGGGACATGTTAATTCAAGGTGTGTCCACTCATTAGCATCACAGGTGTCTACAATCTTGTAATCAGTCAGTGGGCCTATATATAGGGCTCCAGGTAGTCACTGTGTACAGGGTGTCTTGAATCTGTGCAGGGTACAATGAAATCTCAAGACTATCAAGGGATTCTAGAGAGAAATGTGCTGGCCAGTGTCAGAAAGCTGGGTCTCAGTCACAGGTCATGGGTCTTGCAACAGGACAATGACCCAAAACACACAGCTAAAAACACCCAAGAATGGCTAAGAGGAAAACATTGGACTATTCTAAAGTGGCCTTCTATGAGCCCTGACCTCAATCCTATTGAGCATCTTTGGAAGGAGCTGAAACATGCTGTCTGGAAAAGGCACCCTTCAAACCGGAAACAACTGGAGCAGCTTGCTCATGAGGAGTGGGCCAAAATACCTGCAGAGAGGTGCAGAAGTCTCATTGACAGTTACAGGAATCGTTTGATTGCAGTGATTGCCTCAAAAGGTTGTGCAACAAACTATTAAGTTAGGGGTACCATCATTTTTGTCCAGGCCTCAGTTCATTTTTTTTTAAATAATTCCGTTGAAGCATGGTTGAAAAGCAATGTCTGACTTTCATTGGTTAACATTCATAGAATTCTTATTTATTATTACTTTTGTCAGATTAAAGTTATTTCTGTGACCATTGTGAGTTTTTCTTTCATTGACCGAAGGGTCTGTGTGTATGTGTGTGTATATGTGTGTATATATATATGTATGTATGTATATATATATATATATATATATATATATATATATATATATATATATGAGAGAGTATATGCCATCCCCAAACTCCTCCCAGTCTCAAGCCTTTACATCTTCACCTGCTTTGCCTGCATTTATCCTTTATTACTTGGCAGCTTCCCCCACTGCTGACGTCCTGTAGTGTTACCATGTTGAAAGACACTGGAAGACAGGTTCTAGTGTATATAAAACTAAAACAAGTTACAGTTTTACTTCCGCTGTCAAGCAACAACACTGGAAGCACCTTTCCGAAATATCCCCATTTCCACAATTTGCCTGGCTGCTGGTGCTGCTGTCAAAGAAAACTAATCAACACATTCTTATCAATCAACACCTGGCTCAATCTGGTTCACGTAGAATGTCGGCATGAGGAAGATGTGAGATGATAAGATTTGATAAGATGGCCATTGTGCTTTATGAATTTGCCCCCAGGCAAAATACCCAATAGTAACTCAATCTATACCGATGTGCAAGTAGTACATGAACCACAACAATTTTATAATTTTATGATTAAATATCTGCACCAAAATCTCTTCAACTGCTAAGCAAGTAGGCTTTAGCTATTAATACATTGATACTTATATACTGAAGCTATTAACACAATATTAATAGTTTGATGAATGATTCTTAAAAAAACAAATCTTGATTATATTTCAATATAAAGATATAGCAGTCAAAATACCGATGGCAAAAATGGTGCATGCATTATTATGAACAACGTGTAGATACTTTTAACATCAGGTGTCATATAGAGTTCAACAAAACAAGTTTACCTTGAGCATTAGACTTCAATTACTTGATTGAATAAACTTGGAATTCTGATTGATTAGAAGGCATCAATTTATTTTCTATAGCATTCACTCTGTCAACAGTGTCTGCTGTAACTCAATCAATAATTTGGGGACAGATTTATTTTATTTCATTTTATTTACAGAAGAGAATGGAAATGGAAAAACTTTGGGATGTTCTGCTATAGAAAGCAATGTTTTGTTATGGTTGCTTTTACAAAGATGGTTCTAATGATAAAAACCATTAGCAACATTTCAAACAGTATTGACTGTTTACATTTAGACTGCTTCAATCCGAGTTATTTTTCTCCCACAGAGAGCAGAATTAACCAAAATCTGATCCACACTGTCTACTTCAGCAAAGCATTAGATTCCTTTTTTCAGATGTGGGTAGCTGGCCACAGTTCGAGCTATGGCTTCTTGGAGCTTTACCACTGGCTGGTAGCCCATGTCCTGCTTGGCGCGGGAACAGCTGTAGTAGTGATGGGTGCCAGCCAGTGCAACGCGCATGGGGGTGAAGGTGGGCTTGATGTTCACCAGAGGACGCAGTAGAAAGGTAATTATCCACAGCATCATGGCTATGCCATAAACAAGAGAGTAGGGCAGGTGGTAGTGAGGGGCATCGTAGTCTAAACCGACAAGCACCTGGGACATGAAATCCCAAAAACGGATCGGCTCATCGTTGGTTATGTGGTAGGCCTGTAGAACAAAGGGATATAAAAAGATATGCAGTCATGCCCTCTTTCATTTAAAAAAAATCTTATAAAAATCTCTTATAATTAAAGTGATTTAAATATCAACAACCCCTTTCTGATTTGGCATCAAAATTCAAAAGATTAAACAGGAAATTCTTGGTGTTTTCAACCACATTAAACACCAAATGATGGACATTCTGCATTTTATTCTTTGGTCCTTTTTAAACTGATGACACCAAACATCTTTGTGCTTCCTTAATTTTTTTAAGACTTCATGCACAGTATGGTGATGAGACTCAGTTGCATTTAAATGGTTGAACACTTTAAAGAAGACCATGCGTCTGTGAATGGAGGCCAGCATTTCATTTCGAAGTGTTGCATCGTCAATGCGCGAAAGAAATAACATGATGAAATGTAGAAAGAAAGAAAAAAACGTCAATTTAAGACATAGCAGCCTGTGCTTGGTTAGTAATTGGGAACAGCAGCTTAAATAAAATAATTTAGTTGTTTAAAATAAAATAAAATAACAGACAAGTAGGACGCGAGTCGCCAGAAGTTCTGCAAGGACCGCAGGCATCCGTGAGGACCGCCAAAAATTTTTTAAATTTTCATGTTTAAAAACTTGTTTAAAAAATTAAATGTTTGACAAACATGTTTAATTCTTTTTCGCGCGGAAAGATGGAAGCGTAATCACAGCGCCAAAACTTGCGGTGAATCATGACGAACCCTACTTTCGACCACCGCGCAAAACCGCGTAGGTGAGATAGGGGAATTACCGACAGCTGAGTGAGTGGCGGTGCGCGAGTTGCTCAACTCTCCCGCTCTCTCAAATGTCTGATGACACAACCTACACACAACATGTAGGACTGCCAGACCTGTGAAGCCATTTAAGCAGTGCGCAAAAATATATATATATATATATATATATAAATATAAATATAGAGACTGCCGATCAAGCTTCCCAACGCTGTTATCGGTCGATTATGATCGGTGACCGATCAATCAGAGCACCCCTGATAACAGACTACTGTAAAGTTATCTAATTTCATAGAAAGGTACAGTGGAACCTTGGATTGCGAGTAAAACAGTTTGCGAGTGTTCCGCAAGACGAGCAAAGATTTTTAATAAATTTTGACTTAGAAACCGAACGCAAGTCTTGTTTTGACGCCGAGCGTCACATGATCACAACTGAGTCAATGTTTTTTCTCTCTTTTGCGCTGCGGAATTGTGGGCAATCGTTTCCCCGCTGGGTCTTAGTGCTCGTCTCTCACTGATATAATCAACATCCATGCGCACGTGTACTGTTTACTATAACACTGTGACCACATGTGTGCACGTAAAACATATTTTATTTTGTGTTTGTATGTGTGTGTAATGTTTATTATAACACATGTGTGTGTGCATATTACGCAAAAGAAAGTCTCCATAAGATCGATTTACTCTCTGTCTCTGTATCAGCCAACAGATTCAGTGCGCACGTGTCATTTGTCACCGTCTCTCACACACACACCAAATTAAAAAGCGGGGTGGGGGGAGGGAGGAGGAGTTTTACTGTGTAAGGTGAGGGGAGGGGCTAATTCCACACACACACACACAGACACACAGACACACAGACACACAGACACACACACACACACACAAATACACAGTGCTTGCGGTAACACTTATCTGTCAGGATTTATTTTTTCCTTTTTTTAAGGTAAAGTGCAGGTTAATTTGTTTTATTTTTACTTTATATTTTGTATGAATAATTTTTATGTTTTGTTTTTTTTGGCTGCAGAACGAATAATTTGAGGTTCCATTATTTCTTATGGGAAAATACGATTTGGTTTACAAGTGTTTTGAAATTAGAGCCTGCTTCCAGAACAAATTATGCTCGTAATCCAAGGATCCACTGTATTACCTCAAAACACATTTTTATCAATAAAAGATATGGGCACTGCTATATTACTTCATGTCAGGATAGCCATCATAGCATTGTTGTTAGTTTTAGGTTGTGTAACTGACTGATTGCAGATGAGTCTCTAATAAAAAGCAACTGATTAATTGATAGATTACTGAATTTATTTATTTTTTTGTATGAGCACTTCATCCGACACCATGGTTTAGAAAAAAGTTATTACCCTGACTGTATAACCTGATCACATTTGTTTTGAGGAAAGATTTATTAGGATGTTGCCTATAATCTTAGGCACTGTCCTCTAATATTAATTAAATATAGAACTGTTCACTTCTGGATGCCAAACCTTCCACTAAACTACATTTACATGAACAATATTTAATTAAACTGATGGATGCTGGGCGGCACGGTGGTGTAGTGGTTAGTGGACCTCCAGGGTCCGGGTTCGATCCCCGGCCAGGCTCGATTCCCGTCTCTGTGTGCATGGAGTTTGCATGTTCTCCCCGTGCTTGATGGGTTTCCTCCGGGTACTCCGGTTTCCTCCCACATTCCAAAAGACATGTAGGGTAGGTTAATTGGCATTCCCAAAATTGCCCATAGTGTGTGAATGAGTGTGTGAGTGTGTGTATGTCTGTGTGCCCTGCGATGGATTGGCATCCTGTGTATGCTGCCTCGTGTATCCTGCCTCGTGCCCTAAGTCTCCTGGGATAGGCTCCAAGCTCTCCGTGACCCTGAATACAGGATTAAGCGGTATAGATGATGAGTGAGTGAGTGATGGATGCTGATACAATAAGATGTGTTTACATGTTTTCAGGGCATTCACTCAGAATGTAAGGTTTTTGACACGCACAGATATGATTCTATAAGGTATAAACAAAAAGAAGCACAATGTTTTCCCCCAACCTTTAAGGGTAGATTAAGCTTCTCATCTTTTCTGAAAATAAAATAAATTCTTATGATTGGTTGATTAGATGGTTACATTAAATATAAGCCAATCATTTCCCCTTTCTCTGCCAATCACCAGTATCCAGCGGATAAAAGTCTGAAGCAAGGAGAGTTGTTCTCACAGAGCTTATCGGCCAGGTATGAAAGCTGACTGGGGATTTACTCTCCCAGAAACTCGTCACGTCAGCTAATGTTACCTCTATATGGGGCAAACAATATAACAATAGATGAGATAAACAATCGGGTCAAGTGTTTAAATAACTAATATTTCCCTATTAATTATTTAACTGATTATTGATTTACACCACACCCTTCATTCCGATTGAAAATTTATTATGACTAAGCCGGATAAGACCAGCATGTTCCTATTGTGGTGTTTTTATAATACATTTTTATTCTGATTGGCCTATTACTCAGATTACAAATGAAACATTAAGGTCATGTAAATGCAGCTACTGTCCCTGCATGGTTAATGATGCACATATTTACCAACCCATACACACCTTTCCACAAAGTGGGGAGTCTGGTCTCAGATGCTCAGCAGCTAGGATGTGACCATGCACTACATTATCCACATAGGTGAAGTCCACCAAGTTAGTACCATCTCTGTAAAATCACAAATCAAAGAAGCAATACAGTGTTAATGCACTTTTATCATCAAATGCGACCAAAGATATGTCTGAAGATATGTCTTTTTGAATAGTGATTTAGAAGTTTTTACAGGGAAGGTCTTTGTTTATTATAATTTCCAGTACTTAAAATCGATCTACCTACAATAGATGTTTTGTATGTTTTGATGTTTTTCATGCTCTAGCTCAGCCCATGTCATGCACAAGAGTCAGCACAAAAATATTGTATCTTTTGGATACATTAAACTAGTTTGATGTGAAATTTGTTTGTTGTACATTCTGATTCTGTGCGGTGCAAACACTATTTTTTTATCTAACTAAGAACTGAACATAGAATATAATCCCTTCGTATGATAATAATATACTTAGTATTAACCATGAATAACTTATAACCATTTAAGAGCTGTTCTTGATAAAACTTGATATGGTTCTGTGCTAAAAATAGCTTTCAGCTTGGCAGTGGAGCAATTCATGAAACTGTTTCGAGAAACTGGAAAAAAAATGCAATTAAAGGTAGAAGTGAATTTAATTAACATTTCACTAGAGTAGAGTATCGATTTACACATCTTAATACCATCTTAATTAGAAGAATTATAGTCATAATCTAGAGTCACCATGGCTTTATAAAAAAAATAGAAGTCGAGAAGATTTAGTGTTTTCCTCTTTGAAAATGTTGGCAATATTCGTAGTGCACGAGTATGGCATATCTTCATATCTGCAAAGTTGTAAAAAAATGTCAACATTGATCAGGAGTGATGTTAAAAGGCTCGGCACGATTTCAAATCAGAAAATCTTGTGCGACCCACCCAAACTTATAACCACAGTTCTGATCGACATGAGACTAAGTGAGGAATAACATGTCACCTCAATCACATGGCTTTGTTTTATTACTTTTGATGATTTTGTAAATTGACTTTGTAAATGTAAATATTTAATCATGAAAAATCTAAATTACAAAATTGATCTCTCATGGGCCACCTGCAGTTCAATCACTGCTCAAATCCCACACTTTGGGTAAACACTCCATTAGATGTTTCAAAAGCCTCTTTCACACAGAAATAACCCCCTCAATATGCTGCTTTCTAGGGCTGCGTATTGTAAAATAATTTGATAATGATACTGCTACCAATACCTTGACATTAATACATGTTCCTGAATGAAACTTTTTAATATAAATTTTATACAAACATTTTACCAGAAAGAAAATTACATTACACCTTACAGTTCATATCTTTAGTTGTCTTTTTGCCTGCTTGGCATGTTCTCACATTCAAGGTTATTTCATAACATAAAACAAAGAAACCAATTTACCAGAATATGGTTGAACCTTTTCTTCTTTTTTTCAGCAACTTGTAATTTTTCCCTCAATGCAGTTTTACAACATAAAAATTTGTGACTTTTTGTCATTAACCATGGTACTCTGTGCAGTAGGAGCAACTTTTTCTTAGCGAAACCTTTTTTCTATCCATCCATCCATCCATCCATCCAATAAATCAATAAATGAAGAGCTTTATATTTATTATTATACTTTTAGTGTGTAAACCTGCTAAGGATCCAGAAACATGCAACCATACAGTATGTACTATAGTGGGTAATTAATTTCTGTTTTTGTTCAAATTGGTATAAAAAAAGTTTCAGTTTCAAAGATTTATGAACAATACCCAGCCCTGTCTGAGATTATGCATCTCTGGCTCTGGGCCATGTTACATGCAACAGTTTTATTTCCTTATATGCCGTCTATACCAATAGCACTGCCTGCTGTTACATTACTTCCACTGCCTACACCTCTCCATATCCATAGTCACACCTTTAGATTTCTCCTCCCTTGTCTCACCTTCACAGTAGAAGACAAACGCTTCTACCAGTAGACTACTGAGTGTAGACTTTACCAACGCTACCATACTACCATCTTTTACCAAAAAAAAAACTGATTTGCTATTTATTGATACGTTAACACATTTTGGGATCCATGAGGATCGTATCTGATCATGGAGCTCTCATCATATCTTGAGAGATGAGTGAACATGATTGAGTTACCATAAGCTTCACATCTGGATGCCACACTCAAAGAAATGGACATGTTTGAGAAAACAGCAATTCATTCTTGAAACAAGGAATACTTGTGGGGAAAAAAAATTGGAGACATTCACCAGGGAGAGACACCCAGCTACAAAGAACTTAGAAATGGGACAATGCTCTCCAGATTTCCCTCAAGTACGTTGGTCCATGAGAAGTTCTCCAGTGCCTTACCTATGAACATTATCTGCCTCGTCTGAACTACCTTGCACGAGAATCTTTATTGAAACCTGAAAAGTGTTTGTCCCCTGGAAGAGGTGAACCCATGACTTGAAGTGGGGACCTACATGGATAGTATACATGGTTAAGGAGATACTAAACTGGAGAAGAATAAATGGCAAGTGTTTGGGTGTGCGTGCTCCAGTCAAAGACATCCTCAATCTCTGTACTCTATGACTAGCCTGGTTTCATGCTAGCCTTCCTGATTATACAGTACAAGACGTGGGCGGTGGAAAAGTTCAGCTCATATAGAAAGTTCTCTGGACTAAACCTAAATTGTTGTAAGGTTTAAGAGCACATTCACAGATAAAATAATTTAAAAACTGCACTTTGGGAACATTTTCTCATAAATTAGATAATTTTTAGCTACTTTTAGTTAAAAATAACAGTATTGTTTTTTTTTGTAGGTTTCCCCGATTTTCTTCCTAATTTAGTCGTATCCAATTCCTCCCCGTCACTAGGGGGCTCCCTAGTTGAGGCTACTACTACCACTCAGCCGGGAGGGCCGAAGACTGGAGGAACCACGTGACGCCAGTCGACCGCATCTTTTCGAACTGCTCGCTCACGCACCGTTGGGGGCGGCATAACACACTCGGAGGACAGCGCTATCCGCTCCTTCCGTTGCGCGAGCTCACAGACGCCCCTGGTTGGCTGTAGAGCCGTGATTAATGTAGGAGCACTAAGTACCTCTCATCCCTCCCCTCTGAGAGAGCTCCGCCAATCAGCTCTATCTAGACCTTCGGCTGCGAGAGGTTACAGCGTCACCCAGGATTCGAACTGGCGATCTCCGGATGATAGGGCGAGCACTTTTACCACTGCGCCACTCGGAGGCCCACAGTATTGTTATTTAAACTGAGAAAGCTGTAAGAAGCAGAAGGAGTCAACATCTCCATGTAGGGAAAGAGAATTAACATTAACATTTCTCATTAGTTGCATAAAGTCACACTCACTTACCCAATGATGAACTTCATCTTGCCTTTGCGTGCTGTGTCAACAAGGATGGGCACAAGCTGGGGGTCTCGTGGACCAAAGATCCCATGAGGACGAATTGCCACAGTGAGGAAATCTTTTTCTTTACTGCATGCCTCCAAGACTAACTATTCAGCAGACAAATAGAAATAATGTATTGCTTCGATTATATAACACATAACTTTGGCCATATCTAAGGAATTAATTAGGGGAAAAAATCTAATATTAAAAACACAACCAACAAAGATAAAACACTAATACAGTCCAACCATATCTACCTTCTCTTGTTTAATTTTGGTCTCTGTGTAGTAATCAATGGGTCTTTTTGCATAAGGCAAGTCTTCTTTTCCATTCTTGATGTCAGTTCCTTCAAACACCACACTGGCACTGCTGGTTAGGACGAGTTTCTACAAACCAGATAATAAAAGGTGTCAGGTAATTCAGTGCTCAAATCAGAAGTGACTTTTGATGTTTCTAATAAATCATGATAAACTGAGATGCCATTCTGTCTCAATGACATAGCTTAAGAAAAATCGGTTTAAAGGAATTGTTCACCTGTTCCCTGTTGCTGTAATTCATGTGTATGGATAAGTAACTACTTAAATATCATTAAAGTAGCAATCACGCTCATTCATGACTGAATGACTGGTTACAATTTTTATCTGCTGAAATTAAGTAAATGAGGTATGTAAGTATACATATTAATAAAAAAATATTATAGAAAATGTTTAAAACTGGTATGGGCAGCAGTGTTGTCAAATCTCAGTTGCAGGGTCCCTGGTTTCATTTTGAACGTGGGTTACAGTCTGTGTGGACTTTCATATTTTCTTTCATATTCAGTATGGCTATTCTCCGAGTTTCCTCCCACCATCTTGTAATGGACTGACATCTGCATTTCCCACATCATGGACAGGCTCTGTGTTTAAAACGTCGCTGACTAGGAAGAAGCAGTCACTGTTGATCAATAACTGTACTATTTGAATGTAAAATATATTCTGTTGAGTGGTTTTAATTATTCAACTATTACACATTCTTATAAAACATAAGAACTTGCTTTATTTCTCTCTGTTAAAACTTGAGCAGGTCAAAAGTATGCTTTATGGTTAGAGTAGTGCTACAGTGCTGACATTTTGGAGTTTCTTCATCCTTTAATAAATACGCATGGGTTCATGATTGGACTACCTTTACGTCTGAAACGTGGGAAATAACTTGGTGTGAGGTCAGGACTATACGTGAAATGTGACTATAACTCGCAGCCAATTTCCTGTAATGTGCAAGTGGTGTTTGTGAATGATAATGTGTACAGTTCCCATGGAACAGATGCCTCAGTTCCACAAGTCGGCGACTACTTGCTGAAATGACTGCCACTGCAGGGGGAGAGGGATTGTAAGTAAGTCTCATCACAGTACAGTGCTTGAACTCTTGTGTTAGTAAATTGGTTTAAGATTCACTTAATTCATAAGAAAGTTCATCACAAGTCCCAGTTTGACCTGAACGCCTATCATACTCGTGTGTCTCAAAAGTCTTCTTCCTTAGATCTTACGATTACATGTAGAGAAATTTGCATAACACAAGAACAAAAAAACTGCTGCTTATGTATTATGATAAATGCATCAGATCTGATTACTCCATATTAGTATGTGCATATTTATATGTGCTTTTTAAACATCAAAAATTAATCTTTAGTGCTATAATAACTTCCACTTAATTTTGGGGCATTAGAGAGGTCAGGCTTGTTGGATGATACTGCTTAGGACTCAGTCAATAGTCAGTTTATCCCAAAGGTGTTCAGTACGGTTGAGGTCAGGCCTCTTGCAGAAGATTTAAACTCTTCTACTCCAACCTGGACAAAGTATGTCTTCACGCTCAATTTGTGTACTTTAATGTGGGAAAAGGTTTGAGTTCCAGTAATGAGAAATCTTAACGCTACAGCACACAAAGCAATTCTGTACATATATATTTCCATCATTGTTGCAACAGTTTGAGGAAGAACCACATTTGTCAAGATAGTGCATCTCTGAAATGTGTGTTCCATACCTGCACTCCGGCGTGTTGGCAAGCCTGGATAACAGTGCGTGTGCCTTCAACGTTCACTCTCCAGAAGAGATTCCGATCATCGCAGCCTGGTGCAGGAGAAGCGCAGTGAAACACCAGTGACACATCCTTCAAAACTTTGAGCAAATCCTAAAAAATGAGAAGAATGATATAAAATAATTAAATAAAATGTTCTGTTCTTTACTGATCAGTGGACGTCTTACCGACCCGGTCTCTATTTTTGTGTGTAAATTGTAATGAAAATACCCACATTGTATTATTGTCAGCCCAATTATCTATACTTAAAATGTATATATCCATAGAAATTATAATAAACAATCTACATAGATATTGATGGAAGGAAACTCTTAAAAGTCATTGTCCTGGAATTCATTCAGGAACATTTTATTAAATTTTTACTCATTCACAGTTATTTCAATATTAAATAAGATTTAGTGAGTAAAGCACATAAAATTGAATGTTGAAAAAATACATTTTCGTGCTTGAATGAAATTTTTAAAGAAATGTAAAAACTGATCACCTGTTTGTTACACAGGTCTCCTTGGTGAAATGTGACTCCGGGAACCTCGTATCTCTGTGCGATATCAAACACAGCCACTGAGTAGCCTTTCTCCACCAGACGTTCAACAAGGTGCCTTCCCAAAAAGCCAGAGCCGCCAATGACAGCACATCTTTTGCTGCTCTGTTTATGAGAAATTTTGAGCCTTTAATAAATCTCAGTGATATATATATATATATATATATATATATACACATACATAAAGCTCCAAACATTTCTCATATATATATATTCCCTCCCCCCTTCTTTTTTTTTTTTTTACACTTCAAGATATAGATAATGCCTGGTCAAAAAAAGTCACCATTTCAGAAATTATTGGCCGGCATAAAGCACCGAAAATAATTAAGGATATTTGTAAGGATTAAGGATTTGCACAGGGTTAAGAACTATTTAATATTTAAACCCTGTTAGGATAGTGCTGAACCTTCAACCTCATGGAAGAAATAAAATCAGAAAAAAATCATGAATGGAGATCACTTAAACATGAAAAAAAAAAAAAAAATCAACAGTAAAAACCATAGCTATGCTTAATACTTGTAATGAAAGTAAGAGCATTTACGTCCACACACAATGTGATGCGACTGGAGAAACAAAGTTTCAGTTTGCTAGGAAGCATAAAGATTTGTGGCAATGTGGTCTGCTGAGTTTAGATCGAACATATTCCAGAATAATGTATGCACCAGGGCAAGACCAGAATCTCTTGAAGCAGTGCACCCATCATGCATACTGTAGCTTCCTCTGTACAAGCTTCTGGAAGCAGTGTTATGACGTGAAGTTGCTTCAGATGGTTAGATCAAGGCCTCTAACCAAGAAAATGAAGTCAGCTAATGATATAAATGTACTGAAAGAGCAGGTTATCACATTTATGGAGTTTCTCTTCCCTAAAAGTACAGATATATTCCAGAATTCCAACTTTGGTTTTGGGATTTTAATTCGCCACCACACTGTAATCAAAAGCTAAAGGCGGTCAATGAAATCTGGGTGTGTGACTTTTTTTTTTTTTAGTCAGACACTGTATTTGTATTGAAGTTTAGCAGCCTTGCAGCTCGAGTGTCACAGGTTCGATCCTAAACGCTTGTTAGTGTGTGAATTTTCTTTGGGTCCAAAGGATTGATTGATGATCCTTTGGAAGGATGATTTTTGCCTAAATTTCCAAGACCAAAATTTCCCTATGTGTCTGGGAATGTGAGAATATATGTGGGCCCATTTATTTTAATTAATTTATTAATTAATTTCTTTTTTGGCAGATGTTTTATTCAAAGTAACTTATACATTAGCTGACATATTTGTATATTTTAAATATATATATTAATTTAACTCATAATTCATTGCTTATTTCAATAAATAAATAAAACTCCTCAATGTTATTCTGACATCTCATAAGTTTTTCTTTATTATTATTCAAGTTGCTTTAAAGGTATGAGAAATAATGGAATATACGTATTATTATTATTATTATAGGAATAAGAAAAATAAATTATAATATAGATAAAATTAAATAAGTTGATAAGTAATATATATATATATAAATAAAATAGCTGTCACTCACCGACCTGATGCGCGTGGCCATTGTTTAAACACTGAAAGAGTTCAAGTCTACTAGAGTCACCTGCAAAATAGCTAGTTTTCATACACAGCCAGCTGTTCTGGGGCCTCTCTGCTGTTCTGAACTCATTTACACTGAAGAACTGAGCGCCCCACACGTATAAAATTTAGATATCGAGCAAACCTCCACACACTTGTATAAAGAAGACTCTGAACTTCTGAGGAGAATTCCAGTGAGTCGAATCATTTGGTTCAGGGAATTTTCGATTCTTTTCGAATCTCAAACGGATGAACCAGACAAGAGTTTGCAATTACCTAACCAGTGATTGTTTGCCTTCTTCAGCTCATATATTTTTTTACGTTTTAATTGTACCCTTTCTTTTACACTTATAATTAACAATCACAGAGAGATGTTCTGCATTAAACAAAAAAAAGAAAACATACGGTTCAGCTCTGAACCAACTCAAGGAATCGATTCGTTTGTGAACAACATAGTTTTTGCACGTAGAAACTTAATCGATGGCTGAATTTCAAAAAAATAATGTAGTCCTTTATGCGTGCACTATATAATGTGTAAAATAATGGTTTCACACACTATATAGTGTACTATACTTCCAGTAATTTGCGATTTGAAATTCGACCTATGAACATATCAGCTGAGAAGAGCGAGCTCTGTCATTGGTTGAACTGACCTAACGTTCAAAAGGACCTCATGTTTTTGACCAATGAAGAGAGGTCTACGTAATGTTCCGCCATTGCTTTGACCAATGAGGTTATGGCACTTTCTAATTGCCCGCCCAGGGTTTAAAATGACCGTAAATTTGCACTCCAGGTTATCTGCGTTTACAGTTTTATTTGTTGATACTTTAAAAGTATGATTTGTAGCAGATACAATATTAATGAAAGCCCGCCAGGGTGAGTTCAGTTCAGTTTAGCTTAGAAGGGCTTTGTCTGAATTGTAAACATATATAAACAGTATAAACATATTGAATATGAAAGAAAACAGTAAAAAAAAAATAAACATCAATATTAACAAAAACTATTAATATCTCAACGGACATTATAGTGTCGTATCGAATGTGTGTATGCGTGTGTGTGTGTGTGTGAGTATTGGGGTTCCGCTGTGACAGAGAAAGGCCCTTCCGCAGACCAATAAGCGCTTTCCCCGCCCACTGAACAAACAACCAGCCTGTATCTCATCAGAGAGAAGATGCTGTAAGCCATGTATCCACATCCTTTATTACTGTAAAAAGTCTCACTGTATCCAGTGGATAAAATCAGCCACGATATTATAAACCATATGTTTACAGACTGTAAAGACAGAAGGACTCATCCGATCGCTGTCTTGCTGCACTTCTGCCACCGTAATGGTGAGTAATGAGATCGTCCTCATCAGCCCTACTCTGATCCTGTACTGATCCATCCAGATAGACGGTCCGCGTCGATTAATCGCTCATTTTGCAGCTTTATACATGGCATCTTCTTGAGCACTTAGGCAGTAAACACCTAATATTCACAAATATCCGTAGACTTTATGCTATCCTAAGTCAATACTTATCTGAGTAACGTCAGTGTAAAAGAGCTGCATTCTAAACAATTAATCGGATTCAGAAGATGATCAGCATCAAGAGCGTGACTGTGATTCTGTGAATCCGCACTGATGGGTAGTCCATTAATTGTAGAAAATAGTGAGAAAAAAAAATATATATATAAAGCTAATAGCATTATGCATTACATAATAGCATATTTTAGCACATTTGATTTTATATATGGTTTGAATGTTATGTCATATTATGGTATGAAAACAACAACGACAATAATATTAATAATAATAATAATAATAATAATAATAAATACCGTGCCATAAAAAAGTATTTGCCCCCCTCCAGTTTTCAAATATTTGTCACACTTCAATGATTCATATTATCAAACAAATTTTAATGTTACACAAATATAATCTAAGGAAATACAATATGCAGTTTCTAAAAATTTTTCTCATTTATCAAGAAAAAATCATGATTCATAAATCATGAATGAACTGTGATTTTTTTTTTTTTAAAGCTGAGTTAAATTTCACTTACCATGCCTGATAACTGCCAGACCTGTTGAATCAAGAAATCACTTAAATTTAATCTGTCTCACAAATTGAAGCACACGGAGATCTAAAAAAAAAAGCAATCCGATCTAAAAAAAAACAAAAAAAACAAGAACAGAACAGAAACAAAGTAATTAACATGTAGCAGTCTGAAAAGTGTTTACAAAGCCGAAGCCAAAGTTCTAAGACTTTGGGACTCCATCAAACAACGGTGTGAGCCATTAGCCATAAACGGAGAAAACAGTGGTGAACCTATCCAGGAGGGCCGGCCTACCAAAATTACTCCAAGAGCACAACAACGACTCAGGCAGGAGCTTAAAAAAGAGCCCAGAACAATGTCTAAAGAAATGCAGGCCTTAATTGTCTCAGTTAAGGTCAGTGTTCATGATTAAACAATAAGAAACCATCTGGGCAAAATGGCATCCATGTCAAAGTTCCAAGTTATCATGTTTAGGAGGATTTATCTAGTTCTAGATTTAGCGGGCAATTCCTTTTTTTACATAAGGCTCAGCAGATTGTGACAGATTTTTTTTCCTCTTAATAAATTAAATTATCATTTAAAAAGTGCATTTTGTATTTACTTGCATATCTTGTGTAACATTAAAATGAGTTTGATTACCTCAATCATTTAAGTGTGACAAATATGCCAAAAAAAAATCAAGGAGCAAATATTTTTTTCACGCCACTGTAAATAAACAAGGATTTACTGATTTTGCGCTTATTATTATACAGGTTGCCCTAAAAGATTGGATCTATGGGCAAAAAAAGTATTAAAAGCTATAAATTACAGCAAATGCTCAGATTGAAATGCCACTGAAATTGTGTGGCAATTGTGGATATGCTGAATACAAGAATGCTGCAGGATTTTATGACATCTGATGTTGTTACATGCAGAAAATATTTCCTTCTTTAGTGCAACAAAGGTTCTGGGCAAATTCTGATAAACTACTGACAACAGATTCCCCCAAAGAAAAAAGTCAAGTGGTGTTAGGTCTGGTTCTGTTCTTTTATTCTTAGGTCTAAAATAACAAGAAAAAGATCACATTTCATATAGGAGAAAATGCCTATGGATTAACTGTAGAAGTGACCATATATAAGATGCCACTGCTTGTTTACTGTAGGCCACCACTGCCAAAAGGCCATCGCTGGGAGCTGTGGCTCCTCGTAAGAAAGCAAGTCCTAAACCTGAGTTGACAGAAGAAATAAGGCAGGAGATCCGAGAAGCCTTTGAGCTGTTCGACACAGACGGCTCAGGCTACATCGAAGTGAAGGAGCTCAAGGTACGGTTTAACAAAGTGCAAAAATATTGCACATTAGGGCATGGGTGTCGTAATGCTAATGCCATCTTTCATGATTCAGGTTGCCATGAGGGCTCTAGGGTTTGAGCCCAAAAAAGAGGAGATCAAGAAAATGATTGCAGATGTAGATAAGGACGGCACTGGCAAGATCTCGTTCGATGACTTCCTGGCAATCATGAGCCAAAAGATGGTAAGACTTATTCTCTTGTACTATCAAAATTGTTCTTGTTCCAGAACATTGTTTGGACACACCTTCTAATGAATTTATATATTTTTTGCTGCTTTCTGATTTATTTTCTACATTCTAGAACAATCCTGACGATTTCAGAACTATAAAATCAGAAACTAAAAAAAGTCAGTTGTTATTTTAACATCAGCCGTTCGGGAATAGTTCATGCAAGAACAGTATCGTCAAGTGCAAAACCCATCAGGCACCGTGATGAAACGGACTCTCATGAAGACCTTCCCAGGAAATAAGTAGAGAAAGCAATAAAAAATCAGGAAAGACCATGGAATTAGATGGTGTGTCCAAACTTTTGACTGGTAGTGTAGGTGTATTTATATTGAACTCATATATGCACTGACTATTTCCCTGCCATTGATCTTTTTAAGGCTGAAAAAGACTCCAAAGAAGAAATCCTAAAGGCCTTTCGCCTGTTTGATGATGATGAAACCGGTAAGATATCTTTCCGCAACCTAAAGCGAGTTGCCAAAGAGCTCGGCGAGAACCTTACTGACGAGGAGCTTCAGGTGAGGAGATTCATCATAAAATATACAGTCATAGGAAACGAAAGTTCACCCTACTTTAATCCTGTTTGAATTTTTATTTATCAGGGCATAAATAACAAATGTGTGGTCCTACTCATCATATCTATAAACAACTAAAAACACAACAGGTTTTAAAGGTATTAATTTTTCTTAAAAACTTAAGAAACTAAACATTCAGAAGCCAGATTCAGATTCAGCACTGTGGCCTCGCACCTCCAGCGTCAAGGTTTTACTTCCCCCAATCTGGTCTGTGTGCATCAGGTTTGCATGTCCATCCCATGCTTGGTGGGTTTCTTCTGGTACAAATTCCCAAAGTTTCCCTCAATAGATTCCAGGCTTTCTTTCCGAGGATAAGCAAAATAGAAGATGAACGAATGAAGACCCTTTCTCTTTCCACAATCATTAAATGAGTATTTAGCAGCGAGGTGTTACTTATGAAATGCACAAGAGGCAATAGGTTGTGTGTCCATATCATGCCAAGAAGAAAGAACATCAGCCATGCACCTTAAAGATACCTATAAGGCCTTCTCCCAACAATTTGACATTCCCCATTGTGGAATAGAGCATCTTCAAAACAGTTGCCAGTCTTCCCAGTAGTGGGCGTCGCAGCCAATTCAGTCCCAGGTAAGACTGTTTAATGCACAAAGATATGAAGGAAAATCCATCAAAACGTTACATCATGTAACCTTCAGGCTTCTTCATGAAAATGAAGCACAATCACAAAAGGACTGAACAACTTTGGCTTTCATGGAAGGTTGGTTAGGAAAGGTTCCTTCTCTCCAAAAGAAATATTGCGCATGACGTACTGTAGGTAAAAAACACATTGCGTCACCACAGACAACTCATCCAAATTGTCAAGCGTGGTGATGGATGGGTGGGTGAAGATTTAGGCTTGTTTTGCCTCTCCAGTGCACTCAAGAGAACTTGCACTCAACAGTGCGCTCCACTTTATGGGAAAAAATACTCTGTTTTGGGTTTTTTTGTTGGTCTTTTTTAGGCAGTTTATTTTCTAGAAGTTGGTGAGAAACAAGTAATTGTTTCTTAGTCCCTTATAAATAAATAACATGAAATGAAGGAGGGTGCATTTACAGTACAGTGGAACCTTGGATTGTGATTCATAATTCATATATCATAATTCATAATTCATATATCAAAACACTCTTAAATCAAAGTGAATTTTCCCATAAGTAATAATGGAAACTGAAATTATTTGTTCCACAGCCCAAAAAAATAAATACGTAAAAATAAAACAAATTAACCTGCACTTTACCTGTAAAAAGGTAAAAATAAATCCTCACAAATAAGTGTTTCTGTTTGTGCGCGCAAGTGCTATGTGTATGTGTGTGAAGCTAAAGTAAGAGGAGAAGAGGTATGAGCCCCTCCCCTCTCCCTCTTCTCGTCTTACACAGTAACTCTTCCTCCTCTCTTATTTGAGTTTCACACACACACACACAATGGAAACGCTGTTTTATCGGGAAATTAAACAAGAAATCTCTCCTAATGACACTCGAGTGAGTGCACACTAATGGAATCACTGCTGTAAAGTAAAAATAAAACAAATTAGCCTGCACTTTACCTTTGAAAAGAATTGCGACAGAGCAGTGTCTCCGTCAGAGTGTATGTGTGAAGGCGAGAGGAGGAGGTGTGTGTGTGTGTGTGTGTGTGCACGGTGTCCAATTACGTGCCACACACACAAAGTGCAGGCTGACAGAGTGAGAGAGAGAAAATGGATCTTTAACCTCTCTAATGAGACTAGCTTTTGCTTTACACAAAAGGATGGCTTTCACACAACGCACACACGTGGTCACAGTGTTATAGTAAACAGTACACGCGTGCACGGATGTTGATTATATCAGTGAGAGACGCGTAAGGCAGAGCACTGGAGACGATTACTCACAATTCCGCAGCGCAAGAGAGAGAAAAACCATTGCCTCAGTTGTGATCATGTGACGCTCGGCCTCAAAACAAGCTCATGCATGATACATGATACATGGTACTCGTAAACCAAGACTTTTGAATGTATTAAAAATTTGTGCACGTCTTGCGCAACACTCGCAAACCGCGTTACTTGCAATCCGAGGTTTCACTGTATTTTTCCCTATGACTGTATTTCTACACCTCTTGAATGATGAGAAAAGATTTTTATCACTGATTGCTATTTCATTAGGAGATGATTGAAGAAGCAGACCGAGATGGTGATGGAGAAGTGAGCCAGCAGGAGTTTCTTCGTATCATGAAAAAAACATGTTTGTACTGAATAAGAAGATTAGACATTATTATGTTAGCAGTAATTTGGTTTCATCAGACACTAAAATGTACAATTTCATACAAAGATGATCGGGTTGATAAATAAAAAGCATCGAAGAGTATCTTATAAAAGAATATCTACAAATTACAAGACTGCAAGTTACTGTATTTAGGAAGCTGATCTAATACTTATGGGAGTTACTTCAGATTGTTGTTTATAATGACATTTTAAAAAACAATAATAAATAGTGTCCAGTAACTTGTCAGAAATCTATTTAATTTGGGAATTTTTCAAATGCCACAAAATGATTAGATTTTTGATCAGTGTTGACTTTTGCAGTGCCTACAACAGCCTTTACGTATAAGACTTTGACCTTAGCATCGATCCAGTGCAGGTGTGTATGTTAACGTGACTATTTATCTTGAGCATGTTGCTTACACTTCCTGAGGGCAATCTTTCAGGGAGAGCTGTTGTGTGCAACGTGTTCGGAGCTTGCTGTGTGTCTGAATGTTGAAGCGGGGAATCGTTTCATCCTCTTTCATTTGGTCACATATCCGTACGGTGTTTATGACTAATTTCCACTTCATATTACATGTTTCCTCCTTATGTTACTGCTATTTGGTGTGTTATACTAATCACACCAAATTTAAAGCATAATTTAAAGCATAATTAGAATGTTGGTGTTCACTTCCAACTGGGCTTTGTGATCAGGGGTTCTACAGTAGATCGACCCTGTGTTTTTCCCCTTTACTTATTCCATGTCAGTGAAAAATACTACACTAATATTTAAGTTCGAGTTTTTCTTTCATTCAGTATTTCATATGCAAATACAATGGGTGTTCAAGTCAAACTGGGATGTAAATGAAGTCATAAAATAGATTGAAATTTACAGAAAACTTCAAGGACAGATGAGACTCTTAGCCGTAGTACGTCTGTAATGACGATCACAGACGATCCCATTGCTCACAGCCCACTGCAGTCGTTCTTGTCAACATTCAGTGAGTGGGACAACTGATCCTAGAAAATCGACTGCAGTGGGCTCCGAGCTACCTCGACTGGAATCGACTAGGAGTTATTGCCTAAAGCCCCCGTAGAGTCCTGAGAACATACTAAGAAATCTTTCTTCCTTGATGGGATCCAACCACTATTGAAACACTGCGATAAGTTCATTAGTGTAGCAGGGGATTAAAAAGACACATTATATAAATAAGTTTTTAATCATAACTGTGTTCTGATATTCAAAAATTCAGAAAAATTCCCAGTGTGACTTGAATGCCCCTTGTATATTAAACTGTGGCTCTTGAATATTATCCGTTACATTTTAGTTGAAAAATAAAGTACAGTATAGCAAATTATTTATTTTTATTTTAAGAAATACAAATATTTTTTATCAAATAATCATTGGAGAGTCTTATGTATTTAGGACAATGCCAGATGAGCTTGCCTTATATGAAGAACCACATCTGCCAGACACAAAAATAAAAAAATTATGTACTTTTTTTTTTAATACTTATTTATTGCTGTGTTCATTTTTTATTGAGGCCTATTTAATTTTTTTCTTTTCTTTTTTCTTTATGTTTGTGTTTTTTTGTGTGATTTTCAGTGCAAAACGATATAAATCCATTCTGGTAATTTTGAGAAAAAGATGAAAAGAGAATTGCAAACAGTAATTTTTGTGTGCATGTTTTCTTTGAGGCAATGGCAAAAATGCCATAATATAGCTAAATGTGATTGTTGTATTATTTTGCCAAATGCTTTAAATAAACAGTTTCAACAGTTTTGTGACAATTGATAAATCAGCCTGCAGTTGTGTTTGTCTGTGCAAATATGCAATTTAGTATCAGTAATGTTTGATAATTTTCAATAAAAAGATAGCAAACTCAAGCTTTGATAGTTTTTTTCTTTCTTTCTGTAGTGAGTCATATTGGCAGCAAACTGGAACAAGAAGGCTTGGATATGTGTTGCACACAGACCCATTTTAATCACAATTGTTAAAACAAACAAAAAAAGATTACCATCCTTTTTCTTAGCCTTAACATTCTTCAAACTTTCATTAAGCACACTTAGCCCACCCACTGTTTTGCTGAGTCAGTAGTTTCACTTCAGGTGACAGTAATTGCCATTTTTTGTCTTGCATTTTGCTCCGCAATGCTTTCATAGTCCATTTAGATTTGAAATATACATATTACCCATAAAACACTGAATGAGAGAAGACTTTCATGGGCACAGGCTCACTGAAAGTTGGCAGTTTCAGAAATCATCTGATCTTTTCATCATCTGGGTCACCAACGACATTTTGATAGCTGCTGACCAGGGCACCCATCACTTCTTATCCTCCTGGATCTCACCACCGCAGTCGATACGAGTGACCACAAAATTCTCCTTCACCGTCTACAGCATCTAATTGGATTTTCTGGCACTGCTCTGGGATTGTTTATCTGACAAATAGAGCCAAGTATGAGGCCCTTGGGCATGCCAAATGTTTGCCCCACTTGGTATATTGGGGGGTGCCACAGGGGTCAGTTCTTGGGCCAACCCTTTTCAACATCTACAGGTCACATTTCCATGCTTGCCAATGACGTGGCGTCTCATTCCATTGCTACGATTCTCTGCTCTATGTGAGACTGAACCCGACCTCTCTGTCACTTCCATCACCTCTCACTTTTAAGGTGTGGCTCATAGAACTTCCTTCAATTGAACAGCACCAAAACTGAAGCCCTTTCTAATTGGTACCCCCTACCAGATCCTCCCCAATTACCTGTATTTCCTTTTCTGCTCACACTATTACTCGCTCTCTGTGAATAACCTGGCAGTCAAGTTTGACCCCAACTTGTCATTTGAAATCATACTGTATGTCCCCCATCTCTGTAAAACTGCATTCTTTCATCTCAGAAAATATGAAAAAGCATACAATTATTTATTTCAGTAACCATGAACAATGCTTTAATTAAACAAACAAACAAACAAACAGTTAAAGATTCCAGAACAGAAAAATATATACATAACTATTCATATTAGCCAAACAACTATTTCATGACAGGAATACACATTTAACTAGTGAGCCAAAAATGGGTGGATAAAAAAAAAAAATTTAAAAACCTGAAATGCAATGTCAAAAAAATCCTTCACAGAAGAATGTGAACCATAATGCCCAAGCAATTTCAGATGAGGTACATAAGATGCTAATCACCATTTCTGTGTATAATGGAGCTAATACCAGAGCCTGAGGCAGCACTCTTCTTGGAAAGTCTGACAAAAAGATCAGCTCTGACTGAGGCGGGTCTTGCTAGCAAAGTCGGCACTGAGCTTTCTCATCACCTCAGCATGACTCTGTCCAGCCAGTTCCTGCCGTACTGTACCATAGTTTTCCTTTACAAACGTGGCGAAAGGTGTCGGGCCACGTGAATTAGACGGAGTGAGTAAGACAAGCTGCCCTGTGCAGAGCGCGCACACAAACCTTTGTGTGTCCAGAGACTTTGAGTGACGGCCAATCCTATTGGGGGGTAAAAAAAAAAAAAAAAGAAAGAAAAAAAAAGTATTCATTCATTAAAGCATTTTAGACTTAAGGATATTTCTAGAGGCTGCTTTTCAGATCTTGGGTTGGGATTACACCATCTCTACCATAATAAGTAAGTATCCCATGAAGGTTGTCTCTTTCCTTTCTGATCTGATCTGACAATTATGTGATGACAGTCAACTGGGACTGTACTGTAATCTTGCAGAGAAGTGAAGTCTGTCAAATAGGACTCACTAAACATAGACAAAGTTGGCCAGAACGTTAAAAAATGAAAGCTGAGCACACTTACGTGTTTTTGCAGCGGTTGCACTGATACTGGTATTTGTAATTGATGTCGTAGCTGTGGCAGCGAGTCACCATGGGCAACTCGGGGTGAGCCAGGGTGGCTTTGCGTGCATAGACCTTCCAGAAAGGTCCGTGACCATCCCTCACATTGTTTATCAGCCATGTGGCTGCGTGGCACATTTCATGAACTAGTGTGTCCCTTAAACGATCTGCAAAGGAATAATGATTCAAAAGAGGAAAAAAATTTCCAACGGCCCAAAAATATTTGAAGCATTTAAGACTATTTGTGTGCACTTTAATCAATGTATTAACCACTTCAGGAATTATAGCCTCTCTTTTTCACAGGCTGAAAAGTAACTGGAAAAGCTGACAATCCAAAGGATTTTTTGTAATACTTGGATGCAAAAACATTAGAATGACTGAAATCTTGACATCACCAAATGCTAGGTGTCCTCTTGAGATGCTTTGGCTTTCACTGCAAATGCTTTAATTTTTTTTGCCTTCAGTTTTGTGCTGTGATATCAATTTTGCAGCATTTTACTGAATCTACAGCTCTATCCATTTTTCATGACCCCTTCCTTTCCCATCATTCTGGAAGGTTAATAATGTATCAGAGATAGGTATTCTCATCTGTCCTTTCTTTTTTTTGCATCTTGAGATAAATCCTAAGACTTCTCTTGACTTTGACAATCATACACCAATCTCCTCCAGAGTGTAATTGTCATGGCTAGATATTCTGAAATAATTTTTCACCAACTAGGAAAGAAACCTGTGGTCATCCATTAGCAGTGTTTCTTGGTCTTCTAGGCCTTTTGGAGTTGCTGTACCAGAGGTTTCATTTGACTATTCCTAAAGTTTCTGCTATATCTGTGATTAGTAGAATAGGATAGGATGGCTATTTAATCCATCATAAAATAATTCCATCAAACTGCTTTCCAGTCAGTTGTCCAATTTCTTTTAGGTCTGTGGAAATGGAAGGACTTAAAATGGAAAATAGAAAGGCTGTAATTTCTAAACAGTTAGTTCAATATTTTTGTTCAAACTCTTGAAACAGGAAAGTCTTACATCTTGATTGCTTCTTTTTGTTCAGAGGCAAAGAACATGAAAACTGTGTCCCTGTCCAATTACTTATGACCCATTGTGCTGCATATGTATGCATATATATTGCCACTATGTGGCCAATGCATACATTTATGTACAACTTATACAAAGATACTTCAATACTAGCATATGTAATATAAACATGAATTTATGGGGGGAAAAATCTAATAAAATGATTACCTGCAGAGTCACAGACTTTGACTGACAGTTCAATACGGGCGTATCGTACGCCAGTGACCCTTTCCAGCCCGGTGATGCAAAATCCTGCTGTCTTTCTCATCTTTGTATTCCATTTGATTGACATGTCAGAGGGCAGCTGAAAAATTATATTTTAAAAAAATGCATTATCATGAAACAATATAGACAAATCAAACTTTCAAGGGAAAAAAACCTCCTGAACCAAACAAAAACAAAAGTGGGTTCGATAATGAATCTGTCTTTTCCTGTTCCAGGTCTTCCTATTTATCATGTTTAATAAATTAAAGGTCCTAGTTAAGTAGGGTTTAAGGTTTTTGATGGCCGCGCAGTTAAAGCCAAACCTACAGTATATGCAATGGTTAAAAAAAATTATTAATTAAAAAAAGAAATAAACAATAATATTATGATCTACTCATCACTATACAACTTAGAAATTCAACATAGGCTGACCTTGCTTTCAAAAACAGTAGTGTTATAGAGCTGGTAGAGTTTGCTGGTGAGCTCCTCTTTCTTCGTCTTGAAGTTGCGGTAGTACACTGACTCGGGAAAAGAGAGTGACTGCAGGAAACATCCCGGTGTTTTACATACAGGTACTCTATCAGAGACACACAATAACAGGCCAGAAATTTAAAAACATACACTGGAAACCCTGCATCAACTACATACCATTGAAGCATTTGTGAAATATTTGGTACACAGAACATAACACAAGTCAATGTAAATATAAGAAATAATCTGTACATGATCTAAGATAAGATATCCTTTATTGTCCCACAAAGGAAATTTGCCTTGGGATGTACGGCTACATTAGGCTGCACTGGCATACCACAACAGTAAAATACAGAGATTTTCAGGATTCAGTATAACGTACAGAGATATTGCAATTCCATTTGCAAAAATAAATATTGTACTTAAATAAATATTGCACGTAATAAAACCCTGAGCATTCATATTGAATACCCAAGTTAAGATGCATCAGATACAAAATAAATAAATAGTAATATTATTATTATAGTATATTATAATATACTCTTGTTTAATAATACACAATAATTTTGTGTAATTCTGCTATAAAAAGCTTTAACACCAATTAACATCATCAACGAGGGTGGGTCAAAATTGATCCGCACTACGGTTATATTAAACCTTTTGTTGGTCTCAGCAGCGCTTTCCGTTCAAGGCTACTGTCTCTCTATTCACTGCTGTGCAGGTGTGAACGTATTACATCAGTTCATTTGTAACTGCGGTGCGAGCAAAAATGGATGCCCCACCACTTGTGATTCGCATGAAAGGAAAACAGCTTGGAGTGATGTGCGGTCTGAGGGTGTACCTGGTGCCGAAACAACTGGAAGAACATGAACAGAAGCGTTTGGAGATCTACAAACAAAATTTGGACTAATACTCTAAAGAACGTGAAAGTTTTTTTTTTTTTTTTAAGATTATTATTACTGGTGATGAGACATGGATTCATTACTACGAGTCTGTGAGTAAACGGCAGAGTATGGAACGGAAACATCCTCAATAATAGCGAGAAAGTAATAACCAAGAAAGTTCAAAAGTCAACCATCTGCTGTAAAATTGATGCTTTCTGGGATTTTCCAGGGCCTGTATTGGAAAATGATAAAGAAAAAGGTTTATCAATCAACAGTGCTCGTTACAGTGAGATGCTTATTGAAGAGCTGAAGTCTAAACTTTGGATTAAACACAGAGGACTGCTATCCAAGGGCTTTGTGATCTTGCACAACGATGCATTTCCGCATACTATGGATCACACTGTTGACACTCTGCAAAAACTTAATTTTAAAGCGTCCAGCCCATAGTCCTGATATTGTTCCATTGAACTTTCACCTTTGATCTCCTAAAAGCAGTCCAGCAAGAATGAAGATTCACTTCTAATGAATTAACACAAAAGGTTGTTAACAGTTGGACAAAGTGTAGTGACAAGAAAGTGTAGTGAAAAGAAAGAAGATTATGTCAAGAAATTATGTATTTGTTTTTACCAAAAGTTAATTAAAATAAATTCAGCCGGAGTACGGATAGTTTTTGACTCACCCTCATATAACAAGGGGAAAGGGATCAGAGGCAGATGTGTCTAACAATCATGTACTCATTCAATTCCCTCAGAAACTATTAACTCCACCTGCTGCTGTGGCCTGCTCTGGGCTCCGTCTGACTCACAGGTCTGTTGGTAGGGAACTGTGCTGGAGTTCTGGTCACCTGGGACCCTTTTCCCGGCAGTCGACCACTGTCCTTTTGTGTCTTCACAGATGGGGTCACACAGGCTGTTGCAGCCTTGGGCTCTATAATAAATACACAGATGACCACTACAATAAATTGGACATGAAAATATGACCAAATATTTACCCGTGTACATACACCGAGAGAAACACTATACACATGTGGTGATTTCACCTGGAGGTTTAGGAGATGCGCATGTGCTGCTGCTTCCCAACTTTTGGTTTTTCTTGATGCGGTCCAGCAAGGACTGGAACTCGTCTTCTGAGCTGCCCGTGTCCTCACGCCATCCACTTTGTGTGGGCGGAGCTGAAGAGGGCTTGGGCGTGTGGACAGAAACAAGAGGAGAGGGAAAACATGGGGCATTTTGGGGTTTATTTTCTTTAGCGGTAACGTCCTTTTCCTGCGAGGATGGGCGACTGTGCCGAGTTCTCCACGTGCTCTTGATCACAATGTCGCTGTCGTCATCTGAGTCACTGAGAAACACTGGAGAGTCGAACTGACAGGGCTTCTCTGTCTTCAGGCTAGACTTGGGAGTCTTGAGCTTGGCTGCATGCAGATACAATAACCACAAACATTTGATTGCAACATTTTTATAGTAGCTTTAATGGCAAAACAACATAAGATTTTACTTTGAGGGTTGTTCAAGTCAAACCAAGACTTTAGAATTTCTAGTAAAAGGCGGCGTAATCTAACTGACATGTACAAAAGACGCAACAACGTTATGAGAGCCATAGTTAAACATTTGAATATTACAAATTAAAAAAAAAAAAAAACTCTGCATGTCCGTGAATGACGATCCCAGCTGAGCAACACCTGGAACACCTGATTCTGGAAAATCAGCAGATAACTTGTGGCCAACAGTACAGATCTCGCTTCGAGTCATTTTCATATGATTGGGCCATTAAAGAGTTCCTGGGAGGGCAGAGTTTCAGACATGAAGCAGACAGCCTGCTCAGGAAAACTTTCTACTTTAAGTGTATCTAAGATGTAGTGAAACTTTGGGCTGAATTAGTGCGGCAGGGCATTATATAGAAACATAAATTTAACTCTCATAACTGTGTTGTTATTATGTGACATTTATGTCACATAAGTCCCACTTTGACTTGATTGCCCCTTTGTAGATTTACTGGTACAAGATTTCATTAAAAAAAAAAAAAAAAAAAAAAAAATGTATTACCTTTTGGAATGGATGTCTTCTCCACAACAAAATCATCATCAGAAGACAAGTCGTCTACTATGAAATGTTTAAGGCTGTGAAAATTCATACAGCTTTAGATCAACATCCTATGTTAATCGCCTACAGCACAGTGTGCAAAGAATTTATTTTAGTGATAATATGAAACAATTCAGCAATATACAGATAAATGTTAAAAATTTGTAAGATTAGATTACACAGTGTTATTATAAACACAAATGTGATATTGTAGTTCTAGGCGAAAGTATCAGTTGTATGTATGACTGCAGGAAATTAATTCATTAGCCAATCATGTGGATATATCATCATGGAAAAAAATGTCCTGCTTGTCTTCACTTAAAGCTGGCAGATTGCATGAATTGCATACTGCACAATTAAAGCTTAAGATCAAGAGCCAACACAAACTTCACTGACCTGACATCACTACCGCTCACAGACTGAGGCTTCGGATTAGCCTTCGGGGTTTTCACCCGTCTCAAAACTACAAAAGAAAAGTTTTACTCACTTAAACTTTACAAAAATGTTTTTTTTTTTTTTTTTTTTAACATTTAAAAATAACTTACAGTTTTCAAAGCCATCATCACTATCTGAGGAGACAATCTGAGCCGGTTCTCTAGAAATAATGACAAAGTAAATCACCACAACTTATGATATTATATTATGTATAAAGATCACATTGTAACACTGCTGCCTGATATTTTAGTACGTTTTGAAATATCTTCACATGACACCAACCTTATGAGCATTCCATCATTATATGAAGCTCCTATTAACATGGACCACTTATTAATAACCAGAAATACAAAGTAAACAAATGAAAAGGTCTCACCTTGTTTTCTTGGCTGATGAGATTTGTCTGGCAGCAGGTTTGGGTGTAGCCTTAGTTGCAAGAACTGAACAACATGAGTAGGTTATTTACTAACAATTATTGCAACTATTTCTACTGCTGCATTCGATTTAATTTGATTAACTTACTCTGATTAAATTCCTCATCACTGGAGTCCAATAGCGCTTCATTTGAGGGCATGTTTTTATCTCCATGCCGATTCTCCTTTTCCGAGCTGTCACTATCTGATAGAAACAAAGACTCTTTTCTCTCAGCAGATTCAGTCCCAAAACTGGCAACAGCATCATGTCTGCTTTTCAAATTTTTGCTCAACTGTCCAAATAAAAGAAAAAGAAAATGTCAATTATGTCAGGGAGTGCTAGACAGAATCCACTGACTTGCATTAGCTGCAATAGCTGAGAGTATATGGTTTATATAAGGAATAAAATATGACAAAACATTCTGTTATAAGAAAATAGTCAATGGAAGAGAGAGAGTTGCAGATTGATGCTTTAAGCCATAAAACTGCTTATTTTCCAATAACAGCACATACTGAAGATTTTATTCCTTGTACACTGTAGCAATTTGTCAAATGTATTGTTTCTTTCATTTACAGTTACATTTATTTTTGTGGCATACAAACTTACAACTCTTATAGAGTCTTTACTTGACCAGGCAGTTAATAAAACGTGCAGCTTTATGTCTGACTGGTACAAAATGCTGCCACTGCAGACTCCTTCCACAAGTGCCAAATAATCATGAAAGGTATTAGAGAAAAAAGGGCAAGTGATACAGTTACTAGAGTTGTTATCGATCTATCCATCTATAAACATTATGACAGAATATCTTCAACTATACACCAGCAAACTAATGACTGGATCAAGGCTCACTCATGCCTGTGCCCAGTCCGATCCCACTGAAAAGCCAATGCAGTGCAGTAGAAAGGCACCAGAACACCCGGTACACGCTTCGCATTGGGGCCCAGCAGACAATGAGCTCTTCAAACTACCCACATCCCAAACCAACTAACCCACCCAAGGGATGTGTGAGACAAACCAGATTGATTGACGTCAAAGGATCCCCAAAGGATCCGCTGTGGGTATACACACATGCACGCTATTATTAGTGTAATAGTTCTATAGGCGTTACACCGGTTGACTTTCACGCAAGGCTTCAGTACGGTGATGGGTATCTTAGCCACAGTAGAACATTCAAATGGTGCAAACATTTTAAAGGAGGCCGTATGTTTGTGAATGGCGATCCCGGCCCAGATGACTCGGAGGCCCTGTAGTCATTCTCATAAACATTCAACTGCTGAAACACCTGATCCTTTAAAATCGACAGATAACTTGTAGCCAAATTGCAGAGGAGATGCATCTCCACATTTCCACATACAGTATTTGGAGCATTAAAGGAGTTCCTAGGAGGCCAGTGCTTCAAACATGAGGCAGTCCAATCATCTATCATTTTGCTTCCTCAGTACGCCGTTATACACTTTTCTAATCATTTAAAACCTCAGACTGAATGAAAACATAGAAATGATTCCAAAACACTCAAGTTCTACTGGGATTCAGCCTCTGCCTTTCCCCATTTAGTTAAATGTTACTTTAAACCTTTGATGTATGGGGCATTCAAGTCAAGCCGAGAATTGAGATGAATTTTCTCATGAATGACTTTGCAAACCCACAAGACATCGGACACAATACGGTGATGAGACTCTTAAAACTTCCATAAGACATCTGAACGGTGTACAAGTTTTAAACAAGTCCGTATGTCCATGAATAATGACAATCCTGGCCAGGGTGGTTCAGAGCATACTGCAGTCATTCCGGTGAGCATTTAATGAGTGGAGTAATATCTGAAGAGATTAATCTGTCTGTGGGAACTTCACAAACACCACTTGCACATTATAGAAATTCGTCTGGGAGTTACTGCCACATCGTAGGACAGTCCTGACCTCCTCTAAGCGCACTCACTCATCTTCTATACCGCTTTATCCTGTATTCAGGGTCGCCGGGACCTGGAGCCTATCCAGGGTACACCCTGGACAGTGTGCCAATCCATCACAGGGCGCGCGCACACACACACACTACAGGCAATTTGGGAATGCCAATTAGCAATGAGTCTTTGGACTGTTGGAGTAAACCCACAAAGCATGGGGAGAACAGGCAAACTCCATGCACACAGAGACAGGAATCGAGCCTGGACCCTGGAGGTGCAAGGCGACAGTGCTAACCTTTACACCAACATGCCACTCTAAGCTGATTCCACAAATTTGGGCCATTAAAGGAGTTCCTGGGAGGCCAGAGTTTCAGATGTGTGATAAGTGTAGCAGGGAATTATATACAGAAATAAAGGTAGCTTTTACTCGTATAACTGTATTCTGTGCAATCAAAAGTCCCGGTTTGACTTCAATACCCATTGTGTAAATAACTTATAAAACCCATAACATTATTCACCTCGTCTGCTGCTCGGTCCAGAGCACCAGGTTTGTCCCAGCCCAGTTTCTGTGCAACTCTTTCAAACAGCCTTTGAGTGTTGGGGTCCATGGCTCTGTGCAGTCAGGAAAACACGGATTTTAGATCACAATGGATTTCTTTTACAAAGGGCAAAGAACAAGCGACATGCCTTATTTCCATTTTAAAAAAACATTCAACGATTTGTTTACTACTTTAAATGTCTACACGCACGTTAAGCTAACTACTTGGCTGTACGAGAATATCAATAAGCACAGTTTGAGAAACTTTTTTTTCATCCAGGAACGTTGTAAATACCTCTGACAAGAGAAACAAGCTTCCTTTTTAGCCAGCGCGTTTCTATACGAAAATTAAGTATTTAATCTCTTAGTGACGATGAAACGGGTTCAAATTTACCTCACCGGAAATGGTCACGAGTTTGCAACACATTCAACTTCCGTTTGTCTAGCGCCCCTAGCGGCGATGTCATGCATGCTCACCCTGTGGTTCATACAATGGATCCAGAGAAATCAGTCACAAAACTGCGACTGTTTTTTCCCCCTCATTGATCCTGCTAGACATCACCACTCATTTTTCACATTTTTTTTTACACTTCTATAGCAAAGCTCTTTCCATGTTAATCTTGTATCAAAAATACTCCTGGTTTCACGTTGGCGTAGTGGTTAAGTGGTTAGCATGGTGGCCTCAGATCTCCAGGGTCGAGGGTTTGAATCCTGCATCAGGGTCTGTATGGTGTATTGGTGGGTTTCAAAGACATGCAGATTAGATTATTTGGCATCCTCAAATTGCCCTTTGTGTGTGTCTGCCCTGTGATGGATTCAGGGTGTCCCCTACTTCGTGCCCCAATTATCAGGGATAGGCTCCAAGGCCCTGTGACCCTGTACATGAGATAAGCGGTATAGAAGAATTAAAAGTTGAATGAAAAATACTCCCAGGAAGCAACAACTTTGTTTTTTCCCCATACATTGTCAAATTACATCTTCTAATTATCTTCCTTGTAAAGAACATGGACTTTTTAATCCCCAACTTGCTCCATAAACTTTGACCTGTTTAATTGTTCTTTGCAGTTTCCAGGTTATGCGTTTTCCATTTCCTCCAATTTTCTACAATGTCTTGTCAGCAAAAGATGTTAGTTAAAGCAGTTCAGTGCAAGAATAGACAGATGTGTCTCAATAAATTAGAAATATCATTGAAAAGTTTATATATTTCAGTAATCTAAAAGGTGAAACTCATATTATATAGATATATTACAAACAGACTGATACTTTTGAAGTTTTTATTACTTTAAGTTTCGATGATTATGACATACAGCTAAAGAAAACCCAAAATTCAGTATCTCTGAAAATTAGAACATTTTGAAAAAGTTAAATATTGGAGACTCATGGTATCACACTCTAATGAGCTACTTAACTAAAAACACCTGCAAAGTTTTCCTGAGCGTTTAAATGGTCTCTCAGCTTGCTTCAGTATGCTGTCTGTTCAGTTTGTTGTGTTATATGGCAGACTAAGGTGCACAAGCAACAGGGATAACCGCAGCCATGAGTAGATTCCAAAAGCCCATTCAGGAATTTGGAGATTCACAAGTAGTGGACTGCAGTGGAGTCGGTGCTTCAAGAACCACCATGCACAGACTTATCCAGGAAATGGGTTACAACTGTCGCAGTCCTTGTCAAGCCGAGACAACATCAGAGGCGTTTTGCCTGGACTAAGAACAAAAAGGACTGGACTTGCTCAGTGGGCCAAAGTCCTCCTTTCAAATGAAAGTAAATTTTGCATTTCATTTGGAATTCAAGGTCCCAGAGACTGCAGTCAGTGTTTTATCAGATCAAAGTTCAGTGCAGCTATCGGGAAGTTTTGGAGCACTTCATGCTTCCCTGTGCCAACCAGCTTTATGGAGATGCTGATTTAATTTTCCAACCAGACATGGCACCTGCCCACACTGCCAAAGTACTAATACTTGGTTTGTGGTCCATTGTATCTCTGTGCTTGATTGGCCAGCAAACTCGCCGGACCATAACCCCGTAGAGAATCTATGGGGTATTGTGAAGTGGAAGATGCAAGACACCAGAACCAACAACGCAGAAGCGCAACCTGGGCTTCCATAACACCTCAGCAGTACCTTTGACTGATCGTAGTAATTCATGCAAATTACAGGCATCACGTACTGAATGCTGTGTGTTCATATTTTTCAGTAGTCCAACATGTTAATGTTTTCTTTTCTAATTAGTCTAAATATTCTAATTTTCTGAGATACTGAATTTTCATTAGCTTTATGCCATATTCATCAATATTAGAGATAAAACACTTGAAATGTGTGTGTAGTATGGGGATTTGTTATTTTTTTTATTGACTACTAGGCTATATAATACTAAATGTAATTTTTTGTGTCCTTTTAATGTCGTCGTCCTTGACAATGATAAATATACAACCCCTTTTTCAAGCAAAAAATTTTTCACACTCCAGCGAGATGCAATGACTTTTGGGAATTTTTTCATTCCCTTTTCCAGTGAAGTGCACACCTGATGTTGAACTGAACATTTTTGCACCAAGGTTTGAAATCACTCTTAACATGGCTGAACACACTGAAGTATACTTCGCAGGGTACTTCAGGCCGATTGGAATGCAACTTCAGAGTTGCTCTGAAGTTTCCCAAATCACTTTTAGTCTAGGACTCCCAGCTAGGACATTTTAAGATAAAATAAGAGCTCTCTAAGAAGATACTGAGAAGCTTTGTGAATACGGGTCCTGTGCTGCACAAATAATTCCAAATAAATAGAGGCCCCAACTCATGGCTTATAAATCTGCAAACATCTTGGTACCAACAGCACACCTCTAGAGTTCTCATGGAGTCCAGAGCTCAGAACTGATCTGCCAGCACAAAGGAGGCTAACATAACATTAGGAAAGCAGTTTGTGTTATGGCTGAGCAGTGTATACTTGCATTTTTAGTCAGTTTCAGTGCAATAGGCTTGACTGTGGTGTGTTTTATATATACACACAAACACTAAAATCACTCAAATGTCAACAGGGCTGTCTTATTAATGAAGATGTTAATTAAATTAATTTTATTCAGTCTACAAAAAAAAAAAGAAGAAGAAAACTCTGCCCGCTATATGAAACTGTACGTTTTAGACCCTATATAAAATAATGAAATAAGGTTTGCTTATTATGTACATAATTTTAATACTTCCCAGGACCAAGACTATTTTAAATAGCTTTCAGAGTCACATTTATAACACAGTCACAATTTAAAGCAGAACTTCCTAAGCATGAATGAAAATGTTTTACGTATTCAGTTAAAAGTAAGACTGATTTTGAGGATTTGCCACATTTCTTTATTTCATTTTATGTAAGAGCCTTGCAATTTGACTGACAGAGCATAAATAAAATGATCAATAGGAAGACGGTGTAAAAAAAAAAAAAGAAAAAAAAAAAGACATGGAACTTGGAAAATACTTACCTTGAACCTTTCTGGTAAAAATAATAAAACAAATTAGAATTTACGATGAATACTAGAGTAGTCTGCAGGCTATTATTGGATTTGCATTATTATCTGTCTTCATTCTAGCTTCTCCATAAACATTCTGGGCATGTTTCATGAAACAATACAAATGAAAATATTTAGCATGACTAACTATTAAAGGGGGGGGGGGAAAGCACTGGAAAATCATAAATCTCACACACACCTTATTCCCAGTCAAGATGAACCATACTAAAACAAAAAGAAACATGGCTGCTAACTAAAAAGGCAAACGTTCACGTTAGCATATTAAAGCCAATCACTCATCTTTGCAAAATGCCAAAATTTTTAAAGTTCAACACTGTCCCTCTGATGCTTCAGGAAAAAAAAAAACCTTCATCTACAGACACGAAGGTCAAGATTTGACACAAAATTACTCCATTTTCAAGAAGTCCACACCCAAGCAAAACAGAGAAGCAGCAGAAGGAAAGCCAGTGTCGATAAAATTTCTGGGGGAAAGGAGTCTCAGTGTGAAGGACGGTCAATCAGTACACTCTCCACGCTGGCTCACAGAAACTAAATCTATAGCTGAAGGGGCAGATCATGGTGACAGTGTTCAAAAGCAGGCTCTAGGGAGTCTCTGACACTGATGAAAACTGAAGAAGCGTGTGTGTTGTGTTAACATGTAGAAGGGAAAGAGGGCAGGCTCAGGCGCTTTCACTGCTCTCGAGTAGGTGCATCTTCACCATGTGGTCAGGTTTGGCACCACTTGCGTGGTGCTCCCACATCTGCAGATAGAGGCGCTCTAAGTCCACGGTGTACTGCTTAGTGTTGAAAAGCGGGCTGCAGATACGCTGCTTCCACACACGAGACCGGATCTTCTTCAAGCTGCAAGACGGAACAAGAGACAGGTGTTTTGAGTGAATTTAAAAGTTTAAAAAGAGATTCCTGAGGAAGTACAAACGGGCCAATGCATACACAAACTGCTAAATCAAATATTAGCTATTAACCTGATAAACACAGTGCGCTTACTGCAAAGTCAAATGTTCAATATAGTAAAATAAATTGAATCTACAAGGACACGAGATGAAACTCCATTCTCTTTTTCCCAAAGCACTTTAACAACAGGCAGCAGTAAAATGAATGCAAAGTTTAGAAGTTTTAAAATGAAAAGGAATATCAAACAGATGCAATATCAAACAACTTTTGATCCAATGTTATACGGTCATTGATTGCTTTAAATGTCGTTTACAAAATAAAGAACTCCTAGAATAAAGTTGCTAGTTTAGTTGGTAAAGTTGACTTACAACTCCATGTCTGTACCAAGTTTGACGGCCACATCTTCGTACTCCTGCCGACTCTGTGCAATGAGCTCAAGGCAGCCAAGGCAAGTCAACTGAGAAGCAGCCACACGGGAGGCAAGTGTTTCACCTACATGCATCAAACAGAGAAAAAGGAAATCAAGGCAATGCTAGAGTTCCTGTACACTGAGAACAATTTAGAAGGTAAATAGTTTCGCTAACATTTTGTCTAACAAAGTTAACATACTTGCTCATATTTTTGCAATTCCAGTTAATTGTATACAGAATACAGTATCTATTTAAACCCTCCTGTACTTTTTAAAGACTTCCACACCCAGCAATTAATGAAATGTTTTTGCGATGTCATTAATGCTAAATCTATTTCAAATCTCTCATCGATGTACCACCACATGTTTAAACACACCAGAACGTCACTGACCTGGCATTGTGACCATCGGTGTGCCAGCCCAGAGCACGTCCATGCCAGTGGTGTGGCCATTGCAGAGAGGCGTGTCAAGGCAGACATCGGCCAGCTGGCCGCGCCTAACATGCTCCTCTTTAGGAGCAACAGGGGAGAAGATGATGCGGCTGGCAGGCAAGCCCATGCTCTGGGCATACTGCTGGATGTTGGGCTCACCCACAGCTGGGAATCGCAACAGCCAGAGAACGCTGTTTGGCACACGTTTCAGAATCTGAAATAAAGAAAAAGAATGAGCAATGCAAAAAAATCTGCAGAAGCAGAAATTTTTTTTCCCCAAAAACACTGCTTAGCTTACATTCGCCCACATCTGCAGAGTTGGAGGATCAATCTTGTAAAGTTGGTTGAAATTACAGTAGACAATGGAGTCCTCAGGCAGTCCATATTGAGAGCGAGTGGTCACCACAATTGTTCTAGGAACCTCTTCTCCTGTGGCAGCCTTGTTATTGATCTGTTGGAGGGAAAAAATTACTTTGTCATGAACAGATCATTATGCCATGCACTTTGTGCTAATTAAGCAGTTTTCAGACTCAGCTTTCGGAAATAACACGTACTAGACAGCTGTAACACAAAACTAACAATTCTGTCTTGAATGCTAATCAAGACAAAAATCAAGTTATCCCTGTATCCGATAAAACCTTTTTATTTTAGTGCTTGAAAATCCTACTAGGTGCCACAGCAAATAAGAAATACAACATTGCCAGCAGCTATTAAACAACCACATCCACATATTATCAATATATTAATCCTGCAGTTGATTTTTAAGACTTCAAGTATTCTTACGTGTTTAAAATGCAGACAATTATTAGAACGTACCTGAGTGGTGGCCAAGCCATTGCTGACGGTGAAACTATTGATGGTTACTTGGATCTGGCCTTGGTTGATCATGTTTATGATGGCCTCGGCAGCCGTGTTCATAGGGATGACTGGCATGGAGAGGGCTCCGTTACTATCTGTGGACTCTTGGCTGTCGCATTCCATCTACAAAAAAAAAAAAAAATCTCAGATCAAAATATTCAAGCACAAACTTTTAAATATTCTGGAGGTTCCTCACTAACCTTAATGACCTTGACATCCGGGAGGCTGTCTAAAAAGGCTTTGAGATCGATTCCATTCAGTACGATGCGATTGTCAAAAATGTGTCCGTTGGACTTGAAATCAATCACTGCCTTTTTCTGTAATACATAAACACAAAGTGTTTCCTTTGTCCAAGACAACACTATTACAATATCAATATTACATATCAGTTAAGGAAATTCATAATAGTTATACTTGCCTTAAGGTGTGGGAACATGTTAGCATGATCCCCAATAAAGAATGTATTTGGCATGTAGGCCAATTTCTCAGAATACTGCTCAGTTAGCTCAACTGGAGATGTCTCCTTATCTGAAATTATGTAGTCCATGAAGGGAGCTCCGCTAGTGCCAGGGTAGCCAAGCCACATCGCCTGATAAGAAAGCCAGTTTATTGATTAAATCGTTTAGATGCATATAATCATGTATAAGCATCCATTATTAGGGAACATCTGTGTTTTTTTTTTTTTTTTACCTGAATGGGAGCTGGGCGCAAGGCAAACAGCTCATTACGGGCACCTTTGGTATAGCCATTCATGTTGATTAGGATATGAATTCCATCTTGGTGGATCCTGTCTGCAGCTTTGCCATTGCAGGGATTCTTATTAGAAGATACAGAAAAATGTGAGGAACATTATTAAAATTGAACTCTGGAAAGCGAGACTAAAGCTATTCCAATCGGTCTTTTTCGTGCCATGTTCTAACCTGGGAAAGATCAGTAAAGTGATGAGCCTCAGCCATCACCTTGACCCTGAAGTTAGTGCTGTCATCAGGACTGAGGGCATAGCAGAAGACCTGGAAATAGAATTGAGCCAGCTTAGCACAGTACTGCAGAGCAGACTACAGCCACATTAATCACAAATTCACTCTCAAAAACATTTGAGTGTAAAAAAAAAAAAAAAAAAAAACTCACCTCAAACTTCTCAGAGTTATGCATGCCAGGAATGGACTGCATGAGGTGGGAGGTTGGGTGGTTGCCGAAATCCGAGCTGACATAACCAACGCGCAAACGCCCCCCGCTTGCTTTCAGGTCTTTAGGATGCTCGTATGCAGGTTTATGAAGAGCATTGATCTATAAGGGAATCATAAGACAACTGATTGTGGTGACAAACTACAGATAAAGATCCCTGCAGTCAGTCAGTATCTCTTAAAGCATTTTTTAATCAAACTAAAGGATAACTCAGCATGCAGGTAATGTTTCCACATAAGAAACCGAGGGAATGTACATTAACTTTAAACATTAACTTTCATAAAAATGAAAATCTGAAATGTTTATCAAACAAACACTCAAAAACTACAATTTGTGTTAAATTTCAGATTTCAGACTTTATAGAACACAAAAATGTGTTCCCCTCTAAAAAAAAGTGTGGCTCAACTACGCACCTTATCCAAACAGAGGTTGCCATGTCTCTCGGCGATGGCTTTGCGGAACCCATGAGAAAGAGGATACAACATGCTGTGATGAGGATGCACTGAGGGCAGACGGTTCTTTTCTAACTGGTCAGCCACGATGCTAACCAACTTCTTCATGCGCTCATCGTAATCAGTCCAGTCACATACAATCTGAAAAGAACAACGGTTGTAACTTATTAGAGCAACGGCATACAAGATAATTATATGATATATATATATATATGGTTTAGAATTATATTTGAACTTCACACAGAAATTTAATTAAGGTTGGCTTAAACACAGTATTTAAATAATTAAGTGCTTCCTAACCAGTACTTAAATACAGCCTTAAAACCCACCTTTAAAATATATTTTATATTCTCTGATTACCTAAAATGTTAAGTATTTTACAGTAGTTAGATTTATTAAGTGTTAAAAAAAATAAAATAAAACTACACTCATCAAATCTATCAAGAGTAGGCATTTAAACAGGATTGAACGGAACCGACAATTAACGTGCATACCTGCAGGCAGTGAGCAAGATTGCAGTAGGCATCTGGAAAGTCAGGTTTAAGCTTTAGAGCAGTGCGGTAGGATGCAATGGCTTCTGGAATGTTCCCAGAGTCCTGTGGGACAAAGTGCACAGATGCATTTAAAATGGCAGTTATTTAACTGACATCACCTTTCACAATGCTTATGATGCAACAGCAATTGTTTCAATACATGTTTCAATATATGTTTACGTTTGGACTGCTAAAATGTTCTGTGGGGTGTTTGATTAACCCCTTGCTATTATGCCCCTTGCTAGTCACTGAGAAATGCCCAAGATTCACAACATGCCATTAAAGAAACAATAAAGGTTTCCAAAATAATACATAATAGCAATGGGTTGTTGCGGTCAGCACTGGGAAACCACAGTACCTTGTGTATTGAAGCCAGATTGCTGTGAGCATCTGCAAATGCAGGGTTGATCTGAATAGCACGTGTGTAGCATTGCAGTGCCCCCTGCACATCCTGCATCTCCTTTAGCGTGTTTCCCATGTTGGAATACGCATCGGCAAAGGTGGGGCTTATCCTGTAGGTGTAGGAAAAATTTATAAAAATCCCGCAAAGGGCATAAATAATAATAAAAATAAAAAAACACAATGAGCAGAAATGACAGCATGCCTGATAGCTTCTTTGTAATGCATGAGGGCTTCCTGCAGCTTGCCCTGCTGTTGAAGGACGCTGGCGAGATTGGAGTGGGCTGCAGCAAACTCTGGGAACACCTGTTCGACAAACACACCGGCAAACGAAGGCATTGAGAAATTTGCTTCAGATGCATGGCTCATAAGTGTGCAGAGCCGCAAACGGGGTGTGAATACTTATAGACTCCATACCTCAAGAGCTTTCCTGTAGAGCTGGACAGCCTCTTCAATGTTGCCTTGCTCCCGTTTGATGTTGGCCAGGTTGTTGAGTGAATCGGCATGTGTGGGGCAAAGACGCAGTGCTGTGTTGTAACACTCCTCGGCCTCTGACACCTAACACCACAGATGATTTAATCTTATACGTAGCATGGAGCCTCTTAATTCTTTATGACAAGATCTAAGTAAAATGAATACTTTTTGTATAAAAAGCAAAAAAACAACAATGTGGCATTGTGCAGAGACACAGATCCTTACGTTGCCCTTTTCCTTTAGCGCATTGGCAAGATTGCAGTAAGCATCAGGAAAGTGAGGCTGCAGCTCGATGGCACGTCGATAGGTGTCGATGGCCAGGTCTATCAGACCCTGCTCGTAGTATACACAGGCCAAGTTTCCGTGGACTACAGCATGGTTGGGGCTCAGACTGAGGGCTCGTAGATAACCAGCAACCGCTCTTAAGGAACAAAAATTGTTGAATTCAACACTGCATAGTCTGATGACTATAAAAAAATAAATAAAAAAAACAGAGTAGCAAAATTGAAAATTTACCTGTCAAAAATGCGAGCTTCTTTAAGCACGTTGCCCAAGTTTATGTAAGCGTCCAAAAAATTTGGATCCAAGGTTACTGCCTACAAAGCAAACAAACCAATGACTTCATCCATCAATATCTAAATCTTAAATGCTACTTTAACTGCTTCCCACGTTTATTTGGAAGCCTTTACTCACCTTCTCGAAATGATGAATGGCCAGCCAGATCTCTCCCTGAGCATTGAACACGCAACCCAGGTTGCTCCACGCCACGGCAAAGTTTGGCTGAGTCTCAATCGCCTTCAGGTAGCAAGCCTTTAATAGGTTAACAATGAAAGCAACAGAAGGAAAAGGGGCAGGGAGGAGTAATAGAGCAGATAGAGAAGATGTGGGGTGGGGGGGGGGGATAAATAAATAAAGAGATCGAATAAAAAGGAAGAAAACAAAAAGGGTAGAGAAAACCAGAGTTAGAGTCCGTACTCCATAAAGCAAAAAGTGAGTCTACAGCGTGGGCTCGCATGCGCACCATTCTGCCGCGCTAAGCTGCACGCTTATTCCTGCGCTGCGCAAATCTGACCAGCACCTTCACCCTGACTGACATTTTTCAGTTATGGTCTCATTATTGAAAAAATGGTATGAGACGTTACCATACACAGAAAATAAGATTGCGTGTTATGACTAGAGCTGCACAAATTCATATAAAAAAAATATTTCACTTGATAGCATTCACAACCTTGAATGCCTGTGTGGAGTGTAGGTGAAGGTCCCTGTAATGCAGGCGCAAAAAAGCCACACGGGCGGCCATTGAGTTTTGCCACACCGTGGTCGCACTGCACTTGTTCGCCGCTTTTCGCTGCGCTCGCACCGGCTCAGCGCACAGACCACAGACCAAAAGCCCCTGGCACTCCTGAGCCTACCAGACTGACACACACTCTGGATACATCCGACCCTCAGGAACACACCATAGCTAAAAAGCTGTTAAATTCTACATGATTTTCAGGATTTATGGTGGCAACAATATGGCCAACTAAATTGCTCGCCAATAGTGTCCTGTGCTGGGCAAGGGGTCCACTGGGTGCCATGCTAGTGAGCTAGATGGGCAGTTCTGTAGTCTGCAGGCCGGGAGGGAAGGGGAAAGAGGAGCATCTGTGCGCGCAGGCGCTTTTGGATCGCAATAGAGGGCGCTTTCTCGCTGCGCAACCCATGCGTCGCTGCAGACTCACAGCGCATCATCGGCTCAGCAGAACGCTGCAACTCCAAATCAAGAGGAAAAACAAAAGGATAAACCAAAGCAACAGGAAAAAATAATTAACAAGTAAGAGTTAGAGGGTTCTTACTGTGATTTGTTTGCTTACTGCATCCAATCCATATCTTTTTTTAAATCACTATTTTGGGCGATATTAAGTTGCACAGAGGAAGTATAAATAAAACTGTTGTCTTTCGTCAATTACTTTTTATTCCTCTGTTTGCTTGTTTTTTGTTCTTCAAAAGGTATTAACAAGACAGAAGAACTCAGGCATGAAGCCTCTTTTTTTGTTTTGTTTTTTTGCTGGCAGTTACAAACCCGTTACCATATTTTTGGACTTTGTCTGGGGGTAGCGGCCGCAGCTGGAAGAAGAGGAGAGGACTGATGCTGCCCTAGTGTTCCTTTCCGTCAGACCGCACCTACGCAGGAATAGTGTCACCCACCTGAAACCTTCTAAATAACAATATCAGTGGTGGAAGAAACCAAAAGAGACAAAATAAGAAAACAAGAGCGTTAGTAAAAGTCGACAATCAATACATTTGTTTTATATGGATATAAAAAATATTCACAAAAACAAAGAGATAAAAGAAAAATAATAAAATATCCTACTCAATTTCCAACCATGCAATTAACAGCAATTGAACTTTTAAAGTGATAAGGAATTGCTTATGAAGGGATGGGAGAGAAGAAAGGCTTTGTGTTACACTTTCAATTAATGTTTATTCATCCTCTTTTAAGGGACGTAAAAGGAGGGAGGCTAACTGGCTTGATCTTCCCCAAATGAACTGAAAAACATGTCCTTATGAATAATAATCATACCATTAATGGAAACACAAAAGGGAGAAAATCATTCTTTCCATCATTTCCTTATTATTTTTTTTAAACTCTTACATGGTATAATACATTGCTTGATTTATCCTGTCCTGCCTTCTTGAATCCTGCCCAATGGGTAAAGAACAAAAGTCTGTGGTTTAATGATTTGTATCTAGAAGCATCCACAGCTCTGAAATAAAGAGGTCAATGCTTGTGCTGCGCGTGTAATTCTTTCTCTCTATCATCGCATCTGACGCGTGCAGTGGAGTGCAGATTAGGAGCTGCCTGCCTGGCACAGCCCAGGGCGAACATCACCACAGTGTCAACAACGCACAACACCACCTAAACCTCCCAAGTGCTACTCAGCCAATCAGGGCGAAAAACGGAAGAGTGGAAAAGTGATATTTAAATCTAAATATGGATGACAAAGGCCAAAAATACAGCCTAGTTGTTTACTAGAACACTGTGGAGCCCTGAAAGGGTATCGGTAAGCTTGGCTGGAGAGTCAGGCAAGCAGCTCTGAGCGCGCACACTCCACGAGCCCTGAGCGAGCGCGCGGGGGGGCAGAGCGACAGAGCGGACATGGAGGGGTGCTGGAACCCAGGTGCTCCTCCCCACTCCTCCCCCCTGAGGCAACAAATAAGAGGGCTTCTAACCAACAAGCAGAGAACTTTCTCTGCAACTTTAATCTCCCACAAATCTAAAAATCTACAAGTGTACTCATCTGGTTAAGAGCAAGGAAAGCTTTTATTGTTTTGTACATGGGGGAAATAAATACATAAATAAAATAAAATGACCCAATAGGGTCATCCAAATCGAGCGCTTTCAAAGAGTACTGAATAAATGCCAATTTGTTTGACAAACAAAATTTTAACCAGTTCTGAGTTGGAAGCCATCTTATTTTTAGCATAGCAAATATCACTAATTTCATATAAAATCCATTGTGTTTTGTTCAAGACCGAGCCAGCATAATCCCTCCATAACTCTAAAGAAAAATAAAAAATAAAAATAAAAAAAAGAGCATGCCAGAACAACAATTTTGTTTTAAAGGTTTCCCCTTTGGTGAGAGACAGAAGGACCCAGCCTTTCTTCCTGTGTGAAGGGGCACTGACTGAGAAACTAGATCAGAATGAAGCAGTGTTGAAAGACAGCAAAGCAGAAGGAGTGAGAGAGGGCAGCAGGATGGCAATGAGGAAAATATGGCTACTTTAAACTTGTCAGTATATATAAATATTTAATAAAATAATATAAAACACAACACTGAAGATAAAGAGGTCCCTGTGAGTGCAATGAAAATGTTTGGTGCTTTTGGTCTTAAATTAAACCACCCTGATGGTGTGGTAGTAGAAGGTGCACATAGAGCATTCTGCCCTCTTTGGAACTTGTAGCACTAGCTGTGTTGCTACGTCTGCTGACAGCAGACTGAGTGATGGTGTGGGCCTAAAGTGAAGGACAGGTGAAACGGTAGGAAGAATTAAAAAGTAGAAAGCGCCATATGACTAGAAAGCAGATAGAGATCTTAGTGTGTGTTTGGGGTCAGGGAAGCACTCACTCCCGAAGTACAGTTTTAAAAAGTTATGAGGGAACTCAAAATAAGCTAGTGTCTAAAGAAAAAAGCAGAGAAAACCGAAAGAAATAAAGAAACGAAAATAACACTGAACATCATGCACACGCCGACATGTCAAAACAGACCTTTGCCTCTTCCAAACGCCCAAGAGCTTTAAGAAGGTTGCCCAAATCGCTGCGAACACAATACAGATCCTGCAACAGAACAACAAAAAACACAATAAACAAAATACAAATATACATGTTCTTAAACTATAAAGCTGCTCACTATTAATATGGATTGCTATTAAATACTTCTTACAGGGTTGTACTGAAGAGCAGATACATAAGCCTGCACAGCACCCTCCATGTCTCCTGCTGCGACCAGTGCTGCTGCCAGGTTGATGTAACCATCGATGAAATCAGGCTTGAGGCGTAGCGCATGGCGGTAATGCTCAATCGCCTCCTGGAGTTGACCACGCTCCTTAAACACATTGCCGAGGTTCGAGTAGGCCTCAGCAAGCATGGGATTCTGTTTGATTGCCAGAGTGCTGAAGTGAGCAGACCTGCATTCCGGGGGGGGGGGGGGGGGGGGGGGGGAATAAGCCAGAAGCCAAGTGTCTTGGCATCAGATCTAAAACAGGTAATAGTCTTTAACATAAAAGATCCAATAAAACAACTGGATTTAGCCATACATGCCCAGCAAGACAGATATCCATTTATTTTAAAAAGGTATGTTCTACTTTTTGCAGATGAGAGCTGTGTAAAATCACCATCTCCTAAATAAGCTGGGTGAGAGCTCTCAGACATAGTATTTTTCCCCCAACTGTCGACACACTTTTCACAAATAACATTGAGAAACAGAAACAAGGAAATCAGTATACAGTTTTTCCTACAAGCGGCACGGTGGAGAGATGGAGTAGAAATTTGACAGATTTACATAATAGTGCCAAGTGACGTAATGTGTAATTACCTCACAAGCAGACCAGTCTGTCAAGTAAGAAAAACAAACACTGAGGACAGGCGTGCCAGTGAACAATCTCTCGTTAATGAACAAATTTTGTGAGATTTACATCATCACAAATCTAAAACGCACAATGAATGCAAATGAATCTTCCATCACCAGAAAATCAGAATCACAGTGAAACCTCTATTTATTGAAGTGTTATTGATAATACTTCAATACTAGCTAGAACTGGTAAGTGTATTGTTTATGGGATAAGTGTTCAAGATCAAGATTTTCCTTTTCGTATCACAGTGAAGGTTTCCCAGCTACCATTTTCTCAGAGGAAAAAGGGGGCAAGTATTCTAATGCAAGTCTACAGAAATTAATAAATTAACTATGCGAGTTGAAAGCTTGATCCTTGTCACTTTGGGAATCTATTAATAACTAGCTGAGGTACCAGTCGTTGACGGGTAAGAAGTTTGTAGAAATAGCTAAAAGGTTAAACATTAAAATAAGGTGATTAGCTTTACTGTAATCAGTGATATTCCAGTTTGAAGTCCACGCACAAAAGTAAAGGGTTTAAATGGTTGAGTATATTTTAGACCTTGCTTGCGCCAAGTTGTACTTCTTCCATCATCAGCCAAATACACTCCCTGTTCAGGAATCCGACAGTGAATGACAGATGAGAAATCAAAAAGGTGGATCGTATAAAGATTAGGAGGTGTTGGTTCTTCCAAGCTTACCAATGAGTTCAGCTTTTATTCTCCCTGATGCTAATGCTCAGAGCACAGGTACACACAGTAAAAATTATAAAGATGGAAATCACAAGTGATATCACGATACATAAGTGCTGATTTATAATGTATGTATGATGTAAATGCCACGAGATTTTAAGACATTGAAAAAAAAAAAAAAAAGAGTTGCAACTGAATGCAACCAATTCCTTATAATAGTTTTCTTACTTAAAAACTAAGAGCAGCATATACAAACAATACAAACTTTCTTCAAATATAAGAGTTTAACTTGTACAACTTCAGATTAGAAAATAACAGTGCAGCTGCACTTCAAGAACCCACTGGAGATGCCGGTCCTCCTAAAAGCCTTACCTGTCAAGTCTGCGACACTGGAAGTGAATAGAAGAAAGCAGCAGCAGAACACCGGTATTGTCTGGTTCCTGTCGCCAAAGCTGCATGCAGTGGCGCTCTGCTGCCTCAAAATCACCCGACTGATACTCGCGGTGTGCCAGTTCAGCCAACCCTTGGAAGGAAAGCATATGTTTTGTTGGTTCTGTGGCACCAACACAACGCGAAAGGAGGAGGGGGGGAAACAAGATGTTAGCAAAAATGGAAATGAAGCAAAAATAAAATGACAAAGAACAGAAATGACAAATAACTATCATGCTTTTTAAATAAAAGGAGCATCACACAAAGGAAAGAAAAAAAAGCAAAAACATGCTAATAATGACTGAGTCTCTCTAATAGTACGGATGTATTAATTTTAGACAGATCATTCTTTGTTTGGACATTTTACTTTGAGAAACTCATTCACTCAAGATGGAAAAAAAAAAACAAGCAATGAAAAGAAAAATTAACTGGAGAACAATTTAAAGGATGAATTCAGACAGATATTGCAGTTTTATAACTTTATGGACGAGCGTGCAAAATTAAGGATGACTACATCGTACTAATACAGGTAGTCCCTGATGAAGTTCTGTTCTAGGAGCACGATCATTAGCCTGATATGTTTTTACGTCAAACAAAGTGAGGCTTATATGCCTTTAACACAAAAATACAATGCAAAGCATACCAATCCACTTGACCAAATCTGTCTGCCATTATGTGGCCAAAAATCAATCGCGCCTAAGGAAATTAATCTCACACAAATGTAAGGGCTATCTCTGCGCCTTTTTCCACTGTATTAGACTGTGAACTCGGTGTTGAGGATTTTCCGAAATTTGGATTATTTACAAACCGCAGTCCGTTTGTATCCGTGGAAATTCGAGACTCCAATGTAAGTCGGGGACTACCTGTAGTGAGCATCTGATTTAACTAATGAGGATAACTACAGAACATAGAATATACTGCACATGAGCCAATCACTGAACTCATCCATTAAATGAAAATGATGCAGTTTGAGTGAAGAAGGGATGAAATGAATTCAACAAGAAACAATACAGATGCCGACCAATGCTAACAATCAATGGTCAACTGCATTACAACCATCTGAAGTACACAAAGAAAAACATATTTAACAAGGTTCTGTTTGTTTTTGCATGTGCGTACGCCTAACCAACACACCCATATTAAAACTTACTTCAGCTGTAGGGAAAAAGAAGTGATTTAATGGCACCTTGGGAATAACAATCACAGCATAAAACCTGAGACTACTTTCATATATCTATGAACACATCTATCTTACTTCTGCTCATCATGAAAACCTGATCATACAGAGAAGTAATTGCTTACTGATGAATGGCTTCACTGAATCTGTTGCACTTTGTTCATTTACACACATGGACAAAATTGTTGGTACCCTTCGGTCAATGAAAGAAAAACTCACAATGGTCACATAAATAACTTTAATCTGATAAAAGTAATCATTTTTAAAAATTCTATGAATGTTAACCAATGAAAGTCAGACATTGCTTTTCAACCATGCTTCAACAGAATTATTTTTAAAAAATAAACTCATGGAACAGGCCTGGACAAAAATGATGGTGCCCCTAGAAAATACTGAAAATAATGTGACCAAAGGGACATGTTAATTCAAGGTGTGTCCACTCATTAGCATCACAGGTGTCTACAATCTTGTAATCAGTCAGTGGGCCTATATATAGGGCTCCAGGTAGTCACTGTGTTGTTTGGTGACATGGTATGTACCACACTCAACATGGACCAGAGGAAGCGAAGGAAAGAGTTGTCTCAGGAGATTTGAAAGAAAATTATAGACAAGCATGTTAAAGGTAAAGGCTATAAGACCATTTCCAAGCAGCTAGATGTTCCTGTGACTACAGTTGCACATATTCAGAAATTTAAGATCCATGGGACTGTAGCCAACCAACCTCCCTGGACGTGGCTGCAGGAGGAAAATTGATGAGAAATCAAAGAGACGGATAATCCGAATGGTAACAAAAGAGCCCAGAAAGACTTCTAAAGAGATCCAAGGTGAACTTCATGCTCAAGGAACATCAGTGTCAGATCGCACCATCCGTCGTTGTTTGAGCCAAAGTGGACTACATGGGAGACGACCAAGGAGGACACCATTGTTGAAAACAAATGATAAAAAAGCCAGAATGGAATTTGCCAAACTACATGTTGACAAGCCACAAAGCTTCTGGGAGAATGTCCTATGGACAGATGAGACAAAAATGGAACCTTTTGCCAAGGCACATCAGCTCTACGTTCACAAATGGAAAAATGAAGCATATCAAGAAAAGAACACTGTGAAACATGGAGGAGGCTCTGTTATGTTCTGGGGCTGCTTTGCTGCATCTGGCACAGGGTGTCTTGAATCTGTGCAGGGTACAATGAAATCTCAAGACTATCAAGGGATTCTAGAGCGAAATGTGCTGGCCAGTGTCAGAAAGCTGGGTCTCAGTCACAGGTCATGGGTCTTGCAACAGGACAATGACCCAAAACACACAGCTAAAAACACCCAAGAATGGCTAAGAGGAAAACATTGGACTATTCTAAAGTGGCCTTCTATGAGCCCTGACCTCAATCCTATTGAGCATCTTTGGAAGGAGCTGAAACATGCTGTCTGGAAAAGGCACCCTTCAAACCGGAAACGACTGGAGCAGCTTGCTCATGAGGAGTGGGCCAAAATACCTGCAGAGAGGTGCAGAAGTCTCATTGACAGTTACAGGAATCGTTTGATTGCAGTGATTGCCTCAAAAGGTTGTGCAACAAACTATTAAGTTAGGGGTACCATCATTTTTGTCCAGGCCTGTTCCATGAGTTCATTTTTTTTTATAATTCCGTCGAAGCATGGTTGAAAAGCAATGTCTGACTTTCATTGGTTAACATTCATAGAATTCTTATTTATTATTACTTTTTCAGTCTCATCTTTTTTTTTTAATGAACAAATAAATGAATGAACTAATACAAGAAACCTTGCTTAACCTGTGACTGTTGCAAAGTACTCACACTGGAGACTCCTTCCAAAATGCGAAATAAATGTTTTCCTCCCACAAGAAATAATTCTTCACAATATATTTTTTTTAACGTTTTAAAGCATCTGTCACTGTTGGATCAGTAAGCTATTCCTTGCATTGTGAATAATGACAATGTCTATTTTTGATAAAATGTTGTATGCATTAAAAATTTTTTTTTTTAGATTTTTCTAAAAAGAAAACCAATTAATCTTTGTTTCTCTTATATATTTAACATTGTATTTAATTAAGCAAAAGTACATTCTACTTTAAAAGTACAATTAATCGAGTAAATTTTTGGTAGAATACTCTATTACTAAAATATTTGATAGCTACAGCCCTATTATGTAGCATAAAATTTTTTTGCGTATTTTTTTTTTATATATATAGATTTGCCAGTTCTTCAAGCAGCTCCAACTGGCATGATCCCTAAGGTGAAAGCTCTTTTGATACCAGATTTGATTGGAAATAACTAGTATGTTTGTTTTAATATATTTTTGTAGTATAACTAGTGCAAGAAGCAGCATGGTGACGTAATGGTTAGCACTGTGGTCTCACAGCCCCAGGGTTTAATTTCCACCTTTAGTCCGGGTGTTAGAAGACTGATTGTTTTCCCCATGCGTAGCATATTTCCTCCAGGTACTCCGATTTCCTTCCACAGTCTAAAGACATGCAGATTAGGCTAACTGGCGCCCCCAAATTGCCTGTAGTGTATTTGTTTGTGAGAGCGTGCATGGGTGCCCTACACCCTGTACAAGGAGTACTCTGCCTTATGCCAAAAGTGTCCTGGGATAGGTTCCAGCCCCTCCCCCGCTGCAGCATAAGCGGTATAGAAAATTGATGAACAAATAAATAAATGAACTAATACAAGAAACCTTGCTCAACCTGTGACTGTTGCAAAGTACTCACACTGGAGACTCCTTCCAAAATGTGAAATAAATGTTTTCCTCCCACAAGAAATAATTCTTCACCATATATATTTTTTTAACGTTTTAAAGCACTGTTGGATCTGTGATTAGTCTTTCAGCCTATGTTCTAGCAATCCATGCCGCGCATGCGCAGACCAGAAGGCTTGGGTTCTGTTTCGCTCAATTTGATTACGTAGTGGGAGCATTTGTGATAGACATCCCTATCAGAAAGCGCTCCCCGCCATTTCTATAAAATAAACAGCTATAAGAAAGTATCTAACAATCCACCTCTTTCTGTTATAGTACATTTACATATTTAGCTTTTTTCCGATGGTGGAGCACGAATGGATAGACTCTGACATCAATTCACAGCAACCTATCAATTAATCAACCCCTTGTGATTAATCAGAATACTTCGTTTTAAACACTAACAATTCTATAGACAATTAACGTAGTGAAATGCGTAGATTATATACTCTTTAGATGAATGCTCTTGTTGTGCAGGTTACCTGTGCTGTCGGCCACGTTTCCCACCGAGCTCGCCATCTCTCCGCCTGGCTTCGGGTCTTGCAGACTGGTCGTCAGTGTGACAATAAATAAGCTACTAACGTTAGTTCAAATAAATACTATCACAAAGGGAGGTGAATGGGGCCTGTTTAATTAATCGACATTAAAATCCGAGCTACAGTATTAAATACAACGCCGTTTCTCCCCTTGTTCTCTAGCTAGCTAGCGATGCTAATTAGCTAAATGAAGAACACTTGTTTTAAATCACAAGTACAAACCTAACCCTACGTCGAATTATTCTTGATTGTTTTAGTGTATTTGGCGGTATTGGTGTCTGTCCCGGCTCAAATATAAAAACAGCAGCGTTTGTGAAAAGCAAATGCACTAGCTTCTATTTCCACCATCGCAGTCCTCCTGCTAACAATAACCTAAAACAAAATGGCGGCGGAAGGCGGGACTACTTTTGATATTTAAAAAAAAAAAACTAGATCCCGATCTGACTCATTTAAAAGGTGAAAAAAGACATTAATATAATTAATTAATAGTAGTATCAATACAATAATACTATTAGATTTATACATAGTGCACATTGAATTGCTCAAGAATGCAAAAACATTTTTATTTCAAGATACTTTTGTTATAAGGCGGTGGAGGAACCCAGGAAAAGTTTTAGTCGTGCTTAGATTTACGTGGGAAGGCTGTACAAATGCGCACAGCACTGCGGCAAATCTGGAAGATGCCGTTAGACATTTTCAGAGAGAGAGAGAGAGAGAACGCGAGTTCATACATTTAATATATCAAACAATGTTAAGATGTGTACTTGACTGCGCCTATTATATTTATTGATCAGCTTCTAAAAAGATTAGAAAGCTAGACATTGTGCAGGTAAATGCACTCAGACATTGCTATGGGGCATTTAGGTCATTTCCAACCGCTGCCCTGCTTATCACTCACTCACAGGGGCCTCGACCCTATCCCAGGAGACACAAGGCGGGGTACACCCTGGACGGGGTGCCAATTCTTCACAGGGCACACACATAAACACACTCGCATGCTCATTCACACTGGGCAATTTGGGAACACCATTTTATCCTTATCTGCTTGTCTTTGGACTCTGGGAGGAAACCTTTTGCTAATGTAAAGTACCATGCCTTAATTTAAACTTTATACCAGAGGAAGAAACGCTTGTGATAAGCCCGAAATTAGGGCAGTAGCTCAAAAGTGCAATGAGGTCATATCTATAAATATACTCTGGTGGTTTGAGGGATCCAGAAAACAGGACAGTTGGATATAAGCACACCGTACGTAGAAATTTAAATTGAATGCGCACTCTGTTTTTGCAGGAAAGCTAATAATAATAATAATAAATTTTATTTATAATGCACTTTATATTTGAGGCAAATCTCAAAGTGCTACAAATTATTTCTGCTCAAAAGCTCTAATAAAAAGGTAAGTTTTAAGACCAGATTTAAAATCATCAACAGTCTATGGCATCCTCAGATACTCAGGGAGAGCATTCCACAGTCTAGGTGCCGCCGAGCAAAAAGCCCGATCTCCCATGGGATGAAGCTTGGTCTTCGGAGGTTTCAGACGATGACCTGAGACAGAGCGGAGGTTTCGTGAAGATGTATGTGAAGTGGTAAGTTCTTTGAGATAGGGAGGGGCATCACCATAGATGCACTGGTGGGTAAGAAGGGCAAACTTGTATTCAATTCTGAATGAAACAGGCAGCCAATGAAGAGATTTGAGGATGGGCGTAATATGATAATTTTTACGTGCCCGCATCAGGATCCTAGCAGCGCAGTTTTGAATATATTGCAGCTTTTGAAGGCTTTTTCCAGAAGTCCCAATGAGGAGAGCATTGCTGAAGTCCAGCCTGGAGGAGACAAACGCATGGACTAACTTTTCCGCATCTGCAAATGTAAGTGCTGGACGCAGTTTAGCAATGTTCCTGAGGTGAAAAAAAGATGTCTTACACAGATGTTTGATATGGGATTCATACGTCAAATGAGAGTCTATTTTAACCCCGAAGTTAATAACAGATGTCGACAGTGGGATATTCTGACCGGAAAAGGTGATGCTAGTGATGTTGGATGTCCTAACCTGGTGTGGGGTGCCTACTAAAATAGCTTCAGTCTTAGAACTGTTCAGCTGCAGGAAATTTTGCTTCATCCATGACTTTACCTCCTCCAAACAGAGAGTCAAAGTGGGTGATGGCGGAGTAGATGAGGAGGTTGAATTTATCCTGAGGTAAAGCTGAGTATCATCAGCATAGCAATGAAAAAAAATTTTGTGCCGGCTGATGACACAGCCCAGAGGAAGCATATACAATATAAACAACATAGGACCGAGCACTGAACCCTGAGGAACACCACAGGTAACACTGTGTGTAGCGGATTTAGCGGCTCCCAGGGCAACATGCTCCGTTCTTCCGGTGAGATAAGATGTGATCCAGTTGTAAACAGAGTCAGAGAGACCTACAGTATGACATAATCTGTGAAGAAGAATGTTGTGATCAACAGTATCAAAGGCCGAGGTTAAGTCCAACAGAATGAGTAGTGATGGAGAGCCAGCATCCGCCGACATCAGCAGGTCATTCGTGACTCTTACCAGAGCAGTTTCCACGCTGTGACAGGGGCGGAAACCAGACTGGAATTTCTCAAACAAATCATTTTGTTTCAGATGAGACTGAATCTGTGCAGCGACGACTTTTTCCAGCACTTTTGAAAGGAAAGGGAGGTTAGAAATAGGCCTGTAGTTTGCAAGCACTTCTGGATCTAAGATGGATTTCTTAAGAAGTGGCCTGATGACAGCAGTTTTCAGTGAAGGGGGAACATAGCCAGACTGGAGAGATTGATTTATGATCCTGGTAATCAGGGGACTTATAGCACAGAGGTTGGATTTAACCAGAACTGCTGGAAAAGGGTCCAGAGCACAATTTGATGGTTTCATCTTTCTGATAATGACCTCAACCTCTTGCTGCGAAACGTCAGAAAAACAGCTGAAATGTTGAAAAGTCCCTGGCCGTGGGTCATCCATCAAGTCAGGCAGTGCAGAGGAACTGGAAATTGACGAGCGGATGGTGTCCACTTTTTTCAGGAAAAAAGTAATGATGTTATTGCATCTCTCCTCTGTAGCTTCCAGATGAGATTGAAATTGCGGTTTCAGGAGGCGATTAATAGAAGAAAACAGTTGCTTTGAATTTCCAGAGTTATTGTTAATGATATTTGAGTAAAACTGTGATCTTGAAGCTCTCAGCGCACTTGCATAGGCCTTCTGATGTTCTCTATAAACTTGCTTGTGAACAGCGAGTCCTGATGCCTGTACACGTCGCTCAAGAACACGCCCAGCTGTCTTCATCTTCCGCAATTCACACGTATATCCAGGGGCTGAACGTGAGAAGCAGACCCTTCTATGTATGACAGGGGCATGGAGATCGAGGAGACTGCTGAGGGATTTGTTGTAAAAGTCCACTGACTCGGTGACTGAGGAACATTCAACAGAGGAGAGATACTGAAGATCTTTGCTCAGAGTGTCTGGGTTGATCTTTTTCAAATTTCTGTAACATATTTGCCGTTTTGTTTTAGTGGGGGAACAAGGGAGTGACAGCTCCATTGAAATGACATTGTGGTCAGACATCCCCAGATCATACACCAAAAGGTTGCTAATAGGGACAGAATTTGTAATAACCAGATCCAGGATATGACCTCTGGAATGTGTAGGAACATGAACATGTTGTTGAAGATTTAGGCAGTCCAGTAGATGCAAAAACTCAGCTGCTAAATGGCAGGAGGGGGTGTCTACATGAACATTAAAATGAACATGAACATTAAAATCACCAAGTATTAATATCAATAGTATCAAGTATCAATAGTGCTGGAAGAAGTGGTACAGAAAGATGTAAGAAAATCATAGATCTCTGTGATAAACACTGGGTTTGGTTTAGGGGGTCGATAAATAAGCAGTATTGTGATGGGAAGAGAGACTTTAAATTTAAATGCAAGGCATTCAAATGAAGACAGCGTAGGTCTGTCTTCATTTGAATGTCGGTATAGTACAGCTAAGCCACCACCACGTCCAGTGCTGCAGGCTTTCTCCAGGTAGCTATAGCCGGGAGGACATGCCTCATTTAATGCTAAAAAGACCTCAGGCTGATGCCATGTTTCTGTTATACACATAAAGTTGCTAGCTTATACACATAGCTAGCTTATACATATATACGTATAGCTTATACATATAGCTAGCTTATACATAGCTGCTAGCAATTCTCTGGAAACTGTAGTGGCCAGAGGACACTTCTTTTGGCTGTTCTCGTTAGCAGGTCTATAAACCTCCTCCTGGGCCTTCCTCTTCTCCGCTTCCTCTTCTCCTCTTGCATGGCAGGTCTTTCGCTAACAGTCTCCTTCCTATATACCCCTCTTCCCTTCTCTGCACATATCCAGACCATCTTAATCTGGCCTCTTTAACTTTGTCTCCAAACCATCCTCCATACATTGTCCCTCCAATATGCTCATTCCTAATCCTGGCCATATGATTTCAATCATATCATCTTAAGCTCTGCCACCTCCAGCTCTGCTTCCTGTCTTTTTTGTCACCAGCAACATCTCCAAACTGTTAGTGAACAGAGGAAACCGAAACGAAACCATAAAACCTTTTTAAAAAATAAGGACTTTTATGTTTTTTGGATTATGGACAGATGATACAAAACTGTAAATAGTCCTTGTTTGTTCTGATTCAGCAGCACTGATAGACTCAAGGCAAAGGAAATCAAAAACTCTGTCTGACCTTATTAATGAGATAATATCAGTCCTGTACAGAATTAAGAGACGCAGAGGTGAAATAAAGTTATGGGGTGCCTGACCATGATGGAATTAAGGGACGCTCAAAAAAAATGGAGATAGACATTAAAATTAAAATTAAAATCGAATCCAAATTTTTATTAAAATAAAATTTTTATTTTTCACATACACAGTACGATATGCAGTGAAATGCTTATACGACTGCCTGTGACCTTGCACTAAAGAGAACAAAAAGAATAAAGCGTCAGTAGAAAAGAAAGTTATGGAATAAAGTAAAAAATTAAATAAAGAAAACTCTAGCTATGGAAATATAGCTATAGAAGAAAAAAATTAAAAATGTAATATAAAAATATATACCCATATAACATTACTGTTTCTCCAGAGAGAAAGAGAGCGCACGCAAGAGAGTGGAACATGGAGGGACAAAAAAATCAAAGACAACAAATTTAATAACTGAAAGCAATTGAAAGGATGAATTCCAACAGATATTGCAGTTTCATAACTCAGCATATATAGGAACTTATGAAATAACATTGCACTTGTACCTGTCAATGATAAATTGCATTACAACCATCTGAGGTACACACATAATTTCATTTAAACTTTATACCATTGGTATTTGAGATATTTGAGATTGGTAGAAAGATATTTAACAAGGTTCTGTTTGCTCTTACATGTACATATGCCTAATATTAAATGTTAATACACCTATATTAAAACTTCCTGCAGCTATAGGGAAATATATGTGATTTAATGTCCACTAATGAATAATAATCAATGCATAAACATTTAGACTACTTTCATATACTAGTCAAATGTGACTTAAATTGTAAGAGAAAATTTATATTTCTTTATCGATAGAGAATTTTGCTTCTTTTAAGTAATCAATTCCTAAAACTAGCTAAATTATCTTCCAGTAGAAAAAATATATATATAATTGAAGTAAAATTTGATTAGAAATACGCTTAATAATCTTATATTTGGTGGTAATTTTATTAGGACTCAAGCACTATGACATCAGCATGATGATGGCACGACTACGACATCATCGCCATGGCTCTGATAATGCTTTAATAGTGCTGATGTCATAAATGATGCCGTAAACTTATGCCATATACAGTGACATCAGCGTCTGGGGCTTTTTAGAGGTCTTTAGTGTGCTCAAAAGGCACACAGTTCAGGCGGCATTGTGTTTTGGAGGTCCTAACATGTTCAAAAGGCACAGGTTGTGTGGTGCATCCAGATGGCAATGGCACAGATGCTTGGTCACACTCATCGTTGCTAGCAACTATATTTTTAAGAAATTGTGACTAAATGTAACTATATTTAATCCATTAGTTATATATATATATATATTTTTTTTTTTTGCAGGGTATCTATCTTTTTACAGTTCATTATCAAAAGTTACTGATTGGAGTTACTGCTTACTGATGACTAAATTCTCAGAATCCATTGCACTTTATCCATTCATAGAGCCCATGGAGTTTAATACCTCTTCCAGATAAATGGATTGTGTGAATTTTTTCAAGTTTATCATCATTGCAACTATTGTGATCATTGGTAGCCCAGCTAGGAATTAAACAACTTGTCACAGATGGAATCTCTGCCAGCAATTCTTTAGGAACTGTAGTGCACAGAGGATACAAGCCTGCAAAATGTCCTTATTTAATTTTATTCAGCATTGATGTTCTAAAGGCAGGGGAAATCAAAAGCTTGACCTGAAATTACTAATAAGATAAAAAAACAGTCCTCTACAGAATTAGGAGAAGCAGAAATTAATTTAAGTCATGCTTGGTATTGGCCATGCTGGAATTCAGGGAAATTAAATATCACATGATATAGCAAAGTCAATCCTCAATAAAACGGAAATGGACATTAATGTTTATCTAGGAAGAATGAAATTCAGAAGAAAAATCAGGGAAGGAGTGTTGCTAGCAATTCTCTGGAAACTGTAGTGGAATGATTATACAAGCCTGCTAAAAGTCCTTATTTGAGTCCTGGAATTGAGGGAAATGAAATGGCAGATGCTTATAACAAAGTCAACCTTAAATAAAATAGAGATAGACATACATTTTTCTCTATTGAGAGTGAAATATAGAGGAAAAATCAAAGTAGCCTTTAAAAGAGAATGGCAAGAACACTGGGAGAGGAAATGAAGAGGAATGCCTTTTTACTCTCTTCAAACTCAGGTCAAAGGAGGTATTTGCAAGTCAAAGTCAAGTCAAAGAGTCAAAGGTTTAAATCAGTATTTGAAGTTTCTACGATACCATCCCACCAGACTGTGCAGAAATTTTTATGTTTTTCAAATAAATCTTTTGTTGGCCAAAATAGGAAGCACCACATGACTGCAAATGCAGTTATACAGAAAAAGCATGATACAGAACTATATAAAAATATGAAATGTGACAGAGCTAGCTTTTTTTTTTTTATCCTGTGGAGGGCAGTAATACGCTTAGTATGTAGTAAAACATACAATACATTGTAGGTGCAATGGCGTTTCCAGGTTATTCCTGGTGTATAATTGGGATTGTGAATGTGCGTGCTCTGCATCACGTCCAGTGTGTTCCCTGCCTTGTACCACGAGCTGCCCTGATTAGGCCCCAGGCCCCTCATGACCCTACATAAGAATACGCTATATAGAAAAAAAATTAATGATCACATAGGCATAGCTATGTGCACATAGCACATAGGCTAGCAGCCAGCAGAGGGCAAGAAAGGACAGAGGTCCAAACCAAGCACAGTAGGAGCCCTTATGCAACACGAATAGCTTCCCGCTACAATTCTATGAGCTATGTGGTGAGCATGTTTTTACGTTGGAAACCTGACCATTTAAATGTGAAACAGATGAAGTGCTTTCTGTGTCAGAGATGAAATTCTGCGTCAGATATGAAATCAATTTGGCCAGGTGAAATACCAAACAGGATATCATTTGTGGCATGAGGACAACGTGCAATGCTGAAAAGCAAAACCTTCACTTCATTGCTCTTTCATTGCTTAATGTCATTCAGCATCACCAGTATACTAATCACCGGCCTGATCACCTGTCATCATCTCCACCTGTTTCTCACTGCTTCATTCCTTAAAGTTAAATAGTTATTCTGCTTGCATGATTCATGTGAAACTACTCAGGTAAAGGGCTGGACAGAAATTGAGATAAAAAGAAAGTCTGGCTCTGTTGAAGCAAATATGAAGAAATGAGTGGGTGCTCAAGACCTTTGTATTTGCACGCTGCTGAGGCAAGAGCAGAAGGAACATTGCGTTGAAGTCTGCAAAGAACTCCATCAGCGTGCCGTGCACCCATCCTTTATGTTGAGGATCATTACCTGTGACAAACCTTGGATGTACTGTATGAGTACGACCCTGAGAAGAAGCAGTAGTCTTCACAGTGGAAGAGCTCGTCATCTCCACGACAGGTCTGTAGTTCAACCAAGTGCTTTTTTAACATCTGTGACATTGTGCACCAAGAATTCATGTGTGCAAATTCTACTTCCAGGTTTTAAGGCCTCTGAGGGAGGACATGCGGTGAAAGCGACCAGATCCGTGATGTGGTATCCTCAAAACTTTTTTGTTCTCCCCTTGTACCACAATCACAGCAGAAGGTTTAAACTTTTAAATTGATCATGCCCTGTACCCAACTAATTGACACTAGGGTATTAAATAGTGTGTGTTGTACACAATATTACACTAATATTAATTAATGTGGGCAGCGGTAGCTCAAACTGTGAAGCCTGTCGGGTAGTGATTGGAGGGGCTGTGGGTTCAAGCCTCAGCATGGCCAAATTGAGCCCTTGATCAAGGTCCTTCAACCCATCGGCTCCAGGGGTGCTGTAACCTCTCTGACCCCAGTTTCCTAATTGGGATATGCAAAAAATTATGTGACAATTAATTCAATATTTATTCATTTTATTTATTTAATTATATTCTTAGTGTTCCTCTTTACTTCTCATTCATTCATTTGTTTGTTTGTTTGTTTGTACATACAATATGCTGGTCTGATATTAGTTTCAGCTCATATCCCATTCAGTGTAATAAGATTTGACAATAATGTTGTCCACCTTTCTTCCCAACCATTCCATTTCTCTTCAGAATTCTATGTTTCTTTTCTTTCAAAAAGCAAACACACCACCAACCTATTCACCCCGGCTTCTTGCCCCAACCTCTTGGCCTGATTGACATGTCAAAAGAGCCACTAAACCACAGACCCAAGATGTGAGAGTCTCATTAACTTCCCATGTTTTTCTCTTCCCTCCCAGAGTCCAAGTGCAACTTTGTTTGCCTCTCGTCAGCTTTGTATGGGAATGGGTTGACATCATCGGCCCTGATGAGGCGGCAGTGTTTGCTCAGTGCACCCCAGTTCAGTGTGGGAGTTTACCTCTATTCCGTGTTTGCCTACTACACTGCTTGGCTGTTGCCTTGGGGAAAAAAAGGCTTTGTCGGGAGTGATGTCATGGTCCTGTCCTCAGCAATCGCATCTGACATGCTTTATCTTTGTGCACGCTTGGTTCTGACCAGACGGAGATGGTCATCTCTTTTGATGTGCCAGCGTCACGTTTTCCACTTAGTCAATCCTTTCACACGAGGATATTTTAGGAACTACAACTAACCCTCTCTGCTGGATTTGTGTTTCATCATTGATAGTTTTTACGACACTACACTGGTGGTAATTTAACCTGAGTATTGAGTATGAGTATTACTCACTCACTCATCATCTATACCGCTTAATCCTGTATTCAGGGTCACGGGGGGCCTGGAGACTTAAGGCACATGGCAGGGTACACCCTGGAGGCGACAGTGCTAACCACTACACCACCGTGCCGCCAGTATGAATATTAGAGTAACTCAAAACAATAGTGAAATATTGTTTAATTCTCAGGCACTTTAGCGTGCAAGCTAAAATCTCAGGTTTGTTGGATTTAGTGATAAAAAAGTGCAATAAAGTTACAGAGAGTGAAAGACAAAGGTGTACAGTAAGTGCTTGTACTGTAAACAATGTTTGTTCACTGTTTATTTTACACTTTATGTAATGAACATTTGAATTGAAACTTTTTCAATGGATTTTAACTATTGAAATAGTGAGTCCTGTAATATGCTTGTGGTAACACACACAAAAAAATCTATTGATAGAATAACCTGGTCATTCAGTACATTCATGTAGTCAGATGACTGCATTCATTTTATGGCCACATAAAGTTGCTGAGCCTAGACCTGACCAAACGAAGCAACCCCGAATCATTAACACTGCCTCCAGAGGCTTGTACAGTGGGAACTATGCATGATGGGTGCATCGCTTAATGTGTTTACCCTGATGCACCCATCGCTCTGGAGTACGGTTAATCTGGGCTTTTCCATTACTCTTAAATCCAATCTTTATGCCTCATAACAAACTGAAGGTTTTAGCCTCATTAACTCTGATTAGCCTCATTAACAAGTGGTTTTCTTAGGGACACACAGTTGTTAAGTCCCAATCCTGTGAATTCTTGTCACATTGTGCATTGTGGAAATTTTCTTACTTTTACTATTAAACAAAGCTGTGGGCCTCCGAGTGGCGCAGTAGTAAAGTGCTCGCCCTATCATCCAGAGATCATGAGTTCGATTCCCGTGTGATGCTGTAACGTCTCAGAGCTGGAGGTCTAGAGAGAGCTGATTGGGCGAGCCCTCTCAGAGGGGAGGGATGAGAGGTACTTAATGCTCCCACATTAATCACGGCTCTAGAGCCAATCAGGGGCGCCTGTGAGCTCACGCAACAGAAGGAGCGGATAGCGCTGTCCTCCGAGTGTGTTATGCCGCCCACACTCGATCAGTTCGAAAAGATCTATCGGAGGAAACATTTGATAGTCTTCGGCCCTCCAGATTGAGTGGTAGTAGTAGCCTACTAGGAATTGGATGCACTAAATTAGGGAGAAAATCTGGGAAAAATCTAAAAAAAAAAAAAGAAAAGCTTTTCAGAGATCTCAGATCCTGGTCATCCATGATGTTTTCTCTCTCATCACATTTCTTCCATAAAGCATCTCCTTCGTTGTTTTGTTCGGTTGAAGCAGGCCCTTCTGAAACAGCAACTGTTGTTGTTCAGGAGGTGTATAAGTGCCATGGCAGAGCGCACAAGAACAACTAAAATAGCTAAGTGTTCCCTTTATGTTTCTTTTCCATCTCCTGTTCTAAGGTAACTAAAAACCAATGAATGGATAAATGAATGAATGTGTAAACAATGAATAAAACAATGATGTTTAACACACCCTATAGACCTCCTTTGGAATATAGTAGGGGTCTTCAATTCTATCCCCAAAGGAATCGTGTGTGGTTCCAGGCTTTTGTTTCTGCCGAATAGAAGTCTCACCTACGAGACGTTTGACGACCAATGTCGTGTGATCAAACACGTAGAGTCAGGTGTGGATTCTGCAATCACAGTGGTCCTTTGTGAATAAATGTGAAGACCATTACTGAAGGCATACAGTAGTGGTCATGTTGTACTCTCAGCGTAGGTACAATGACTCAGTGTTGCTTTGTTACTAGAAAAAATCTATATATAGTCTATTTGTCAAGCGGTCAAACCTGACACCGATGACAAGATGGGTCTAATAATAGCCTGTTACTTTTGTATTGTTATGAATGAATTTGCCTCTAGAGGGCCAACATGACTTGGCATTTCTACATAGCAAAGCCCTGCTGATATTTTATATTTCACAGACACACCTACAAATGAGTCACATCTACTAGAAAAGATGGACAAAACCTGGTATTACCCCCGCCACCCAAAGCCCCCCCCCCAATACTTAATAAACCTCAAGCAGGAGTACTCTTGCCTTTCCGTGTTAAGGTATTTTAAGACTTCTTTCAGAGAAATTCAGCCATTTTGAGATTTTTGGACTTGGGTGAAGATGACATGACATTATCAGCTGTAATATAAAGCATTACCTGTATTCTATTAGGCGAGCCCCTAGACTGATACACTCTTAGGATACACTGCTTCCTGTACAGCACACGAAGGCTGAAGAAGAAAGTCAACTAAAGCTTGTTCTGTCATTTCAAGTCCTGTCCGATATTGCGAGTTGACCTACCCTTAAATGTCTGTGTTGGATGGTAGAAAATATTTACTGACAAAGCGCAGTGACTATCAGTGCTTAAGTATCAGGTGTTGGATGTTTGATTCACACCTGTAACCTCTAGTTAATGCGGTTCCTACGTATGTGGGGGAAGTGATGCAAGTTTTATAACCTTATAGTTTTCCCCAGACAACACACAGGTATGTGGCAAAATGCCCCTTTTTTGAGACCTGAAGAGGTTTGTTTGAAGTCTAAAGCTGTTTTATTGGTTTGGAATGGGAAACTGTTGCATGTTTCCTGTAGATCCATGGCTCATGGAGTTTAATGAAGTTATGCCTTAAGCTATTGTTCAGGTTTGGAACTGAAAGGCCCCCAAATTCCCATGTGGCCATATTTAACTCACAAATGCGTTTCTTAAGTATCTGCATATGTTTCTCTTATTATACAGAGGAAAGGTTAAAAAAAAGAAGATATTGTTACACATGATTTCTTGAGACCAGTCAAAGCCATAACTCTCTTAAATCTAATTATTCATAAACTGTGAGGCCCTTTTATAGCCCTGACCCCTCCTTATCCTGAGAAAAGAACAGAAAAAAAACTTTACTTCTATATCCAAAATTACATTACACTAGTACAATAGTTACACTGGTTTAGAGCACTAATATATTTTATCAATATATAGATCATTCCAAAATATGCAATAATTTTAGTTATTAAGTCATTAAGTTTTGGTCTTTCGTTCCTGTGATGGTCTTCATGAGAGCCAGGGTCATCATGGTGCTTGATGGGTTTTGCAAATGCACTCAACAATACTGAAAAGCCTCCTAAATGAGCATGATGGGAGATATAACTTGCGCTTATATAACTTGAGCTATAATTAACATTAAAAGTAAGAGCATTTTCAGACGTACAATGCAAAGAAAAATTAAGGGATTGGGACTAAACAGCTGTGTAGCCTTAAGAAAACAACTTATCAGTTAGTATAATTGGGGGGAAAAGCCTTTAGCAGTTAGCTAGGGGGCATAAAGAATATACTGTGGAGCACTGGATAATGGTTATGTAGCCTGATCAGTCCAATTGTATCCTTTTCTGATATGGGATATGCATATCAGAGTGAGAAGAGAGGCAGATGAAGTGATGTACCCATCATACCTAGTGTCTACCGAACAAGCCTGTGGAGGCAGTGTTATGATCTGTTGGTCATGTCTACGATCAAAAACATTATGTCCCCCAAAAATGAGGTCAGCTGATTACCTGAGTTCCACATCAATGTCCAAACCTTAACCCCATGGAAAACCTTTGGGAGGTTCTGATAAGCTTGCATAAGCGTATCAAAATGATGCCACTGCCATAATCAAAGCAAAAGGCTTTCCAATGAAATGTTGGCGTGTGTAATGTTTTTGGCCAGGCAGTGTATGAAGCACTGTAAATCTGGTACGTTTCTCAGGACTGTCAAACAACTCAGTGGTTTATTATCCTCACCCTTTCGGAACATACTAGTACCAGTAAGAATCTAAATACTACTTTCACCCCAGGCAGTCGCAAATTTGCCAGCTTTGCCAGTCATGAAAGGATATGTGTTGGCTGAGCAACATAACTGGTTAAACAAACAAACAAATCATAATTTATTGATAATAAAAGGTGTTTGTGAAACTGTTATGAAAGCAGTATCACACAAGGTTGTGCTGTTGTAATGAATATCAGCTCTACCTCTCATGTGATATTGCCTAATTGCAATGTCAAACCACAAACACAATAAAATAAAAAATAAAAAAACAGTTATAATAGTTATGCAGTAAATATTAACACATGGATAAAGTCCCAACTTTAATTGTATATTATCTTTGCTTTACCAGCCATTTTATAATCCAATGTGTGTATGTTTCATAATGCAATGTACATCGAACTCCTGCCCGCTATTTTGCTGAGTAGGTCCTGTAATTGCATGAGTGCAAGAAAAGAAGCCATGTTTATCATTTCATTTCAGGTTGGACCTCAAGGTTGTATTGTGTTAGTCAAAAACATGGCCTGAAATCTATCAGCTTAACTAAAAAACAGATTTAAAGCACAAACCCATGCTTATTCACACTATTATAATTGTAATACAATAGAATTTCCTGTCAAATGATATGTTCATGTTTAAAACTATTTAGAATATCAGTTCTGACAATTTTGATTATTGTTTTTGTAATTCTAAACTTGTAATGGATGAGTAGCTCTCTGACATGCTTTTGGCCAGAAACTCCCTGTTTTTCTATTGATCTGTTTGAGAGCTGCAATGTCCGGAAACCCAAGTCAGCCATAAAAAAACTGCAAGACTCTTTCTGTGTGTGTGACTAAAACCGTACATGTTTTTTGTCTTATGCTGCATTTTCAAACATTTTAAAGATAATATTCAATATAACTTTTGCAATACAATGCTGGACATTTCCAAATATGTCATACACCTGTGTCTTTTTTCATGGCTTTGCCCAAGAGCTAAATTGGTATAATTTCCTTTTACCATGAAGGTGTGAATGTTCGTCTGTTTCCGCACCTTGTGACTGCGTGATAAATGCATCCAAAATTGACGCATGGACGGTTTCTTACGCAAATAGGAAATGTTAAGAACTGATTTGTTGGAAATGCTCAGCATGCCTGGTGTCCTGCCAGCAGCAGCTGCAACATATTTGACTCAAGTCCAGCCATGTACTGAATGAATAAATGATATTGTTTGTTATTTGCTTACGAAAAATGGATCATAATTGCCATAATCTTTTTCGCATAAGATTTGCAGTGTCCTGTAGTACGGTGTGAGACAGTATGTTCAGAGATCATGATGGTGCTGCCCAGATTTACTCTTATCTTTTCCTTTCAGGTTATCCTGTTTACATTAGTTTGCACTAATGTTTTTTAAGGCCAGATATGCAAGCGTCAAATCAGGAATTGTGTATGGTCAATAATGTGCAATCTAACCAGTTCTTACATCCATTCCTATTTCTTTCAAATATATCATACATTTATGCGTCGCTCCATCTTTAGGGGCCTGCCTTTGTTATATCTGACTGATGCTATAAAATTAGTTTCGATGTGTATGTGTGTGTTTTGCTTGGGGTGAGTTGCTTCTATGTACCCATGAGAAGCGGAAACGGAGTTGACCGTTGGCGGCCCTGGAACAAACTCAAGAGGAAGTTGCAGGAAAAAGGCGTCAACATCGGCTCAAGCTGCAGCCCAAATGAAAAGAAATTATAAAACAGCAGACCTGTTCATAAAGTACTCATTCCACATAAAAGACCAGAAGAACTATGAACTAATAACTAGGAATTATTTAAGAATATACTGTAAGCCTTATGTAAATAGTTGCGTATTGAAAGGCTTATTCAAATGTATACAGAACTATACTGGAGTCAGATATTTTCACCATCAGGATGCATTAGATTGAAGTAAACTATATTTGTAGGCTTACTTGTTTTTTGCATTATCAAGGTTTGAATTACACCCATTGAATTCAAGCGATCAATAGTACAGGCTTAATACAAGATCTCACTAATAAATGTAATAAATACTTATTTTAATAACACGGCACAGTGGCTTAGTGGATAGCACTCTCGTCTTGCACCTCCAAATTCTGGGTTTGATTCCTGCCTCAGGGTCAGGGAGTTTGCATGTTCTCCCTGTGCTTGGTGGGTTTCCTCCTGGTCCTCCGGTTTCCACCCTGGGTTTCCAGTTCGACCTCGCAGCCGGAGGTCTAGAGAGAGCTGATTGGTCGAGCTCTCTCAGAGGCGAGTGATGGGGGGTACTTAGTGCTCCCACATTAATCACGGCTCTACAGCCAATCAGGGGCGCTTGTGAGCTCGCGCAAGCGGAAGGAACAGATAGCGCTGTCCTCCGAGTGTGTTACGCCGCCCTCAGCGGTGAGTGAGCGAGCAGTTCGAAAGATGCGGTCAGCTGGCGTCACGTGGTTTACAGGAAACTTGTGATAGTCTTCAGCCCCAGTAATAGCCTTAATGTGGGAGCCCACTAGTGACGGGGAGGGATTGGACACGACTAAGTTAGGGAGAAAATCTGGGGGGAAAAAAAAGAAAATTCCCCATGGTGTGTAAATGAGCATGTGAGCGAGTGTGTGCATGTGTGTGTGCCCAGCGATGGATTGGCACCCCGTCCAGGGTGTACCCCGCCTCGTGCCCTAAAGTCCCCTGAGATAGGCTCCCCGCCCCCCCGTGACCGTGTATACGGGAGTAAGTGAGTGAGAGTGAGCAACTTTAAATATGCTGTGTTGTGATTTCTCCAGGTTCCCTGGACACCAGAATGATGACCACTACCATAGATAATAGATAATATACTATAGTTTGAGACCACAAGTAAATCCTTGAGAAAACAACAAACACTACATTGCTATTTACTGTATAAACAGACCGCAGTGTGGTTGCATGTTGAACTCAGTGGTGCTCCAGGCTTATAACTGGTGTTTCCTCCTCAGGAGGCTAAATCTGTATTATCGATGGGTTGCTTTGAAAACAACCACTATCAAGATGTGACAATAGGGACGGAGACAGCAAGTCGGTGCTTGCCAGCTGGGACAGAAAAAATGGTCTACACTTTCAATATCTCCATGCTGTTTATAGACCAGCCCAGACTCTATGCACAGGAGATAATGTAACAATACCAGTTAGACAAATAAATTAACCTTTGAAGAAACTGTTCCCATACTGTAACAGTTTTTATTTTGAAACCGGTTTGTGCTGAACTTAATTATGCTTGTTTACACAAAACACATTACTATTAGACATATGTGTTCTCTTCCACTCCTTAAGAGTGAGTTCTTTGTTATTCAGATTTTATATGCTGTTTAGTATAATCCTAACCCTGTACTTTTCTCCATCACTGAGGAAGCTCATGCCGCTGTGAGTTGTTTGCGTACATGGTAATTGCAGGGGCTTTCTTTTTCGAGATATAAGATACTTTGGCCAGTTTCCAAAGTAACCAGCAAGAATGAGTAATCACTTCTGATTGGTAGCCAATGATGTTAGATGTCTCACATTAGGAGTTCAGTGATTCCCAAGAGATGTTTTTAAGATTGGTCATTTGAGCCCTCGTGGCTCACTGAACCTTCACAGGAAACAAAAAACTGATCAAGCATTAAATTCTAATGTTACATAATTCCACCTGTACCTCCACGCATGACGTCAAATCAGGTTCAATAGTCAGTGTAGACAGCTGCTCGGACTGAATGTGCTTTCTGTCCATTTTCACCCCAAGTGCATTTAAAAGCCTCATTACAATTCAGGACAAACCAGAAATAGTATGGAACTACATAAGGGAAGTTTTAGCCAAAAAAAAAAAAAAGATAAATTTTAGCGAAATATCTTGCAACATTTTCATACTTGATATAAGTTGAAATAAGTTTTTTTTTTCTTTTCCACAAGCCTTTATAATTGCCTTTTGACCAAATACAAGAATTGAAATCATGCTTATGGCAGGATCAGGAATTTCCTGATCCTGAGACTTTTGGAACAGCCTGTAATTTCAGACGCTAAGCTTTAAACAAATTGCGAGACAATGAAAATGACTTTGCATTACAGTCAGATCAAAATCATATGCTTCATCCTTCTTCCAGACACTTCAATGATGATCTTTTTAATCCAAGACTTAAAGATAAGGATTAAGGCCATAGAGCCCAAAAGAAATTAAATCATTTTGTTTTCTTGTCATTTCAAAGAGAGTTTTTAAGTCACAGGTATGTGAAAAATGTTCCACTTCCAAAAGTTCTTGGCTTTCAAATATATATAGATTATATAGAGATATATTTCAAATAGAGAAAGAGAGAGAGAGAGAATAGATCTATTCTATATTAGCACATATCAGTATAGTATATTCAAGTTGTCATTTGTGTTTCTGACAACTGGCAGACTCAACAATAATTCATCATTCTCCTGTGTGACATCTAGATTGGAGATTAAAAGGTGATCAAAAGGTGATTAAAAGGTCTCTACTCTAGAAATCGTTCTGCATTAGGAGCTCGTTATAGAAATGGCATAATATTCACTGGGGACATGTCCAAACAATATCCTTCTAATTAACTAGGCTTCATCATACTTACTTAATTACTCAGCTTGTGAGATCATGTTGTGTGGTTTACTTTCTTTTTTTTTTCCGACAGGCTCGGCAAGACGCAATACAGCTGCCTCATGCAAGTGTTAGAAAACAATCCCAATTGTGTGACGACTACCTATCTAGATGTACTTTCACATGCTTTAAACTGTTTGACATCACCACTAGCTGTCCAATTTTAAAAAGACAACATAGCAATTCCCCTGATTGAAGAAGAAGGGAAGGCATTATCCTTCATCGATCCTTCATATCCAGTGAAATCACTATCAAATAGGTTCTCTTAGATTTCTGTTCAGTGGGTGGCTGTGGCACTGCTGCAAGCTTCTTAGTGTTGTTATTGGCAGCATTAATCTAGATTAAGGTGCTGATTACGGCCAGGAATAGCAACCAAATCCAAGACAGCCTACAACTGTATTTTATTTTTTTTTACCAGTCCACCATCAAGCACTTTACAGTTCAGGATTTTTAGAACATCAAAAAATTAATAGCAGATACGTAGAACATGCAATGAGTGATATTTCGGATAGTTCGAACACAAAGGGAAGTCCATTTCAGAATGATCAGTGCTGGTACTATTTAACAAAGTCTCTATGAAGAAAAATAACAGAATAACAGAACACATTATGAAAGAAAAATCTCGCTTTACTGTACATGACACTCTTACACTAATGCACTCATCCCAGCATATCACTAGTGCTTAGATACATCAATGTAGAAAGCTTCCTCTGTATTCCATGTATGAGTCATGATGGGACTCGCTGGTTCATGTCTGAAACGCTGGTTTCCCAAGAACTCCTTTAATGGCCCAAACATGTGGAAGTGACTGGAGCAAGGTCAGGACTGTATGGGGGATGTGGCAGTAACTCACAGCCAAGTTTTTGTAATGTGCAAGTGGTGCAGTGGTTAGTATGGGATTAACAGAAAACCTTCAGAGATGAAATCATTAAAGGGTCTTTAAAACCCATGCAGCACAGATCCCTACCAATGGGTCAATGGTATATATATATACATATATATATATATATATATATATATATATATATATATATATATATATATATATATATATATATATACAGGGTGGGCCATTTATATGGATACACCCTAATAAAATGGAAATGGTTGGTGATATTAATGTCCTGTTTGTGGCACATTAGTATATGTGAGGGGGCAAACTTTTCAAGATGGGTGGTGACCATGGTGGCCATTTAGAAGTTGGCCATCTTGGATCCAACTTTTGTTTTTTCAATAGGAAGAGGGTCATGTGACACATCAAACTTATTGAGAATTTCACAAGAAAAACAATGGTGTGCTTGGTTGTAACGTAACTTTATTCTTTCATGAGTTATTTACAAGTTCCTGACCACTTATAAAATGTGTTCAATGTGCTGCCCATTGTGATGGATTGTCAATGCAACCCTCTTCTCCCACTCTTCACACACTGATAGCAACACCGCAGGAGAAATGCCAGCACAGGCTTCCAGGATCCGTAGTTTCAGGTGCTGCACATCTCGTATCTTCACACCATAGACAATTGCCTTCAGATGACCCCAAAGATAAAAGTCTAAGGGGGTCAGATCGGGAGACCTTGGGGGCCATTCAACTGGCCCACGACGACCAATCCACTTCTCAGGAAACTGTTCATCTAGGAATGCTCGGACCTGACACCCATAATGTGGTGGTGCACCATCTTGCTGGAAAAACTCAGGGAACGTGCCAGCTTCAGTGCATAAAGAGGGAAACGCATCATCATGTAGCAATTTCAAGTATCCAGTGGCCTTGAGGTTTCCACTGATGAAGAATGGCCCCACTATCTTTGTACCCCATATACCACACCATACTATCACTTTTTTTGTTCCAACAGTCTTGGAGGGATCTATCCAATGTGGGTTAGTGTCAGACCAATAGCGGTGGTTTTGTTTGTTAACTTCACCATTCACATAAAAGTTTGCCTCATCACTGAACAAAATCTTCTGCGTGAACTGAGGGTCCTGTTCCAATTTTTGTTTTGCCCATTCTGCAAATTATGTGCGCCGATCTGGGTCATCCTCGTTGAGATACTGCAGTAGCTGGAGTTTGTAAGGGTGCCATTTGTGAGTAGCTAATGTCCGCCGAAGGGATGTTCGACTAATGCCACTCTCCAGTGACATGCGGCGAGTGCTACGCTGTGGGCTCTTGCTGAATGAAGCTAGGACAGCCACTGATGTTTGTTCATTAGTGACAGTTTTCATGCGTCCACATTTTGGCAAATCCAACACTGAACCAGTTTCACGAAACTTAGCAAGCAGTTTGCTAACTGTAGCATGGGAGATGGGTGGTCTCGTAGGGTGTCTTGCATTGAAATCTGCTGCAATGACCCGGTTACTGCGTTCACCAGATATCAACACAATTTCGATCCGCTCATCACGTGTTAACCTCTTCGACATGTCAATGGCTGTGAACAAAGAGAAACTTGTAAATAACTCATGAAAGAATAAAGTTACATTAAAACCAAGCACACCATTGTTTTTCTTGTGAAATTCCCAATAAGTTTGATGTGTCACATGACCCTCTTCCTATTGAAAAAACAAAAGTTGGATCCAAGATGGCCAACTTCCAAATGGCCACCATGGTCACCACCCATCTTGAAAAGTTTGCCCCCTCACATGTACTAATGTGCCACAAATAGGACGTTAATATCACCAACCATTCCCATTTTATGAAGATGTATCCATATAAATGGCCCACCCTGTATATATATATATATATATATATATATATATATATATATATATATATATATATCCATATATACTAGGCCATATATACTGTGTTAACAAGGAGGCTGCAGACATCAAACTGTGCATTTGGGTTTTTGGATATGTCAGGTAAAACAAAAGTCATCACTCACTCACTCACTCATTATCTATACCTCTTAATCCTGTATTCAGGGTCACGGGCGGCCTGGAGCCTATCCCAGGAGAGGGCACAAGGCGGGGTACACCCTGCACAGGATCCCAATCCATTGCAGGGCACGCACATACACACACTCACACACTTATTTACACACTATGGCCAATTTTGGGAACGCCAATTAACCTAACCTACATATCTTTCGACTGTGGGAGGAAACCAGAGGAAACCCACCAAGCATGGGTGAGAACATGCAAACTCCATGCACACAGAGACAGGAATCGAACATGGCCGGGAAACAAACCTGGACCCAAGGCGACAGTGCTAACCACTACACCACCAAGTTATCATTATTTTTATAATGTGTAAATTATACCACTATCGGAATATAAGAATGATGTCGCAAAAATGTAGAACTCTCAAAATCAAAATCAATATTTTTGGTCATAGAAACAACAGAAAGCAACCATCAAAACACTGTGTTTTTCTGAGCTTTTTCTTTGCGAAAACGTTCTACCTTGATGGTATCCAAGCACTACTGAAATACTGGGATGAGTGCAGTAGAGTAGAAGGGACTTAAATGATGATGGGGAATAGCATGATAATACATGAAATATATAATATATAACATAATAGCATGTGTGTCTAACTTCATATTTAGAAAAATAAGCTCCTATTTTCCACATATATATTATAGCACTGTGAAAATCTTTCCTTCGCATATCCCAGCTTGTAAGGAAGTTGGGGCCAGAGTGCAAAGTCAGTCACAATACAGCAGAAAAGGTTAAGATAATTGCTTAAAGGGCCAACAATGGCAAACAAAGGGCTTAAAACCCCAACCCTCTGAATCTGAATCTACTCCAGTATATTACCCATTGAACCAGCACTGCCCTATATTTATACTTTGGGGAAATAGGAAATAGTCAGAGACAACAATATTCTCAAACGTATTCATTCATCAGCGATTAGAGAGAATCATGTGCCAGAGGTTGGGGTCTTCAGCAGTGTAACTTCCCCTACAGCAATGAATGTTATCATGAAGTCAGTAGGTCATTGCAATCAACCATTGCTTTGTGATGGCAGTGTGGGTGAATGGTGGGGTGGAGAATCATGTCCAAACTAAGTATGCCTAAATAAAAAAATCTACATTTAAATAGTACATTTATCAAACGCTGTCACATGAAGGAAGGCATGTAAACCATCATCATGGCAGAAAGCAGGTGAGTGAGGTTGTAATAAGCACTTACTTTATCTCTCTGTGTGTTTTCTGTGTTTTTATGTACGTACGGTGTCATTAAGGGCCTCCTGTATTTTTTGCAGCCTCTTGGTTCAGAGGCTTGTCTTTCTTATGTTCTTATCTTGAGCCCCTGTTAGTAAACGCTGCAAGAATTAAAGCTCAGTCCGAACCATGTTATTACCATGTTATAAGTAAAGAAGTCGTCCTCCAAAAGTGCCTGGAGTCTTTTTAAAGTTGAGCAGGCGTGTCTGCCTTGGATTCATCATGTACCATAATTTCACAGCTCCTAAAAAGAGAGCCTAATAGCATTTGAGATGTTTGGTGGCCTTCATGTGGTCGGCTTTGATTCAGCTTTTCTCATTCAATTCATTTAATTGCTTTTAATAATGCTTTTAATAATAGACATTGTCACAAAGTAGCTTTACAGGAATAAAAACTTATCTGGATATAAATGAATTTTTTTTTATCCGTAACGAGAAAGCTGGAGGTTGGTGATGGCAAGAAAAAATTCACAGAGATGACATAAGTATGAACAAATCCCTTATGTTACTAGTTGATAAAAGGTCACATGTACACCATGTACTGTGCTATATATAACACGAAATTTGTTCATGTTGATTTTAAATTCCACTTTTTTAGTTAGCACCTGTTCAAGTGAAGTGCGTGAGAATACTTTGGTATAAAACACTTTATGCCAATTTTAGTTGACTATTTTATTTGACTGATATAAGCCATGATGGAAGTACATGGTGGTGTAATGGTTAGCACTGTCGCCTTGCACCTCCAGAGTCCGGGTTCAATTCCCACCTCTATGTGCATGGAGTTTGCATGTTCTCCCCATGCTAGGTGGGTTTCCTGCGGGTTCTCCGGTTTCCTCCCACAGTCCAAAGACATACAGATTAGGCTAAATGGCTGAGTGGCGTCCGTAGTGTGTGCCCTGCGATGGATTGGAAACCTGTCGACGGTGTACTCTGCCTCATGCGCTAAGTCTTCTGGGATAGGCTCAAGCCCCCCTGCGACCCTGAATACAGGATTAAGCGGTATAGACGATGGGTGAGTGAGTAAGTGAAGCCATAAGCCAGTATAGTGAAACTTTCTGTACTAATGTAATCCAAGCCATTTTCATAGTTATTAATTGTCTTCAGTCGCATGAATCTTTAAGCAGACCATATGGGGCCATTTTCAGCAGCAGTTATTGCAATCTATGTGATGCGAACTCCAACCAGAAGTGGGGCACCAAAATACATCAGACATTAAGATATTTGCTGCCATACACAGTATATTTTATTTGAGAGTTTTCCTGAAATGGTGGCACAGTGGCTTAATGGTAAGCATTGTCACCTTGCACCTCCAGGTTCGATTCCCGCCTCGGGGTCTGTGTGCATGGAGTTTGCATGATCTCTCTGTGCTTGCCATTGATAATTGCCCATAGTGTGTGAATAAGCATGTGTGTGTGTGTGCCCTGTGATAGATTGGATAAAATGTATTATCCTCTTCCCCAACATGATCTTTGCTGGGGTGGCCAACCCAGCAAAGTAGATTTCCAAAGTATAGCCCATTTTATGATCAGAAAAATGCTTTTTTCAAAATATTTTCTTTTTAAAAATATTTTCCTTCATCAACAGCTGTATTTAACAGGGTTTTCCAAAACTTGCACATGCGTACCTATGTGGTTTTTCATGATACATCAAATAGGGCTGAACAATATATGCATTCCTTATGGAATGTCCCCCGAATATCATGTTTATGTAAATGCAAACATGTGACAATGCCTAGGCTGTGTTTGGGAAAAGATTTGCATTGAAGTACCAACATGAAAGGCCTTTTGCAGCGTGTGTGGACCCCTTTGGTGTCACTCATTAAACCCTGCCCTGTGGTAATGGCTGCATTGTAATAGAAATATAGGGGAGTACTCGAGCATGATTCAAGCCTTGCCTTACATACTGTAAGGCACGCCTTTAAATGTTGTATATGTTGTCCAATTTTCATTTGTGTTGCTTGTGACTGAAACGTTCCCATACAAGAACTTCCTGATCTAATCAAACACAGGCATGTCTTTATCCTGTGTGAAGTTCTCTGAGCCGTGATTTGGTAATAAAATACAGGGATGTCTAAATTCCTACATTCATAGTGTTAGTGGGTAATCAATGGATATTACTTAATTTTGAAACAAAATTTCAAATGTTTTACATTTCATATTTTCACCCAATGTATTTCTGTGAAGGTTCGCCATTTTATATAACAATGTTGTCACCCTGGGTGAAACATGCAGACAATTCCTCCTGTCTGCCACCACATCAGAGGGCATACCTTTGTTTTATAGGTCATGTTTATCATGCCAAGTGTGCCAAGTCTGCTTGAATATTTTGTTAATTGGCGATCTAAAGCAATGTCTAGACATTATTTTACTACAGGTGATAAAAGACATAAAAGACATATGCCCCCAAAAATGACTCAAATAATCACTGCAGAATGATAACTTTGCAAAGCCTATTTTTGACCATCTGCTCCCAGATGACATGGTTTCCATTCGCTACATCCGTAACCGGCACTGTTTTGCATCACTAGACAAACAAAATCCTTTAAGCCTTACCGATATACCACATTGTAAACATATGAAACAGACTGTCTCTTTTTGCTATGAACAGACAGGTGTGGAACATCAACAACAGGATGACTGTGATCAACGCCTCCCATGTCTCCTGCTGACTTCCTCCGTGTGACCCATCCAGTGAACACCCATGCAGGAGGGAGGCAGGCCCTGCTGGGTCTATTCCTGCTTAAAGAGCATCAAGAATAATATTTACGTGACACCAATAGTTGGGCTTGATAAATTACCACTCTGATGATGTAGGCCATTACAGATAACCTGAAACTTCTAAGAGTTAAGCTTTGACCCTGCCTTGGAATGCTTCTTTCTTTTTAAGCTAAGCTTAACCAGAGCTGGATCTTTGCTAACCTCTCGAATCTGATTTTGCTTGACCAGCGCTTGCTTTTCAGATCAGATAACTGTAAGTGTGTTTTGTGCACTCATGTAAATAAGAACACAGGGAATTGTTTAAAGTGATACCAGATGGGGCAGCTTTGCCTAATTCTGATAACGTGATACAATCCACACGTTGACCCTATTTCCTCTTTATATGACAATGAAACACTGTGCAATTGTATTTCAGGATCTAACGTTTTTATTTTTTTGTCTGAGAAAATTTAATTTGGCATTCTTCTGATTCTAGAAAGTCCATCTTGTGTGTCTATATATTATTAGTCTGACAAAACAGACTGAGGGACTTTTTTTTCGATTCCTCAGCCTGACAAAGAGAAACAGCATGAGAGTAAGAGTGGTGTTGATGTATTTGAACAGGGGGCCAGATGAACGTGAGGCCGCAACCTGCGGGAGGGGCTCTGCTCTGGTTTCACTTTTTTTTAAACATATTTTTTTCCACCGTCAGGGGCCACACTACGAGTAGACTGAAAACAGATAGGAATATCGTGTGGGGATGGAATGAAAGCAAACTGAAGGCAAAATATAGACCAGTTGTTTTTTTTTCCCTGACGAGAAAGAGACTCAGTATATGTCTCAAGTGTCCTTTTCCCTTAACATAATGTACTTTTCCCCAATATCATTTCATCATGAACTTTTTGTAAGTCATCAAAAAAAAAAAAAAAAATATATATATATATATATATATACACACACACACACACACACACACACACACACACACACACAGTATATTGCATCTTTTTCATGTAAAACATTTTTGATTGTAGGGAGTCCTAGTATTAGGCAAATACAGATGGACAACAACTGTGCCATTATTTATCCAACCAAAATGAAGCCAAAAAAGAAAAATTGTGAGTAAAAGTATTGCTTCCACAAGATTTAAGAGGATAAGTTGTAGCCAGCAACAAGACATCATAGAATTAAAAGAGAGGGCACTTACTTTTACACATGACTGTATAGTGTGTATGTATACACAAATTTACAGCCCTTCAAAGTAAAAAGTGTGTGTGTGTGTGTGTGTGTGTGTGTGTGTGTGTGTGTGTGTGTGTGTGTGTGTGTGTGTGTGTGTGTATTTGGAGGTTAATAGCTGATAAGTGCAATTTGAATGAGGTGGTGGCTTTATTGAGAGGGTTTTTTTGTTAAACAGAGCATGGTCGCTTATTTACTCACGCACAGACAAAGCAACCTGGCAACAACATGTCCAGTTTTCACTTCACGCTGACCAGCGCTACCCTGCCAACACTGGTCACCCCTCCCATTCTGCATTTTCCCTTTCTGGCTGTGCCAAGCACATTGGAGCTCTTTTTTGGTGTCTACACACACTCACAAAAATAGAATAACTTGACCCAAACCCCACACCCAGTACTGTCACTGATTTTATTGACTTAAACAGCACAACAATGTTGTGAACCCATTTCCTTTCCTAATATATCATGTTGGCTATGTGAATGCCAAATTGTGTCCCATAAATGTGCTAGAGATTCATGCATGGACATTTTAAAAGTGCTAATTGCTACTTTTTCACTAGACGGTGTAATATAGAATTCTACAGTATGTACAGGTATTAGTTTTCCATCAGATACTGGCACCAGTAGTTCATTGGATATGATATTGGATTTTTTTTTCTCCTGATTTTCTCCCTAATTTATTCGTGTCCAATTCCTCCCCGTTACTAGAGGGCTCCCACATTAAGGCTACTACTACCACATTAAGGCGACTACTACCACTCAGCGTGTTTCCTATCACTATCACGTGTTTCCTTCGAACTGCTCGCTCATGCACCGTTGGAGGCGGCGTAACACACTCGGAGGACAGTGCTATCCACTCCTTCCACTTGCACAACCTCACAGACGCCCCTGATTGTCTGTAGAGCCGTGATTAATGTGGGAGCATGAAGTACCTCTCATCCCTCCCCTCTGAGAGAGCTCGGCCAATCAGCTCTCTCTAGACCTCCGGCTGCGAGAGGTTACAGCATCACCTGGGGATCGAACTCGCGATCTCCGGATGATAGGATGAGCACTTTACCACTCGGAGGCCCATGATATTGGATTTCTGATCAGAAGGTTGTGAGGGCCCTGAAGCAACAGGCCCTAAACCTTCAGCTACTGGTCCTATCAATAAATTTACCGTACTATATCATGCTGCACAGTAGAGAAGTGTTAATCAAAGAGCGTTGGAAATTTAAAGAGACTTGGCTCAGCTCCTTTTTTGAAGTTGCGGTATTACATAGCAGCATAATACACTATGCGCACGCTGTGCCAGCACAAGCTGATGAGGCAGCACAGACACATAAGGGCTTGTTTAACCAACATGTGGTGGCGCAGGCCAAAGGCAAACTGTATTGTTATGCAACATTTTAGTCCTTGTGCATGGAGAATGGATAGGACTAGTTGAATGGAGGGCCCTGGAGGCAAGAAAAAACAAGGAAGCCTGAATGGGCTTAGATCAGCAGTGGCCCATCCAAGCCCTGCCTTACATTTCTTTATGTATCCCTTTCAATCTTAAACTTGGTGGAACTCCCAAAAATGGAGCGAGGTGAGGTAGTTGGGTTCTCATTTCTGATTTCCCAAATCTTGTTGGATCATCGACAGTGGTGACAATTATTGGCCTCCCTCAATGCCCTGCTGTGGCCATCCTCCCGGATGTGTCCCCTCCCCCCCCCAATATGCCTCAATACAAAGCATCTTGCCAATGGCACCATGAAGTATGACATCACCACTTGGCATGCAGAGACTGTTGATTGAAAAAGAGGAGTAATGAGGTCAAAATGGCCATGGCAGCGGATTGTATGTGTGAATGACTGTGCTAGATGAGGCGACAGATCAAACATGAATGAGAGGCTAGGCTTTACGTGTGAAAGAGCACAAAGATTCCCCCACCTCCTAAATTAGGGACTTGTTTGTGTTTTGGTGCTTTTTTTAAATGACTGTGTAGAAAAGAGAGCATTGGACCATAACATTCATCTTTTTTTTCAAAGGGTTTAACGACCTAGCAATTCAGCTAAATGGAAATGCATGCAGATAACATACTGTGCATGTGCACACATATTAAACATTTTAAAAAGTTTGATATTATAATGTAAAGGCTAACAGCAGTCAGGTAACACAGTGTCAGACATAAACTGCCAGATCTAGTTCTGTAGTCGTGTCAGTATAATGGGCTTATTATTAACCAGTTTATTAGACATGTTAAATCACTAAACTGTGCCATGGGATACTTTTCTACACGCTTGCACAAATTTCCCACTCAGAATATTAATATTATTCCAGTGCTTCCATGGAGAGCATGCACCATTTCTGGGTATACACTCAGCTAATTGTATGCATGCTGATAGACCACTTCCACCCTTTCTTCATATTGTCATATACTTCATTTTAAAACCTTTTCCCCTACAGTTTTCATTTAACACCAACAATCTTGATATAAAGCCCGCTATTATATCACAGGAGAGGCTTTTTCTTTTCATAATGTATTACTTCTGAATAGAGAAGCTAATGGAGGGGCCCAGTAAAAAACTATATTGTGTAATTCCTATAAACACAGAAGATTCTCCTCATTTGGTAATTACAGGATGTCCATAAACTATCCATACATAGAGCAAATTAATTATTTAAAAAAAAAAATTTTTTTAAATGAAAACTTTAACCAATATGACAACACAACCTCTATGTGATTAAAATACATTTGTCTGTCACACTCATGGTAATCTTGTGTTAATGCATTTGGTGTTATGTGGATTGGATTTCCAGTGCATTTCTTTAAATGATCATTGATCCAGCCTTTAGAATGATCTCAGTGCTTTCTTCTTTTTTTTTTTTTTTTTTTTAAAGGCATTCTTAAACATGAGCTGTATAGGAAAATTATGAAACATTTCAGAGGGCATGTTGCAAAAAATGTGGAGACTTATGAGAGTTATGTTCAATGATTTAACTAGATAAAACTCATTTTTGTGCATTTTTTCTGCTATCTTTGTTCATGTCACATATTTTCCCAAATTCTCAACCACTAGTTTATCTCCCTCAACTTTCAGTATTAAGCATTAAGTAACCAAAATTTTTTTTCTTTATATCCTTCTTGTATTGTTCTGCCTATTTTTTTTTCTACAGGTGGTTGTTGGCAAAGGCTGAATCTGGGAAAGGGGTGTGGCCAATGTAAACCAACCCCCCGCTAGACTGTATACATGCCCAAAGCCCTCTTTCTCTTTGCTATATACACAGCCTATTTAGTGATGTCTCATTGTGTGCTGGACACGCTTTGTCAGGTTCTTTTAGAGGACTTCCTTTACAAGGCCCTAGCCTTTGAATATTAACTGTGTGATCATTCTTGCCACACAAGGAGCCTCCATCGAGCCCTCAGTCAAACCTGGTGAACGTTGGCTAAGAGCTCGGCTCTGCGCATTGTGCTATCAGTGAAGATCGCATGGGTAATTATAAAGAAACTCGAGTAAACTCAATGGTCTGCAGTTTCAGTTTCATTGCCTACAAATGCAAAATGTTCCCATCTTTATCATAGTAGATAATATACCATTGCATTAAATAGACACTGTGGTGTCTATGGTGTAATAAAATAGTAGAGCAATTTAATAAGGAAACATTCATCATTGTGGAATTTATTAACTGTGGGTGACGTAGTGAAGGGTTTAAGTTGAGATGTGTAGAATACCGGGTGGATCCCTAGCGCCGCAGGCAGCTGGAGCTGGTAAGTGACAGGGTCAATCCGGAGGTTGATGCGGTATGGTCCGATGAATCTGGGTGATAGTTTCCGTGATTCTGTCTGCAGGTGTAGATTTCTTGTTGATAACCATACCTTGTCACCTACTTGGTACATTCCGGTGGGTGTCGACGGCGATGTTGAACGGTGTAGCGGGTGTTAGCAAGTCGGATGGCATTGTTTGCTCGTCTCCAGAGCCGTCGACACCGGCGAACCAACTGTTGGGCTCAGTTCTTGATGGTCGAACATCAGAGGTTGAAAACCGTAGCACACCTCGAACGAGCTGAGGTTGGTGGCAGAGGACATATGGAGGTTGTGAGACAACTCAGCCCATATGAGGTAGCGGGCCCAGGAGCACTGACGATCAGCAATAAAGCATCTCAGGTAGCGCTACAGTTGTTGGTTGGTTCGCTCCGTCTGACCGTTAGTCTGTGGGTGGTAGCCGGAGGACAGACTGCAGGTGGAGTCGATCAGACGGCAGAAGGCCTTCCAGAACTGGGAGGTGAACTGGGGCCCCCTGTCCGAGACGATGTCCTTTGGGAACCCATGCAGGCGGACTACGTGCTCTAATATCAGCTCAGCTGTCCTTTTGGCTGACGGGAGACCGGGGAGGGCCATCAGGTGTACAGCTTTGGAGAATCGGTCGACGATGGTGAGGATGGTGTCCTTTCCTTCGGAAACCGGCAGGCCCGTGATGAAATCAACGGCAATGTGTGTCCAGGGCCGGCGGGGAACTGGGAGTGGCTGAAGTTCCCCTGGTGATGGCTGGTTGCTGTCCTTGGACCTGGCACACACTGGGCACGCCTGAACGAACTTGTCCATGTCCCTCCTCATATTTGGCCACCAGAAGGCGCGTTGAATGAAGAGTAGCGTGCGTCGCCTTCCGGGGTGTCCAGAAATTGGGGAGGAGTGTCCCCATTGGAGGACGTCGGTCTTGACGGAGTCGGGGACATAGAGACGACCAGGCGGCACACCTGCTGGTTCTGTCTCTGCAGTCTGTGCCTGGCGAACCCTCGTTTCCAAATCCCAGTTAATTGATGCAAGGATCTTGGTGGGTGGTAGGACAGGCGCGGGGTCCACCCGGGGGACGTCTTCTTCGTGCTGTCGTGATAGAGCGTCGGCCTTGGTGTTCTTGGACCCCGGGCGGTATGACAGGTGGAAGTTATAATTTTCGAAAAAACAATGCCCACCGTGCCTGTCTGGGGTTGAGTTGTTTCAATGTGCGGACAGTAATGAGGTTCTGATGGTCAGTCCAGACGATGAACGGCTCTCTGGCGCCCTGGAGCCAGTGTTGCCATTCCTCCAAGGCCCACTTTATGGCCAGCAGCTCGCGGTCCCCTACTCCGTATCGCTGCTGAGTGGAGTCAAATTTCTTGGAGAAAAAACTGCAAGGGTGCAGTTTTTGGTCTGGACCTCGCTGGGAGAGAACGGCTCCGGTGCCCACATCCGAAGCGTCCGCCTCCACAATGAATGGTTTGTCAGCATCGGGGTGAAGAAGGATGGGGGCAGTGGTGAAGCGGTGACAGAGTTCGTGGAAGGCGGAGATGGCGGTGGAGGTGAGATGGAAGGGGTGAGATGAGGGGTGAGTCAGAGCGGTTAATGGGGCTGAAACTGTACTGTAGTCCCGGATAAAGCGACGGTAGAAGTTAGCAAACCCGAGAAATCGCTGGAGTTGTTTGAGAGTCTTGGGTAGGGGCCAATGACTCACAACTTCCAGTTTCTGCGGGTCCATGGCCACACCCTGGGACGAGATGACAAAACCCAGGAACGTGGTGGAGCGCTCGTGAAAAGCGCACTTTTCCAACTTACAGTACAGTTGGTGGGCGAGGAGTCTCTTTAGGACCGCCCTGACGTGCTGGACGTGTTCATTGATGGTTCGGGAGTAAATGAGGATGTCGTCCAGGTAGACGAACACCCAGTGGCCTAACATGTCTCTGAGAACGTTGTTGATAAATTGTTGGAATACCGCGGGTGCATTGCAGAGACCAAAGGGGATGACCAGGCTTTCATAGTGTCCGGTAGGGGTGATGAAGGCCGTCTTCCACTCATCGCCCTCTCTGATGCGCACCAAGTTGTAGGCGCTCCGGAGGTCCAACTTAGTGAAAATGATGGCGCCAGAGAGGGCGTCCAGGGCAGAGTTGGTAAGAGGCAACGGGTGTCGGTTCTTGATGGTGATGTTGTTGAGCCCCCGGTAATCGACACAGGGACGAAGACTACCATCGCGTTTCTTCACAAAAAAGAACCCCGCGGCGGCAGGTGAGGAGGAGGGCCGGATGGTACCATGGCGAAGTCCGCTGGAGACATACTCCTCCATTGCCTGCATCTCGTGCTTGGATAGGGAATAGAGGTGGCCGCGGGGTGGGATGGAGCCTGGCTGAAGGTCAATCGCCAGGTCGTAGGGGTGATGTGGAGGTAGATGGGTGGCACGTTTCTTGCAGAAGACTTCAGCCAGGTCCCGGTAGTCTCGTGGGATGTTATCTGTGTCGACATCGGGGACCTCGGTCTCCCTAGAGCACGCCCCAGCCTCGGCCCGTAGGCATAGTTCGTTGCAGGTCGATCCCCATTGTAGGATCTAATTTTGGGTCCAGGAGATGAGTGGGTCGTGACGCAGTAGCCATGGATGTCCCAGGATGATAGGTGGTGACAGAATGGAGGTGATGTAAAGCTGGATCTGTTCCTGATGCTGGTTAATGATGAGGGTGATAGGCTGGGTTCGGAGGATGATGGGACTGGAGGAGAGGGGCCGACCATCAACTGATGTAATAGTTACGGGCTGGGATAACACCTCTGTCTTTACCCCCAGTATTTTGACATAAGAAGAGTCAATGAAGTTGCCCACGGCACCGGAATCGATGAACGCGGTACTTCCAACTCGTTTGTGGTCAAACTGGAGGTGTACTTTTACCGTGAGACGGGAATCATCGGTCAAGGTGGTGGAGAGGGAGATGGAACTCTCATTTCTCACCGGGTCTGCGCATTTCCCGGTCGCAGAGGACAGATGGCTCGGTGGTGTGAAGCAGATCCACAATACGCGCAGAGCCCCTCTCTGAATCGGCGCTCCCGTTCTGCAGTGGTTAAGGAGGCGCGTCCTAATTGCATGGGTTCCCCGGCTCCTGTGTTAACCATGGCGGGAGGTGGAGAACCGACGGGTCCGGTAGGTGGAGCAGTGAATGAGGATCGGGCTTCGGAGACTGGAGCTTGGGGGAAGAAAGTGGTGGATCGAGGAGCAGACTGATGTAATGGCATCGTGATGGGCGGCAGGGTACGGGGAGCTGGCTTGGGGCGAGCGAGCAGGCGTTGGTCGATCCGGAGGGCGAGTTGGATTAAGCCCTCCAAGGTCGCTGGGAGCTCTCGTCCGGCGACCTCGTCCTTTATACACGAAGTCAGTCCCTCGTAGTAGGTCGTCCGGAGGGCGGAGTCTCCCCAGTGGGTCTGCACAGCAAGGGTACGAAACTCCGCGGTGTATCGGCTCACGGACGACCCTTCCTGCCGTTGGTGATATAGTTTGCAGTCGGTCTCCACCTCAGCAGCAGGATGTTCGAAGGTGAGTTTGAGTTGGCGGGTGAATTCCGTGTATGAGTAGGCGACGTCTGAATCTGATCGAAGAACTGCCGTGGCCCACTCAGCTGCCTGCCCGGATAGCAACGAGACGAGAAGAGCAATGCACAGTCGGTCTGTACCTGGTGGAATTGAACTCAAACACGCGATCCAATGCGGTTAGAAAAACACTGCACTTCCCATCTGTGCCATCCCATTTATCCGGTAAAGCCAGAAAAACATCAGAAGAGGGGGAGGGAGTTGGCGGTGCAGCAGCCGCTGTGATGGGCGTGGCAACAGCCGGCTGAGCGGCCGCCCCGCGGAGGGTCGCATTCTCCTGTCGCAGCTCCGAGACGCGACTTCACCACGGAGCTGATCGATCAACTTGGAGTGCTGGTCAACCACATCGCAGAGACGAGCAAACTCCGCTGGGTTCACTGCTGATGGCTCAGTCATTCTGTCACGAACTAACCGGAGATGAACCAGAAGACAAGCAGTTAGCCCTGTAGCGTGGATGGTAAACCCAAACGCTGAAGTAGCGTGAGCAGGCAGGATAACCACGCTGGTTATTATTAGAACTCTCCCGAAGCGAGAGCAAGAGTTTACACAAATAAACCCGCGTTCTAAATACACACACCCAATCGAAAGCGAAACCCAAGAAAGTGAGTACTCACGTGTAGACGAGCGAAGCGTCGGCGATAGCATGGGCAAAACTCAATGACTGAGCAATGTGAAGCGCCATCTTGTTTCCTTTTATGCTTCCTGAAACACGACCGTATTACTTCCAGGTCCTAGTGCCGGTCGTGTTACGAGTGTGCATGACAGGAATGTGATCCTGTTACACTCATAGCATTATACTATCTGTGAAACATAAATATGCAGTGTGTTAAAAATGACCACTTACAGTGATAAATATTTTGACTAGTTATATGACATCTGATTATTTATGAATCTTTTAAACACAAAATGATCAAATATAGAGTGTTTAAAACATTTAACTGGCGTTTTCTTTTATCTTCTGTAGCTCTTTTCCCTGATTCTGAAAAAAAAAAAAATCAAAGTGGAATTTTACTGTTATCATGATGCTTTTATGTGATCTTTCAAAATCAATTAAATTCCAAGGCAGCAGAAGCAGGAAGGCGACTTTTGGGTGGAGAAGTTTATTCTGGTGGGGTTTTTTCCCCCAGTCCAATAAAACCTTTTTACTGGATTTCAGGAAATCCTAATTGCAATTGGAAGGGCCTTGTCAGAACAAGATATTCAAACACAAATCTGAGCCAAACTGAGACTCACTGCATATTGGGGAAGTCTGGATATAGAGAATATGAAAGCTGCTGTGTCACCTGCTTTCCTTATTGTTACAAACCCTTTTGTGTCACTATCTCAGGGAAAATAAAAACATGTAAATGCTTGCATTAGAAATCCAATGAGCAGCAGGCGCTCTTTGAGGTCTCCGGGTACCAAAGTATTCCTTTATTATATCTAAGTATAGGATACAAAGCCTCTACATCTACAACACAATAGGGAGGAGAATAAGAACTGTCTCTTTATCAGCAACAAGTCCCAAGGCTCTGGGCCAAGAACAACTTAGTGGAATAACAACGGAGTGTGCAAAAAAAAAAAAAAAAAAGCCATGATGAGCCATGCAGAATGATTTTTGTAAATGATTTTCTGCCCTGATTTTACGTGCACTAACAGTCATCCTATTCACTAATCTCGTCCTCTAAGAGGTAATTTTCACAGTCTCTTTGTCTCAAACTTAGCCTTAAAAGTAACTCTAGCCTCAAATCAGGACACATGGATTCTCTTAAAAACCACGTTGGGCTTGTCTATGATGTGGTGCAGGTGTTCTGAAATTGCCTTCTTCACGATTCTGCATGAAGCCTCCAAGAGCCCCCTAGCAGAGAGGAAATGCAGCCAATGTTGGACTCCAAACAACAGCTAAAAGATCAGCTGTTGTGGATTTCTCCCAGCTGGCAACCTGCTCATGATTGTAAACACTCAAACTCAAAAAAGATCTCGTTATAGATTGTGCCATGCATTCACTAGAATTAGTTTCGGTAAGGTTGTCAGAGATGTGTATAAGAGTCAGATCAGGATTTGGAACACACCGCTTACGTTTGTGTGCTGATCTGATTACGGCAGGAGATGAAAGCTCTTCCTTGTGAGTGCTTTTATGTTTTTGTTGCTGTTTCGCCTTGTTGGTTTTTGGCAAAATCTATTTCCAAAATGTGCAAAAATAAAAAAGACTCAAAACAGGAGTAACCTGTTGTACAGTTAACACTGGGTACTCTGTCTCTTGTTCTCCCCCTTTTTACTCATTTTTTTCATATGAACATTGAATCTAAGGGACGTTCCAGAGCTCACCTGTATATAACTCTCCCATGACTTCAAAGTGAGAATAAGATTTCAAAAGAACTGCTTCTGACTAATCCACCACGCCAGCCACTGCCAAGCAGGCTCTCGGCACTATGCCATTAGGTACCAAGCCCCTATCTGCATACCTGGTGTAGGGAAAGAGGAATTCTTTTGTGAAATCACAGAAGTAGTCCCACTGGTTGTGACTCACTCCATCATCGCATCAGTGCACAGCCTGCATTAAGAGTAACTGTTGGGCTGACGACTTACAGAAAACAATGATCAAGAATTGATTTATCTGCAAGCTGAGATCAACTGGAATAAAAAATATATATATATATATTTTTTTACTATGCTAAATCTGTTATGAGTGTATACACATACCTACAACTCAACCATGTGCCAAATATAAGCCAATTCTTAATGACCCACATTTGCAGACAGCTTTGGCTGTAGCTCATGAATTTCTGCAAAAGTTCTCCTCGTCATGGCATTTCATTACATTTTGAAACAGCACATGCAGTAAGCAAAGGAACACACCACACAGAAAGCAAGCTTTCCCGCTACAAGACTGTTGTGGCTCCTTGTACCCTCAATATCCCCCATGGTAACCTATAGGGGCATAACCTTCTTCACTTGACACACTTTTCACCATTCGCATGAGTAGGTGGACTTGAAAGCAAAGCTATCATGGCATATCAGCACCTCTGGCACCTTCTGTGAAGTGATATTGTCGTGACTCAACACGCAAACTGCAATCCGATAGCCTCACTTGTCCACACATTTCTTGACTTCAGAGATCTTGGCTTTCCCGGCTTTCTTCTTTCACATGGAAACACCAGAGTTTGAATGCTCCTCTCCCTTTTTCACATGATCTCATGTGTTTGATAGTTACCGGACTTTCGGCACTGTGAAATCAAGGGTTTCTCCTTGGTCCGGGATTCCACTGATAACGATTAAAAGAAGAACAAACTTCTAGGATACAGATGGACGACTAATGATCTCATCATTGGTTTCTCAAGTGGACAAAGTCCGGATTATGTCACACGCTGGCTGTTTGAGGACTAACACACGTGGTTTGTTGGTATTGTTAAAGAAAAAGAAAAAAATCCACAATGGTTACTGAAATAACTGAAACTGACAAAAATTTGTAATGAATAATGATGCGGTGAATGAACGTTGAACAATGAAAATGGGACACTGCTTTAGAGTTGTGATTCAACAGAATCATTTAAAAACCAAACTAATGAAACTGGCCTGGATGAAAATGATGGGATAAATAAGCTAGTATTTTATTGCACAATCTTGAATCTCGAATCATGGCAATCAAGCAATTTATGTTGTTCTAAGTAAGACCTCTGCAGCTATAAACAGGTAATTTGACCCCCATTTCCTGAGCAAACTACTCCAGCTGTCTCGGGTTAGAAAGGTGCATTCTCCAGACTACATGTTTCAGCGCTTTCCACAGATATTGACAGGATTTAGATCAGAGATCATAAAAGGCCAAATCAGAATAGTCCAATGTTTTGTTCTTTGGGGTTTTTTAACTATGTGTTTGGGTCACTATCCTGTTGGAAGACCCATGACCAACCTTTCTAACACTGGGATGTATGTCTTGAGATTTCATCATACCCCGCACAGATTTAAGACACATTGTGCCAGATGCAGCAAAGGAGCCCCAGAACACAACCAAGCCTCCTCCACGTTTCACAGTAGGTACAGTGTTCTTTTCTTTGAAAGCTTAATTTTTTTTTTGCATCTGTGAACATACAACTGATGTGACTTGCCAAAATGTCTAGTTATAGCTCGCCTGTCCAAAGGACATTCTTAGTTTTCTCAAGCATTGTTGCTTGTCAATGTGCATTTTGTCTTTTTATGACATTCTTTAATGTTTTGTAAAGTCTTCGTGGGTCGTCTTGTATTAAGTCCAATTTTGCTCAAACAGTGACGATGTTTGTGCAATCCAACACTGATGTACCTTGACCTTGTAGTTCACCTTGACTCTTTTTGTTTTGGAAGTTGTCCTTGGCTCTTCATCTACCATCAGTAGTATCCTTCTGTTGTATTTGGTGTCAATTTTACTCTTGTGGCCACATCCAGAGAGGTTCGTACAGTTTAGACCCTAAACTTCTTAATAGTATTTGCAAACATAGTCAAAGGAATATTAAGCTGTTTGAAGATGGTGTTATAGCCTTTACCTTTAACATGCTTGTCAAAAATGTTCTATTTGCTGTCAGTGTTGCAAACACTCTGATACCCAACAACAGAGTAAATACTCTTGACCGTTTAAATAGGTTGGATAACAGGATCGAAGATACTTGTGATGCTAATTACAGGACACACTTTAATTTAACGACTGAAATGCCACATTTTCTGGTTTTTATTAGTCAATGTCCAATAAAATTATTAGGTAATATTAATTACTACTATCACTTTTTTTAATGGAAGGATACCAACAAATTCATCCATGTGTGTATCACAGACATGATAAAAGCACACAGGCTAATAATAGCAGTGGTTAAATATCATAGAGATTATATAGAGATTAATGTGTTAAATATTCACAGCAGCGGCATTGCAAAGTGACACCATTCGTGGCTGGATTTCAATGCTTTGCACACTATATGGAGGAATGTTTTGTTTTCCCCTTCCTACAGTCTGCCACTTCAGTTGGAATAAGCTTTTCCTGTTTGGTCTGGGAAATTTATCAAAAATCTTGGCATGGCAGCCAGGTTTCCTGAAAGTTTTCAAAACTTGTTTCATAATCAGGTAGATGACTATATAGTATGTATCTTTTTAATCTGTAGTCATCAGGGTTAACTAGAACTATCAAAGTACTTCATTTTATATCATGCAAAGATTAAATGACAGACAGATTCTTTTCAGAGAAAGTGAAATAGAAACAGTTACTGGAAAATTCTCCTGAATTTAGTAGTAGGTGCAATTGAGCTGCAAAGATTGGGAAAGATTTTCAGCAATATCGTACATTACAAAATCACCAATAATCTTAACTATCACTTGACACAAGCCACAACTGCACAATATACTGTATGTGGTAAATGGCTTACTTTTTTGTGTGTTCTTAATCCAAAGCATGACACCGAGTATAAATCTGGGACACCATCCTTAATGGGCTGGAAGTCCATGGCAAGGCAGCATACACACACTCACACGCTCATTCACATGTAGGAGCAATTTAACATCCTGCTATCTAGCTTGGTGTTTTTGGAAGAAAACTGGAGAACCTGGAGAAAACCCACATTGACACAGGGAAAATGTGGGCAGAAACTGACATGAAAAAAAAAGTTAATTAGTAAGTAATTAGTACCGTAAGGAAAACATAGTCAAGGCATATTCATTCATTCATTCATTCATTCCAACTGACACTGTTCAGTGATGGTTGTCCATGGACTTCTTGAAAATGATCATTATTGAAGGAATTGATCTGGAAACCTACAAGTGTACACAGACACATGCTATGCCACCATGAAAAAAGATAGATAGATAGATAGATAGATAGATAGATAGGTGGTAAAGTGGCTTAGTGGTTAGCACTATCACCTTGCACCTCCATGATCCGGGTTCGAGTCCCCTGTCCAAGGTGTACCCCGCCTCGTTACCTAAGTCTCATGAGATAGACTTTGTATACAGGACAAAACAGTATAGACGGTGAATGAGATGTAGATGTGATTGCACACTGTATATCTTACATATATTCAGTAGACACATATTAATGTGAGAGCTGACCAAAGTTACTAGTGCAATGCTAAGAACAAAAAAAACCCTACAAGATATATTTATGAAGCACATAAATAAAGTATATTTGTCACAAATAATAAACAAAAGGCTGAATAAATACAAATAAGTGACATGATGTGCAAACAAACAAATAATAGGCTACTCCACTATTATGAAAATCATCTTTACTGTACAACTGTCCTCCTGAACTACAGTACAGTTACCTGGATGAGCGCGAGACCTGTAGTGCATACTGCGCATGCGCATGCAATGCAAGAAGTGTTTCTTTACCGCTGGTTGCGTCCGTCGCGCGCCTCGCGCAGTCGGACAGTCAGTCTGTGCGTGTCTCCGGAGTGACCGCACGGGGTGATTATACGGCGTGATTACACGGCGTGGTCGGGCGAAAAAAAAAAAAAGAAAAGTTTTTTACACTAAAACGTGAGTATTTTATTTTTAAGAGTTTTGACTAGTTTGTAGTTTGGAGCTGGAGTGTTTGTATGCTTGCTAGCAGTTTGCTAAAACGTCTTGCAGACTTTGCCTTTAGAAATACTCTGCAAACTTGTCTCTTTTCTAATAACATTATTCGTTTCTTTCTCAGGAAATTAGATAATTAGATTTTTGACATTTTTTCAGGGATTCTGTTTCTCAGGATGTCTTTCTCATCCAGATAAAGTTGTATTAAGGGTAGAATTGATAATAAGTTAATTTTGCGCAGATGGGATGACTCTATAGCATTCCACACTAACGTGTTATGATTATTGTACATACTAGTTCTCTAAATTTAATTCAACTTTAAGTAAAAAAAAAAGAGAGAGAGAGAGAGAGAAATATGGTGTTTGACATTTATTCTCGGAGTTTTTGGAAGTCACCAGCAGTGATTAGTCAGAGGGAGTTTCCACTCGGGGATCAGTCTATTATATATAAATACAACCTACTGGTCATCTCGAATTATAAACAGAAGCCTGTTATTTTTGCTCAATATGCTCCGTTTGAATGCAAAAACAAACCAATAACTGCTTCTCTTTTCTGTCGTTTTAATTAAACATAACCAGAATTATTACGCTAAGAACAGCGCCCTCGCGTGTTCTCATTAGGAATAACTTATCTGTCAATCATTCAGAATGACGTTCTCTCAGGTAGCTGACATCACTCAGTCACTCATCGTCTATACCGCTTAATCCTGCATGTAGGCCCACGGGGGTTGAAGGCTGGACCCTATCCCAGGAGACCTAGGACACACCCTGCATGGGGGTCGTGGTATCTCAGTGAACTACAGTTTGGAATGTCCCAGGTTCAAACCTCACGATCACCAAGTTGCCACTGCTGGGTCTTGAGCAAAGCCCTTAACCCTCAACTGCTCAGATGTATAATGAGATAAATATGTAAGTCACGTTGAATAATGGAATCTGCCAAATGCCATAGATGTAAATGTGCCAATTAATTGCAGCACACACACACACACACGCACATGCTCATTCGCACACTACAGGCAATTTGGGAACACCAGTTAACCTAATCTGCATGTCTTTGGACTGTGGGAGGAAACTGTCATGTTGTCTTGTTGCTGCTCCTGTTTGCACATTTTCATGTGCACTTTGTTGTCGTATGTTTATCTTTCGTATAGTAATGTCTTTACTATAGAAAAAAGTACTGTCCGTCCAGTACTTTAGAGCAGTTTTTGGTGATTCATGGTGTAAATTTGATTTGCCTTTGATAGTCAACTAATTAAGTGTACTAGTTAGCTAGTTAAGGGGGCACGTTGGTGTAGTGGTTAGCACTGTCGCCTTGCACCTCCAGGGTCTGGGTTCGATTTCTGTCTCTGTATGCATGGAGTTTGCATGTTCTTCCCGTGGTTGGATGGGTTTCCTCCAGGTACTCTGGTTTCCCCCCACAGTTCAAAGACACATAGGTTGGGTTAACTGGCGTTCCCAATAGTGTGTGTATGTGTGTGCCCTGCGATGGATTGGCACCCTGTCCACAGTAAACTGTATATGGTTGAAATGACAATAAAAGCCTAATTGACTTGACTTGCTAACCACTAAGCCACCATGCCACTGGTAGCTGACATCTCTCTAAATAAAGATCTAAATTAAGGCTGTATGTTTATTTACTTATAATTCTGTTTAATCTATTTATTTTTTATTTGTGTATGTTGTAGTCACTGGAAGAATAGTTTTAATATTTAACTGTCTTAAATTTTCCAGTGATTTTTAGATCAAAACTTGTCATACTTTACTTGTCGATATGGTATGCAAGGGAGTCCAAAAGTTCATAGAAAACAAAATCGTATTCAATAGCAGAAGTGACTTGGTGTAACATAAAATGTTAAACACTGATATTACACACAGAGATTATTTCCTCCTTTGGTGCATTAATGGTGCCTGCTAGGCTACTGACTTCTTATGACCCCAAAAAAGTCAAATGGTGTAAGGTCCGGTCCTATTCAGTCGACTGTTTTAAAGCCATCATTCTGCAGACCTTTAGGCGACCATAAGGACCCCTGCCACCTTAATTCAGAAAATGTTACGCATTTTACCTCCTTTTGATATTCATACCTGCTTTAGTTCATCAGTTAATTCTTTACACTGGCCTCCACACAAACGTTGTTAGGACCTTGCCATATCCAGGACCAGATTTTGTCGTGCTGGTCTTAATTAGAGTAGAAGAGTTGCCAGGTGTTTGAACACTCGAGCGGTAAACAGGCTGAATGGCATGCTGACCTTTTCCCACTGAGCATGATGTCATCTCTGCTAGTTTTTTCTTGGCTTTTTAATACTGGTAGTGGTAATGCATTATAAACCAGCTGCATTGGTTTGGGGTCTGTATGAGTACATCTGCTAGGATAAAAGAGGTACAGGTTAGTTATGGCCGGTACACATGTGAAAATAGTTATTTCATAGTTTTATGATGATTGCTTGATCTTTGATCATGATCCACACTATTTAAGTATTATAGCTAAAATGTTTTCTGAATGTTTATCTTTGCCTTCGTATTAATCAGTATTTTAGCCTGTTGGTATTGGGTATATTTCTGTCCCCGTGACAACCGCCACGTCAGATGACGGATATTCCTCTCCTTGGAGATATAGCCGTCGTTTTCATTTGACCATTTATTCACATGAATTATGTTAATTCACATGAATTACTGTCTGTGCAGGCATTACCTGTAATAAATTGTGGTTAGGTAATTGCACATGTTAATACTGTTATTTCCATTTCTATGTGATTAATTGTGCAGCACTATAATTTTCCACTGCAGGATGCTATTTTTGTCCATTTTGTGAATGCCCTGCTCAGCATTTCATTTCCTACAATACTATAGATTATGTACAGTCAAACTCTACCAGTTTTTGGTAGTGTCATTGTTTTGTCACTTTACTCACAGTTCACTGATTGTCAAAATTTTCGCTCTAATGCTGTTTTACTCCAACAGATAAGCAGCAAATAGAAGAATAGTGCGGAAAGTTACTGTGAAGGCACGGTTTGCTGCATAAGGAAAACCTCTATGCGCCTTCATCTCCGTGTGGATCCCAAGAAGTCTCGGGCCTTTCATGGACCACTGCCTGGAAGTGACAACAGGCAGGAAGTAGCAGCCATGGATGTTGCTCCCATCCCTCCACCTTTGATTCCTCCTCCACCTCCCCCTCCACCTCCTCCTCCTCCACCTCCACCACCTCCTGCTCAGGTCAGCCGGCGTGGCTCTGTGCAAAAGCAGCGGCTTCGCAACTTGAACTGGGAGCGCATTCCTAAGGAGCGCGTGGAAGGTCGTAAGAGCGTGTGGAGCGGCTCGCTGACCGCCGACGAGGACGATGACTTCACTATTGACCTGCGTTCTCTGGATGAGCTGTTTTGTCAGAAGCAGGCACAAAAAAACGAGAGAAGCGACAGTTTTTGTCACAACCTGCGCCGCTGCAGGTCCCCACAGAAAACCGGTGCTGAGAAGGTGAGGTTTATCACCCTTAAGTCACATTTGCCGTCCGGTGTTAGGACATCTGGTTATGTTTTGACATCGTTTTGGATGGTGCAGAATGGAAGTCAGTGAAATCTGAGGAAAACCTGTTCTTTATCATGAACCCACTGTCTCAATAGGCATTTTATTTAAATGACCTTCTGACACAAGACACCTTAATCGCATATTTTCTTTTAAATATAGAACCATGCTTGATCTTCTAAACGCACCGCACATAATATAACTAAGGCTACCAAAGTGCCAGATTTATTACTTTCTATATTGATTATAACAATCTCATATTCTTCGTTGTCTATTCGCAGGTTTCCGTGCTTGATCCAAAGCGCAGCATGAACGTTGGAATCTTCCTCCGCCAGTTCAAAATGTAAGGAGACTTGCACTTGTAAATACAAACTCACAGCATGATGTTTTTGTCTGGAGATAGAGGAACTGGAGGTGTCATGTATTGCACGGTGAAAGGAAGCGCTTTACAGTTGTGATGGGCAGCAGGGCGGTATGTTTGTTTTGAGTGGATGATTGCCCTCTTGAGGAGTGACAGGAGTGTGAAAAGGATGGGGGAAGGGGGAGAAACCAGAGCTGAGATGTGTATTTTTTTTCCCCCTCACATTTGACGTGAACAGCTGGGTTTGACACTCGCTGCGGAGGTCTAAGGTTTTATCTTTTTTTTTTTTCTTTTTTTTTTTAAACCACAAGCTTGTTTATTTTATGAGGGAAAGTTAAAATTATTGACCCGTTAAGTTTGTTTCAGTATTAGGGTCACTTGCCTTGAAGTAATGGCACCTTTTCTAAGCATAGGTTCAGAAATGTTCTTACATAGCAATGAATCAAGGTGAAGTTTTGTAAGAAGTTATTTATCCCACATGTTCTGAGTAAATGCTTTTTTTTATTGTATCGGTGAGCCACGAAATTCCCAACTACAGGTGTCCAGACTGAACAGGACAGCGTTTCAAATGGCAACATGCATGTAGTATATAGAAACTGCCTTTCAACAAGAATTTAAAGGCATCGTTTTTCATTTAGTCTGGAAAACTAAATGGTAAAACGGTAAATTCTAGGAACACAAACCCTCCTTCATGCATTCTTACTTTTGTGCTCAACAAGAAAACATCTTGTTTTGAAAAGGCAGGTAATACACCATGTAATTGTTAGTTTCTTTCTAGCTACTGGGCTCAATCATAGGTTTAGAGTGCTTAAGTTACATTGCAATCAAGGAACTTGTTTAACACACAGTTGTTCTTACTGATGACTGAATAGTGAGTAAGAAAATAAACAGCAGTGATTACTCAGAGTCAGGATGAAACACTTTTACATTTTCCATTCCAATAAACAGTGACCATCATAAGTCAATAAAACCAATTCAGGGTCTCATAACTGCCGTCTCAAAACCTTAGTTTTTTTGTTGGTTTGTATGCTTTCATGCCCACACTTGTACATCGAGTGTGTATACAGTCTTAGCTGGCAAAGTCACAATGGCAGTGCGGCTCTAGTAACGCTGATCTTTGCCAGAACTTGCTCCGAGGAGCATTGTGAAGATGTGCACGTGCAGGATAAAACATTGCCTTCATTCTCTGTCTATTTATCCTCTCTGGCCACAGAAGCTTTTGTGTAGTGAGGTTTTTCTTCTTAGGATTCAGAGCATTATGAGTTATGTTTCCTCTCATGGCCAGTGAGAGCACCTTTTTGTTCTGTCCTTGTACCTTTTTTTTTATGATGTCATGTTACTGGCTCTTGTGGCTCACTTGTTTTCTGTTACATAAACAATAACAGACTGGAAGGTACAAAAAGATGAGCTAATGCTTTTTTTTTCTCTCAAGGCTCTTTGGGAGCAAAGTAAAAGAGCCACCTGCATGTAGTGTCTCACGCAAAAGGGAAAAATTGTCTTTACTAAGTAAATTGGAAATTGGTCAGTGTGCAGTCATAATGCTATTAATATATTCTATTATATAAAATGGAAAGTTGTACTCATTTATAAAAAATTTTTTGACTGATTTGATGAAAGTCAGATTATATATTTTTTGTTTAACATGTCTTTCTTACTTGAAATGTGTCAAACTTGTAGAAGTAATGCCACCCTGACAAGGCCCTGACATCTCTAGTACATGGTTTTAAAAACGTTTGGTACAAGAGCAAAAGTAATTTTGCTGAGATTTAAGAAATAAATGGTTGTGGAAACTGGAAACTCATAACAGCTTGCACTTTAACAAAGCATAGTGTCAGAGTCTGCGGTGTGAGGAAAACCACATCAGTGCTGACATGATGTGGCAAAAACGCTACAACTTCACCTCATGAAGGAGGCTTCAGTTATCACTGCATCCTAGTGCATTATTGGTCCAAATTCTCCATGTAACAATGCAACAATAGCCTGGTTTTACATGGCATGTATGTTGGCAAGCTGTTTTTTGGACGTAGCATATACATATATGGTATATGGCAGCCTTGTAGTCATTTTGATTTACATGCTGAGCTCAAACTGCTGCCAAGCACACATGTTCTGTGATATAAAAATTTCACTGAAACTAAAAGGCTTGGTGCGATTAAGTTCCAGCATGGAAATGCCCTTGTGCACGAAGTATGGTCCATGAAGACATGACGTGCCAAGCATATGATTATTTAAATCTGAAATGTTACTGAAGCTCCAGCGTACTTGCGTAGCTGACGTGCAACCTACTGTAACATCTTGGTCATGGACACACTTGTGTAGTTTGCCCTTGTCTTTGGAACAGAACCAGTAAGGACACTGAGTCGCATTGATGGAGCGCCGTATGTTTGTACAGTCCCTTATTTATTTTTCTGCCGCCATTGTGACGACCAAAAGGTTTGCCTCTTTGATAAGTTCGATAAGCCTGCTCGTGTTCAAAAGAGACTAAAACAGGTGAAATGTAAATGGAGGTCAAGCCTTTGTGTTTTCCTCCTCGTCATGCTTTTACTGTTTAAAAAGAAATACAACCATAGTGTTGTATCCTCAGGGTAATGTTCTAATACTTAACAAAGTACACAAAGACGATGTGTAACGGTGATGCTTTGACCTAGTGATGTCATTTTCACACGAGTCATTTTCTTTCTCTGCAGAGCAGCAAGTGAAATCGTGGAGGATGTGAGGCAAGGAGCCGGGGAGCGCTATGGGGCAGAGAAACTCGCCGAGCTCTGCAAACTGCTGCCTGATGCTGAAGAGGTACTGCACTGCTTTTTGCCCTAGCATGGCTACATATCCTCTGCTCTGTCTGTGGATTTGCTGTAATATTGCAGAATGCTCACTATTGTTATTTAATCATGTTTCTTTGGTACGTCACAGGATTTATTTACTTCCTATATTAACAATTTTAACTTGGGGTAACAGTTCTCTTTTTTCTTTTTTTCTTTTTTGCCTTATTGAATGATTTATGGGGAAAAATTGACATTTTTGATATTTACTTACTGCATATTTCAAGATTTGTGCTGCACCTGAGATTTTTTACAGAAGACGGTATACAGTTATTGCTTTAGCACTATTTAATATTAAATTAATGAATTTATACTTAAAGTTCAACTCAAACCGGGACATTTTGATTCTGGTGCAGAATATCAGAACAAGGTTAGAAGGGTTTAAAAGTACCTTTGTTTCTCTATACAATCCCCTGCTATGCTGATGCATGTATCCCAGTATTTCACTTGTGCTTGGGTACGAGCATGGTAGAAAATTTTCCTCAGTATGCCGGAGCCTTGATCTGACTGCCTGCTACATGGCTGAAATCCTGGCTTCCCAGGAACTCCTTTAATGTAGAAATCACTTGGAGTGAGGTCAGGACTGTACAGCGGTGGGATAATAACTCCAAGCCAAGTGAATCACGGACCGTTCACAGACATACAGTGTCTCATCACCGTGCTTGATGTCTTCTGTAAATGTCAACTGGTTTTACGCCTTCATTCAAAGAACGGTCATCACAAATCCCGGTTTGACTCGAACGCCCTTTGTATATCAAACTTATCCCATTCCACATGTCAGTGTTATTTATTTTTTCTGTCACTGAGATTTAAATCATTGAAATGTCTCACTTGACATTATGGGTGCAGTATTATTAGCTTTATATGTTTTTCAATATCTGTTCATGTTCTTTTATTTTCCAGGAAGCCCGATTAAAAAAGTTTAACAGAGACCGCAGTTTGCTAAGAGAGCCAGACCTCTTCATCATTTTACTGATAGATGTAAGAAAGTAAGTATTTATCCCTGTTCAACCATTTTCCCATTTACCTCGCTTTTCCCGAACTGAAAAGCGTTAATACATTCTTAGCAATTTCCTAAGAAACTGTATACCCCTCCCAGCAAATACAGTGCACCCTATCAGCTCTGAGTGTCTTCTCATCCACCCCCACTTAAATAAACACAAACCAAATGCAGTGCAATAGCTGCTCATTGATCAGTCTTTCTTTCTGCCCATCTTTTCCTGTCTCTGTTAGTGTTCGCTTGCGCCTAGATGCCATGATCCTGCAGCAGGAGTTCGACCCCGCAGTGACCTCTCTGTGTGTGGCGGCCAGATGTCTGGGGGAGGCAGCTCGAGGTGAGCCATCAGCAGGGGGGCCTTGGCTCTTTCCTTTCAGTAAACTTCATCCACATTCATTCTGAGTCACTTTACTCAGCCTTGTAAATCACATTCATGTGTCGCTCGCCCTTACAAAACATCCTGCACCAGCATTTTAAGATGGAATGATTAATGGACTGCATAAAACCTGCAAAAAAGGAACAATTCACGAAATGTCTATTGATTTAAATCAAAAAGAACCAAAGCATACAAAAAGACAAAGGACAAAAAGACACTCTTTCATGTTGTGCAAGGTTAATTATGATGATGAATAATTCTATTATCCAGCACTTTCCAATCACACCAGGTATCTAAAAGCATGAGCTAAAATGACTTCTGCTTGCAGAGCTGCTCAGCTGCCACAAGCTACACTCCATCCTGCGTCTGGTGCTGAGGGCAGGGAACTACATGAATGCGGTAAGTATTCACTTACCTCTGGTGTGTGTGTGTGTGTGTGTGTGTGTGTGTTTGTGTGTCTTTGTGACATTAGTGGGGATATCCATGCTGTGAGCGCACTGGCTCTGATATGCTCTGTTTGTTTAAGAAGTCATGCACCATGCAACACAATTACACTGACTTCACTTGTGCCCACAGGGAGGTTATGCAGGGAACGCGGCCGGCTTTAGGATCGCCTCGCTGCTCAAATTGGCCGACACCAAAGCCAACAAACCAGGCGTGGACCTCCTACATTTCGTCGCCATGGTGTGTATCAAGTCAACTTCAATTCTCATCTTATCTGTACAGTAGGATAAAAGATAAGTAGGAGCAATTTTGTACGTTCTTACATCAAAAGTGCCTGTTCTTGGTAAGACAGATGACGGTTCGAGTTAAAGTCAAAGTTGTTTTAATCAGAGGCATCGAAAAAAACATCACAAACATTATCCAATAATCTGAAGAAGAAATCTGTTCAATTATATATCAACTAATTAGCAGCTACTACAAAATAGCAAAAACGTATTTTATAAGGATTAAAAATCTTGTAATTTTTATCTTGTGTGTAATCATAATCAATGTACTAGGTTCTAATAATGCTGAGTTTTTTCGTTTAAACTCCCACGTTGGAGCATGTTTTAATCTTCATCTCATACTGGTGGAACTGTGGCTATATTTGTGAATGAAATGTTTACTTTTACTCCAAGTTGTGCATCAGAATTTGAATCCTACATGACCCTCCAAAAAAAAAAAAAGATGAAGCAAAAAAAAAAGAGATAAGTGAATCAGAACTAGGTAGAACTCCCTAAGGAAATGGGCCTTTTGTACATCGGTAGTGTGCACACTTCTACTCTGACGCAGCTCTGATTCCAGCAGCAGGGCCTTGTTAGCGAAAAAGGCATTACATCACTGTAAGCATTGTCCGCACTCGGCTCTGGGACACTGATTTGCAATTGAAACTGTATAGCATGATTTCATTGTGTTTCTCTGTAAAACTCTTTGTTTCTTAATGAGGTTGACAGGTTTGTGTTACAGAGGTGATGTAGGAACAGAGATAGTCGTGTGAATAGTGCAGCATTGTCTAGTGTATCTTTGTACGTGTTCTAGATGGTCTCTCAGCTAGGCAACACCAAAGAATGTAAAAACACTACCAGTCTTGAGTCTTAGTTCGTGATGGGTCCTGGAAACATTTTGTAAGTAGAGATGTATTGATCCGATCCTGAATATCAGAATTGGGGCTGATGCAGACAGACTTGAAACGTGAGATCAGACCGTTATCGGATCAGAGTTATTTCCGAAAGTGCATGCGTGTAAAGTTTGCCAACAGCACTCAGACTTAAAACATCCCCTTTGATAAACAAAAATACTTCGATCTTAATACGATCTTTGCAACATCGGGTGAGAGCTGAACCCGTAGAAATATGTTGAAGACGTATGTGTTTTGTTGAGTGTGTTTTTCTTTTTGTTTGTTTCTTTGTTAATGTTGCTTTTTGATTAAACTTCTGAACTCTCACTGTAGCCACTTAAATATCTTAAATGTGTAATTCATTGAGCTGAAAACTATGAAGATGAGTAAAAAATTATCCGCGCTCTGGCTGTAAATTTATTTTAATGAACTTTTAAACAAGACAAATACATAATTTTTCGACATAATGTCCTTGCTTTCCAAAACACTTTGTCCGTCTTCCAACATATACTTTTGAATAGTCGTTAAAACTGTTTTAGCCTGAGCTATAAGCCACGTGATTCACTTCATCAGCGAATCTTTGTCTTCGTAGGCCTGCCTTGAGGGGACCAAATAAGATTGTGACTATAGGAAGTTTCTGCAGAATGTTGACAGTGTGTGCAGAAATGATCATGCAAGATCACCACACACTTGGATAGCAGTCGTCTGCATTTAATCTGAAGTTTAGGCTTTAGCTCTTCAATAAGCGTTGTTGCATTGTTGATTGTTGAACTTTTTTCTGATAATGTTCCCATACTGGCCGCTGAGAATCCTAGAAAACGGCAAGAATCAGTTTTCCAGCTCTTCAGCTTTTTTGAACTTTTTCTCGGTTGGCGTTTGAGGACGTTTCCGCTCCATACTTTGCTGTTTAACTCACAGGCTCGTAGAGATAAATCCATGTCATTTCACCAGTAAAGTTTCTCTTTAACAAACATTTACCTTCCTTATATTATTGCAGATTTCCAAACACTTCTTCTGTTTATGCTCTTCCGTGAGGTGTTCCAGCACCACAGAAATGTTAATCTCCCGGAGTGCGGATCATTTTTGACTCGCCCTCGTACATTTCCTTCCTTATATCCAGCTTCACATCAGTTAAAATGATGACATTTGTGTTTTACATGCAGGTTTTGCAGACCATTTTTGCTGTCCTTTTTCATTCTTTCATTCTTTTGTTTATATTTGAAATCGTTTCTGGAAATTATGTCTTGTCGCATTAGACTGTATTGTGTAATTTTAAGAAACATTATTTTCATTTACCTTAATGATGCCTTTTTTTTTTGGACCCCTATTCAGATTCCATCAGACTGATGGAGTGTTTAGACCCTGAAGGTGTAGCTAATATTTCACTGTGATTTTTTTTTATGCTTCAGGAGGCTGTGAAGAAAGATGAGGATCTACTGACGTTTCCCAGCCAGCTGAGTCATGTCAGTGCAGCATCACGGTGAGTTAAATCAATCTGTAAACCATATTTGAACACTTCCGGGTATATTATTGTAGTGCCATGGCGATGTGGTGGGGGAATCCAATTCAGTTATGCATACAGATTCTTTTGTGTAGTGCTTCACGTATCCTCCAAAATTGTTTTTTCTTTTTTTTTTCTTTTATATTAAATTATGTATAGTGACCAGACTCTGCTGGTTTTCAGTTTGATTAACCATGACACAGCTGACAAGCCTCGGTGGTGCAACAGAAACAGATTTTTATGGCATTACATTATCAAAAGGTGCATGCATTAATAGCCTGTGATCCTTTTCTTTAAACTTTTTTCTTCAAAAGTTAATTAGTCTCAAACCTACTCACTACACACTTTCACCAGTCTCAAAACACCACGAGTGCTAATTAGTCAAAAACCGAGTGCATTAGAAGCCCCACATGCTCACAGCCACTCAAGCCGCACGCTCATTGTCAAGTTGAAATTTTTGAGGAGGTCCCTGTGTCTTTATAATCCTACAGGCGATACACTCTGAACTATATACACTTTTTCATCCTGTGTGGTAGGAGTAAATGAATTGTTTGTTTAGAAATAATAATTATGGTGGAGGACACAGAGTAGGTAATAAAATTGAGGAAAAATGTAATACTGAATTGGGATATTTATAAAATTGTTATACTTACAGTATCACAATTTTAATTGAATCGGCAACTGGGTATCATAATATCGTGACTGGTGTTTTGGTGTAGAAATGTTTAATTAATATTAAAATGTTACTTATTCTGTGTTAGGCTCTCAGAAGAGACTGTGCTGGAGGACCTGTCCCTCCTACACAGTAGAGTAGAGACACTACAAATCAGCGTCCAGACAGATTCAGAGATGGAAGAGCAGATGAGACCGTTCCTCGAGGTAATATACAGAACAGTTATATTTTAGGAATATCCTGTATAATAGGAATGCTGTGCTGTGTGTATATCTGTGAATGTGTAGTTATTTCCACTTTAACGCTGTTGTCCTTTATCCAGACTGCCAAAGTGAGGCTGATGGAAGCCGAGGAAGAGGTGGAAAGCTTACGCAAGACCAGCCAGGCCTTGGTGGAATTCTTCTGTGAAGATGAAAGCTCCTTCAAATTGGAGGAAGCCTGTCACATCTTTCACTGCTTCAGCCATCGCTTCCAAAAAGCTGTGCGGGTAAGTAAGTCCACCATCTGAGCCAGAGGTTCCCAACACGTGCTTAAGGAAGCTTCAATGAAACATTTTCCAAGTTAATGGCTATCTACTGCTTTTGTGCTATATGTGGGATAAACAACTTTTTTCTTTACCAGTACTATAAAATCATGTTATTGGTATCAATAAAGGAATGGGGAAAATGCTCTAGCTGGAGGATCTTTGCTTCTGATAGGAAAAATAGCCTCAGTCGACACGGACACTACAACCATAACACATTCGACACGGACACTACAACCATAACACATTCATACACTCATAGCTAGTATTAGCTAAGCTTGCTTTATCTAGATATTAACAAAAATAAAGAATAAATAAAGATTTAATTAAATTTGTTTGCCTTTGCTCTGGCGTCAGAGGGGAAACAATCAAGATGAGGAGAGAAGCTGCTTGTATGACATGACTATATGCACAATTAATTCAATAATTTTGTCAGTAAATGTAAAATAAATAAATAAATAAATAAATAAATAGTTTCACAATGCATTCCTTACTAATGCCTGGTTTACAATTCATTAAAGCTGTTAATGAATTTAAGCTATTAACAGATGGAACACCTTGTGTGTTTATAGTCAGACCAGGATGATCATATTAACTGTCCGTCAAAATAAGATAAATCTAATAAGATATGATCTGTAAAAGTGCTTTTGTTTTCTTTAAATAAAATGACCGGTGTTTGACTAAGATGAGAACATTTAGGTTTTTGCTGTCACCATATGCATAATTCCTGGGGACGAGAATCACCATGGACTCGATACGATATTATTATGATACACATGCAGGCTCAATTTGTATTGTATCGCGTGATTCACGATTTTATAAATATCACGATTGAATATTGTTTTTTTGTTTGTTTTTCCCCCCCCCCCCAGATTTTGTTATAATTCTAAACAAATTTATCAATAAATAATTTCCTCCTACCACACAGCATGCTGTTCTGTGTGAATAGTTGAGAGCACACCACCTGCAGGATTATAAAAGAATATCAACACTTTACCACTTCATATGGAAATGTGTATACATTAAAAATTCCTTAAAAAAAATTTGACAATACATGAATTGACACACAAAAGAATCGCCATACATCTCTGAACTGTCACCCCCCCCCCCCAAATACGCACAATGTCTAATAATTCCATTATTTAAAATGAATCAGTTATCAACATATCAACTGTTTTCATCACAGAAAAGTGACAATAATTGTCTTGTTCTAAAGGATTTAATTCAGAAAATTAATTCTATTGTTCTTTTACACACACTCATATTTAATTTTTCATACTGTGTCTCAGGAGAACGCTGAGCGTGAGCTGCAGGAGCAGAGGCGTGCAGAGCGTGAGCGGGGGAACCTGGAGAAGCGGCGTTCGCTTGCAGTCTGTAGCGGCTCTGAACTTGACGACCTGGAGCGCACACTCGAGAGGAACCTGAGCTACACCTGGAGCCACCGCAGCCTTCGTCGACAGCCACAACGCTTTCCTAGCTTTCATGAAAAAAACTCGGACCACGGTTCTCTTCAGAGCCAAGACCTCCAACAGGATAACAGTAATAATTCTCCGCTTAGAAGTCATTCGCTGAAGGAATGTATTAATACCACAAGTGATTTGAATGTAATTAAAATGGACTCTATGCTAGAGGAATGTGTGTTGCAAACGGACGTTGATGGAAATACGGCTACTATGCCACATCCTGTTGTTCCAACACGAGAGCGGGGAATGGACATGCCACCTGTCACGGGACTAGACTCCAACAAGGTAATGAAAGTTGAAACACAGGTTAACAATGCTTGTGAAAGGGTAAAGCATGTAGAGACGGACACAGTAGCAGAAACTAACTGTATTAACGCTAGCACACATGAACTGCCATCTGACAGAGTGGCCATTCTGTCTAATGCCAAGATCTCACAGGGATCCTGTCATTTAGAAATCTCACCTCAACTGGCACAGGAAGCTGGGCCAATCAGCCCAGAGAAAGAGCGACTCTACCCACGGGTGGGTGAGACCTTAGAATGCCATACTCTAGTCAAGGGTCTGCGTTCATATGAAGCTCTTTCACCCACTGGACAACGGACAGCACCGAGCCACTGCTCAAAATGGAAAAAAGAGCTTGAGGCTGAAGAACGAGATGGTGCAAACCTGCCCCAATCTAAAGATGACTCGCATGCTTCTAAAACACCTAACAAAAGTCCCTCGAAAAGGGGACTGGCCTCACAATCCGGGTATTGTAACAGCTCCGGCATTCCAAAAGCACGTCCCAAGCCAGAGCCAAGTTCAGCCGAGGGACCAGCAACACTTCGTGGATCGCGTTTAACCCCAACACGCTCTGTCTCCTTGCGCTCGTCACCGGTCACGCGGCCCAGCAACGTCCAGGTTGAGTTGAAGCGCAGCATCAGCACTAGGGATAAAACAAGTGCCCAGTCTGATACACTGGGAAGGCAGAACTGCGCAGCTGTTGAAAAACCCAGCCCAGAGAACAAGAAGACACTTCCCAGTCAGCACAATCAGCAATTAGTAAGGGGTTCACCCTTGCGCGTTTCTAAGCGGGTTGCGCCCCAGGCAGAATCCCAGAGCCCAAGTCAGACCCGCTCCATCCATAGTCCAACTGCAGCTACTAACAAAAAGGCCATCCGGACTGCAGTCATCAATGCAGCCAAAGCCAAATCAGCCAAGAATGCAGACACTGTGTCCTCTAAGACAACACCAGGCACACGGTCTCCTGGCCCTAAAATTCCACGACCTGCCACCCAGCCCATGTGGAGATGATGTTTGACCTCCCAAGGTTTTTTTTTTTTAACTGACTGACTGACCTCTAGACATGTCTGTGTCTGTTTGTGTCTTCAAGGTGATTTTAGGGTCATTCTGTATACAGGTATTTGTACTAAAAGCAAGAGGGATTGAATAAACCTGTGTTCTTTGTTGGACTGAAGTGACTCCAAGCCCCCCCCACCCCCCCCCCTTCCAACCGTCAATTCAGTCCTGTCTCCTAGCCCTGTCTGTCCAAAATGCCATTCAATAAAGGAACCATTCATTCAGTTTGCTTGGTAGGGCCTGAGACTAGGGCACGGAAAAGGATCCTTAGGAGGATAGCCACTCCTCTCAAAGTCTTCCATTGAATCAGGTGTCTCTATGTGGTTTGTCCTCACTTTTCAGCAGGGTGACTATTAAAGATGGTGAAACTATTTGCAGAGCTTGATGCAGAACTGCCTTTAGCTTTGCTCACTACCTCTGAACACTAGCATGCTCTGTGCAGGCTACAGAGCGCCTCTAGAAAGAAAAAAAAAGGAATTACTGCTAGGACTTTGTCGTAAGGGCTATTATTTTGGATCAGAGGATATTTGTTATTCTTCGTTATGAACGTCTTAATGTTTTTCGCCTTAGTTTTCAGTGCATCACGTGGCATTAAGTGTTAATGCCGAACAGGTAGAATGAGACACGGCACTGTGGTGTAAGGACCTAAATAGGATAATTATTTTTTTATACTAGTTTATGGGTCGATTCCACATTCTGCCAAGTGATCCTAACCCCAGGTCAGAGCAAGTTTAGTTTAAATTAGGTACAAAGTCAAGCCTTGGAAGATGAAAATCTTTACATAGGCTGTTTGTAGATCTTAATTCAGTCCCAAAGCTACACGAAAGGTAATGCCTTACATGATGTACTGTCTCTGTTGGACAGAGGTGTGTGTGAAATGCTGTTTATATTGGTATAGTCCTTTATACTATTTCCTCAACCTGATGCACTTTAAGAGACCTGAGAGATTAATAATGAAGTTTGTTTTTGTGTTAAAAACTATCTATTGTAATATTTGTATTTGTACATATTAAAATATGAAATAAAGATAAAGTTGACATTTATTCTAGCGTGTATCTTGGTGGATCTTGTGAACACCGGTTGGGATTCCGGTCTGTCTCATGGCAGCATGTGCACGTGTTCACACTTGTTCACCTCTAGTTGCAATTTGGACTGTTTGTTCCTCCTACTGGCATGTTTTTGGCAGGTGGAAGGAAACCCACGTGGACATGGGAAGAATATGCACAGCTCCACACACAGCAGGGACCCTGTAGCTGTGCATCATTACTAAATGTTGATCTTGGGTTGATGCTGCCTTAAAATGTTAAGAGCTTATCTCTCACTGTACTTAAATGCTTTAAAATTCTAAATCATTGACCAAAACAGGACAAATCTTCAATGTGAAAACAAGCCTGATGTTTGACAGAGTCAGCTGGAATGTTGAGCTTTTAAGATTAGGAAACGCTAGTATCAGATCATATAGATCATATTCAGCGCTTAAATCAGAATTGCATTGAAAATTGTAATTATTGCATCCATACACATTACTAATTAATATTCTGCAAAAATACTAAAAAGGCCTGTGGAGTCACTAATTCCACATGATCCAATAGATGTTCAAGAAATCATTTTATCAGATATTGCATTCGATCCAAGAGGATCCAAAGCAGACTGATGCATTTTCAAGGTCTAAATACTTCCCATTCTGCTTTTATGCTTTTAATCTGCCTTTGTGCCCTGCCCTTCAGCTCTGCTCAGCGGCTCCTTTAGCTCTCCTTCTCCATCTCTTGACACCCTCACCCCCTGAGCTTTTGAACGTTGCCATGGAGATGCTGGAGCTATTCTGGAGAATTCCACCCCACCAAATGTGTGGACAAGCATCCGTCTGGGGGTCTCGGTGGGAAAGTTCCTGTGATGAGACAGAATGACGCCAGCTCTCTGGGGAAAAGCAATAAAACTTAGTGTCTCTTCGTGTGTAAAAGCCTGATCATCAGTCAGGATGACTTCACAGGCTTGATTAGCCAGAATGTATGACATCAGAGACTGAAAGGATGAGGAGGTGAATGAATGGGATAGGAAACATTTTTAAATTTATAGAAAGTTAAAGACTGGTTCTTGTCACTTGGAGAACAGTGATGAATGTGATGTGTAAATTATGTTAAGAATTTAGGTTGGGTTTATCTTAACTAAGCTCCGCAATTACTGAAATGTTAGGTACGGTATCGCTACAAATGACCACTTGGTGTGTTTAGTTTTTTTTTTTTTTAATAGTGACTTTATAATATACTATAGTGATAGTTTCTGATTTTTCCACAAGATTTTCCACATTTCGTGTCGTCATTATCACAGCAAACAATCGGCAAATCTCATTAGGTTTTTCAAAGTACTAAATAGAAATTATAAACATGGTTTTAGTTTTGCCTTAAGATATGTTGTTTTGGAATGGGAAATTTAATAGCCCAGTAACTGGAATTGATTTAAGAACTGTCCAATATGGGACAGTTTCCACTATTTGGAAGAAATAGGTTTGGAAAAATTCATGAATGAAGATCACCCTAGAGTGCCCTCCCAGAGTGATGAGCTCATCAGGGTAAGAATGGAGGTGCTGCACCCATCATGCATAGTGCCCACTGTACAAGTCTCTGGAGGCAGTGTCATAATCTGGGGTTGCTTCAGCCAGTCAGGTCTAGACTCAGCAATGTTATGTGGCTATAAAATGAAGTCAGGTGATGACCTAAATGTACTGAATTACCAGGTTATCACATCAATCTAGTTTTTCGTCCCTGATGGCACGGGCATATTTCAGGATTCAAATTATGAAAAGGTGGGTCTGGGAGCATGAGGGATCATTTCCACATGGATTGGCCTCCACATTGTGTCTCAAGGCAGGTAAACAAAATCTTGAACTGTTTTGCATTTAATGACATGTTGAAAATTCCCTTGGATGAGGTCATCAATAATGTAAACTTTAACAAGCAAAACTGGCTTGTCAGTGCAATATAATGAGTTTACTCACACAGTTAGTCAGGTTTCTAGCGCCATCTAGTGTACAGTTACAGAACCACACTGAATATGATCTGGTATCATTGAGATAGGAATAAAAGTCTCACACAGAGGCAAATTAGACACACACACAGATCCCAATACTCTTTATAATTATGAAAAGACTTATTATAAAAGTCTGTATATGCTATAACATGATTAGTGATGAACGATGATAATTTCTGCTATAAAAATGGATCTGATTCAATTGCTGTACAAATGGAAAGAACTTGAATTATATTCTGATTTGTTTATTGCTGGAAATCAGGCCCGCATCCACATTGTCCCCCATAGGCAGACCTCCACAAAACCTGTAGTGTCTGGCACCAGGACGCTGGCAGTGGATACGTTTTGCTTCTGTGGGTTAGGGTGGGGTCTTCATGGATCAGTTATTTGTCTAGCACATCCCATGGGAGCTTAATTAGGTTGGGATCAGGGGAGCTTGGAGGCTGGAGGTTCTTTGTATGCGCAGTTAGATTGATTGTGACTCTCAATGTCTATTGTTTGTTTGAGCTCTGGGTTTTCTCCGATGAAGAGACTGAATTTCTCCTGGATCTTCTCGTGTTAAGATACCTAGAATGGTCCATGAGAAAATCAAGACATTTGGTGAAAAGAAAAAAGATTCAACCATTATACAGTACAAGCACTGAACCTCACCACTACACAATTTTGAATGAAAAGGAGCAGAAATATTAATGCAATACCACAAGACACAAAAGTGAGCAACAAAAGTTACTTCACCATCTCTACCAAGACAAGGGAAAAGATCAAAGTGTGGAAAGGACTTGCTCATGATCCAAAAAAAAAAATCATGCATAATGGAGGTAGTCGTAGCACAACTTTTGGAGACGGTATGAATTGTATAACCTATAGAAAATCAACATCACCCAATCGAACCGCACTTAAATTTACCAAAGCTGCCAAAGACATTTAATCAGGTTTTCTCCATATTATTTGTTCCTACACTTTTCCTCAAAAAATTGTGATCTGAAACCAAAGGTACAGTGTTCCTGGTTATTTAACACAGCAGATGAAAGCTGGAAATCTGATTAAATAATTTCTTCTAAAAACCCATAAGAGGTCCTAAATGTCTTGATCCTATTAGGGATCCATCAAGTTAGATCAATACAAAAAAAAAAAAAAAAAAAAACCTTTAGAATCAGAACTGCAATAATGGATAAAAGTTATGAGTAAAAGACTACACTGAAATTCATGCAGTTCTCCAAGAGGATCAAGTTGTCCAGATATGCAGGTTTGGAATTGGACAAATTAAAATGTCTAACAAATAACCAAAACAAGGACAAAAGGTCACAGGCCTTCTTCTAATCAGTAGTTAACAATTGACAGTATTTTTAGACTGTAGACCCAATTACCAACATGCCTACTCCAACTAAACAAAGCTTCATGTTTAAATGCAAGTGATTTTCCTGGGACCATGGCAGAGGAGGGTTACCAGAATTCAGAAATACTGTACATTTGGGGTAGCTAGTAGAATAGGTTGGCATTACCCATGATCTACCATCATGTTTACCCTATAAAATATTTTGATTTAATATCTATTAATTTTATGTTGTAATGTCATGCTAGTCCTATACAATTCCCTTTTCTTTAAATGAGGGGAGTTCACAACGACCTACACCGTAAGCCCGTGATACAACCTCAGTAATTGTCATTTAAAAATATATACAAAAACATGAGTTCTGTTAACATTCAAGGACATTTAATTACAAATGGACTGGCATCAGATAAATTTCTGTTCATTTTATTTATTTCTACACTCAACTCCCATACTAAATTAAAAACAGTAAATTGTCCAAAGTTAAGCCATTTAAGAGCAACACAGCTGTACTGTAAGTGCTCCAGTTAAAATAAACAAAAGCATACAACAATTCAAGGTAATGCAAAATAAATGAATGAAGCAGAATTCCATGTCAGAGTTTATTTCATTTTAAGTCTTACATAAAAATAGAAACACCTGCATCCAAAATGTTATCCCAAGGACGTGAATTACAGTGAGCCAGCACTTCTTGCAAATGCAAAAATCAAGTTGCTCTTCCTTGATCTTTCTCAAAATTCAGTCTTCATTGTGGCAAGGCAGCAATCTCAAAAGGTCAACCTAAAAGATATTGTCATGCAAGTGTTACACACAATACTTTTACATCAGTGAATGTTTAAAATAATTACATTTGTAGCAGGCCATTTTGTCAGGTTCTTTAGACGGTACACAATTAAAACCAGTGCCAGTCCTGCATATACTATCCCAAGGTAAAAAAAAACATCACGAAAACACACAGTTTGTCATGATGGTATCAACTTGGGGTTGAGAGCTTTATAATAAAAAAATAAAAGTTGCCTTGGGCCTTACCTTGTTCCTTTTACAGCCACTGAACACCTTTGAAGGAAAAGAAAAGTTAGAGGAAACAACAAACAGCCAGTAGGTATCAAACGTATGAATTATGCTCAGCATTATAGTTTCTTCACTTCACAGTAAGAATGATGTGTTGAAATTTGATTCATCACAGCATCATTTATGCAGTGTTACATTAACAAAGCACACTTACCATACTCCATACTAAGCCAGAGCTCTTGAGGCCAGCAATGCTTTCAGACTGTAATAAAACAGGATATTAGATTCAATTTTGCATTCAAGACTTCAATGTGGCACAGTCATCACAGCCAATTTACTAGCCAAAAAGAGAGAAAAACAAATATTGCCCCTCACCTTTAAAATCTGCAGGACCAGACTGCACATCATTGAATCTCTTAACATCTGCAGGAGAAGACACAATTAAGATCACCTTTCATTTCCAAAAAAACAAACATGTATTTGTATATTAAATGTTTGCCCACAGACTAGGGCTGCCCACATGGGTTCAGTGACCAGCCCACTCTCAGGAAGGCAAGACACCGCCACGACCATGCTACAAGACTGCTAAAACAGCAAGCCCTGATCACAGCCTAAACAGCAATGCCCTTCTTTTCCAGCAGAGTAACACTAGCTCAGGCACGGTATAGGCCTGCACAGCTGACTGCCGCTGGATAAGAGGCGTATTCAACACTACAGGAAATTTACTTAGCGTACCTGGAGTGCATTAGCACAGGGGTCCAGAGTCACAGATATCAGCCTGGAGAGGCAGTGCACAAAAGAGCCACCTGAGAACAGAAAGAAGGCATTTTGCTGTTTACTTTGGAGCAATTATTAAAACGAAATCAGAAGTTTCTCTCATGGCTTTTTTTGACCCTCAGATTTTTGCATTTGGGACTGTAAAAACACACAACGTTCCTTATTGTGCAGGATTTGCCACGTCACAAGAAACTTTATGATGCACTGCTTACGAAATGCAATGCAAAAGTGTGTAACAATCACATGATCGTTTGTCCAATGTGAATTTCATTAGTGTTTGATGCCACCTTACATCTCTTCTTTGCCTAATCGGTTACTTCTTTGTTTAAAAGGGGCCAATAAGCTACATTACAGCTAACCAACCAGCTATAGGTCACATTCGCCCTAATCTTCCCAGCCTCTTAAAGCCGATTTTCCAGACCTGCTTTCCTAATAAATGTCTAATGCTCCCTTCTCTGATCTTGAAGTGACTTGAACTCCATCACTTTTATCTGGCACTCCACACAATCCTCTCTAAATGAAGCCCTCTTTGCACCATCCTGCATATCTAGTTGAAGTTCTGTAGGTTGCATCACCACCAACTATAGATGCCCCTCTCCTCAGTTTATCTGTCCTTTAAAGAAAGTTGGTGTTCACTCAGGTCTCTTTTAAACTGTGGGTCAGCCATGTTCATGACCAAGCACACCATCCTGATTTTCGTCAGGGAATAGTAATAATAATTCCAGGTTTACCAGTTATAACTGCAGACTCTGTGGTAAAATAAACTACACAAAATACCAGAGTATAAAACCCTAAAATTGAGTATGAAACATGGGCTCTGCGTCAGTAAAACGACCACGTGGTGCGAGCAGAACCCTGTCTCAATCTCTCAGCACTAACGTATCGTTTCACACTTACACAGACAGACATTTTCAACCGCCAGAATAAAACTAATTATTCACTAATTATTTGAAAAAAAAAAAAACCGTACTTATTAACAACCCACGATTTTAATATGTCTTATTTTACCTCAGCCTCGTTAAGACGCGAAAACTAAATAATCGTAATACTAATTAAGAATAAAACCTCACCATAATGCTCCTGAAGCACAAATCTTTAAAACGACTAGTAGCGCCACACCCGCGCAGAGAACCTCCACGCAACGCCGCCATGACCAACAGGAGAGAGCGGAAACTCTCGCGCAACGGATTTATACACAGCGAGGAAGCGCAATGCATCCTGGGATAGAAACCTCAATACCGCTCAACAGCGCCTACCTCCAGATATGATGCATTACTCTATGGTTGTTCATTTATATCACGTCTTTAATAACTGATTCCTCAGTCCCACATCGTCTTGCTATTTCAAATCTTTTTTACTCTGATTGTACTGGTTAGGCACTTTGGTACTCTTTCACCATGTTTTATTTGAACTTATCTAGTCAGCTTGTTCAGGTCAAAACAGGAATTTTGATGGGGCAAAATAACAGAACACAGTTAAACTTCGCTTTATTGCTCTATATAATCCCCTCCTACACTAATGCACTTACCCCAGTGTTTTACTAGTGCTTGGTTAGCATGACGTTTTCTCAGTATGCCAGAGCCATTATCAGAATGCCTGCTAAACATCTGAAACGCTGGCCTCCCAGGAACTCCTTTAATGACCCAAGCATTTCTAAATGGCTTGGAGTGAGGGCAGGGCTTTAAAGGAGGTGTGGCAATAACTCCCAGTAGAGTTCCTGTAATGTACAAGTGGTGTTTGTAAATGATTGTGTGTACAGTTCCAACAGACTGAGGCGCCTCTTCTGCCATCAATTTTTAAAGATCAGGCGTTCCAGGTGTTTGTGTGTGTGTGTGTGTGTGCGTGCGTCCTATGATGGATTGTCAGGACCCCACGACCCTGTTATATATACATATGTTATATAATATAAATTGTGATGGGAGCAACAAAACATTGAAATTTTGGCCAGGAAACTCCTCAGACCTTAATCCCATTGAGAAGATGACAAGAGGCGGGTGGACAAACAAAACCCCACAAATTCTAACAAATTCCAACAAATTCCAAGCACTGATTATTCAAGAATGAGTTGCTAGCAGTCGGGATGTGGCCCAGAAGTTGATTGACAGCATGCCAAATGGAACTACAAAAGTCTTAAAAAAGAGGAGTCAACGCTGCAAAATTGACTCTTTGCATAAACTTAATGTAACTGTCAATTACATTGACGTGAGAAATAAAATAGATGTGACAAATAAAATGTGCTTATGTTTTTTTATATAAATCTTTAAAAAAATACAATTACAATATTAAAAGTATAAAAGTACAAGATTAAGGTTTAAAACATTTAAATAGACAAACAACTATCCACAGTTAAATAGAAGATAAATAAAATAAGCAAACTTAACAAAAATATGCAATTAAATAATAACAGTAGACAGAGTAAACTACCAAATAAACAAACAAATAATTAACTAAAAAAAAAGGGACAAAATAAAAAACAAAATAAAAAAACTAAATAATATTTTAAAAATGACAACAGCAGAGAAGATTTACGATTTTCTATTAGATTTAAAGAGTTAAAAAGGTTTTGACTTTCATAGAAAAATAGGAAATGATTTAGAAAATTGATATTTAGTAATGTAGAACTTAAAATATAGAACTTGACAATATATTCAAATTATTTATTACTATGATGGAAAAATATAATTTTTTCCTTAAATATGAAATCGTCAGATTCATGAATAAAAATTAAAAATATAATTTCCAAGTTGCCACCAAAAAGCTTGTGGCACTCTACCAGAAGAAAAAAAGATTTAGGAATACATTCTTTCGGAGGAATTTTGTCGAGGGACGTTCTCTTAACCCGCCATTCCCTGTAGAGAGCGCAGGAAGTAGGGAGCATACTGTGGAACGGGACGCAGCCCCGCACTCCTACTTTACCCAAAATGCTGCTGGGTGTCATGTGATCCGATTGTTGACGGCGACCGTGGAGCGACTAGCGCGCGCTTTGTCAAACTCTCCGCAGCTGTTCATCTCGACACAACTCTCAGCCTCACGAGCCATGTCTTATCGCCATAAACACCGCGGTGGCATCGACGACTACAGGGCTGAGGAAAACAGGTAAACCATTTTAATCTCTGGATAGTTTACGTTGGTGTCAAATTGTGCGTAAATTTTGAATGATTTGTGTATATTTTTTTCAGAAAATGTTCGTCGGCGCGCGCTTTAAGTCGGCTTCTGATTCGCGCGAGCTCCTGCAAAACCGCGGGATTTTTTTTTCTAACAAAGCGGAAGGCTAGTAGCTGCTAGGCGGCTAATCACATTATTATAGTTTATAAGTCTTCGTGTAACTGTGGACTTCATGTACTGAGACTTTTAAATCACAGAATTTGTTTTTAAATACATTTTCAAGATTGCAGTTAATTTGACCATAGCGCCAGCTAAACCACAGACATGGCCTGGATTGTAGATTGTAAGTTAACATTTAGCTGTATTTAGTGTCATGTAAGTCTTCAAGTCATGTAAGTTCGTTTAAAAAGAAGACATGCGCAGTGTTTTATGTACATAGTTCAAAATATTGACTAAAATAATTCACCAACACAGAAGTAAAGTTACACCAGCTAAATAAACTCTTCATTTATAAACAAGCATTTATCCAGGTTTTTGTTTCTAAAAGCACTGCTGTATGATAAGCTAAAAGCTCTTTGTTACATTTTATGGCTTCAAAATGGCGCTAAAACAGTGAAGTTCTTAAGAGTCTCCTTGACACTGGGTCCTCCTGTACATGTTTGAGAATTATGTGCTTTAAAGGAATCAAGAACCTAAATGATACCTGAAATCAACAAATGTAGCAAAAATGAATACATCAAAGAACGGGTCTAAAACCCTTGCTTTGGTATGTGGCTTGTCTTATTACCCCTGTTTTGGAAATAATGAGGTTCCTCAGAGGTTACTGAGGTCTAACCTTTTCTGGTCCAGCATCTCATTACCTATAAAATAAATAAAACAGCTTCATTTTATAAACATGTTCCAACTAGGCAAATCCAAGGCTGTTTATTTAATTTTTCATATTGGCAGTTTTATTTATTAGTGCTGTAGAACATTACATTTGTGAAGGCACAAACATGTTAAAGCTGGTGCTTAGTTCAAAATTCCTGAACATGCTAAATTAATTTACCCCAGAAAGTCTAATTTCTCAAGTTATCTCAGAAGATTTTTTTAGAACAGGTTCAATCTAATTACAATAGTTACAAACATTGGGTCTACACCTCCTCAAGGGGGTGCCGGAGACCACATGGGGTGCCCGAGCCTTTGTGTGCTCTGAGGCTGTGAGGTTATGTGAATTAGATTCACTCGTGTTAAATTACATCATAATTAAACTTACAGTATCATTAAAACGATTCCTTACTCGTTACAGTAATGGCATTTAAGAAACACAAAGAGATAACTATTTTAAAAGGTTAATTTATTCTTTTGTATATATGGGCTGGGTGGTTGTTGCTCAGGCTCATGTTTTCTTTGATACAAGCAGGAAAGACTTCAAGGGAAAAAAGGTTCTGATCGAATAGATCCTGGTTCTAAAACGGCTTCTGTTTGCACATGCCTGACATCTAGGTTGTAGAACCTGTCCAGTCATGTGCTCCCTGTACACAAGCAACCCACACACCCCAAGAGCTAAAATCATCAGAACGTTTCGTAGAGGAAGATTGGCATATACATTCTTTTGGGTTAACCTCTGAAAATGGAAGAAACCAATGTGTGCAGCAAATGATCAATTTCACAAAAACATAGAGGTTAAGTAAAAAAACCTGAAAATCTTATTTCAGAATTTTCCAGCCAGAGATAATAGCAGTGATAACGGTGTGTAGCTTAATATGAAGTGTTTTGGGTTTAAATACCACCTGAAAATTTAGATCCTCTAGAGTCCTCTCCATGGTTCAACTGACCCTAAGCACTTTATGAATGACACTAACTATTTAATCCAATTTTTTGATAGGAACAAAGGACCAAGATGGTCCCACAGCAGGAAAAGGGATGCTGACGGAAACGTAAGAAGATCACGTGATGAGTCTGAGACCAACAGCTCAGATAGAAGACGATCAAACAGGCCAGAATGGTATTTTTTTTTTTTTTTAGTTTGTTTTTGTGTGTGCGTGCCTATTTGTTGGAGAGATGGGGTCACGAGCACATTTGACTAGCAAATTATGTTCATTATAACATGTTTAATAACATTTTATAGCTACAAGGGCTACTGCTGAGCCGGAAGCATTTGTGATGTTTATTTATTTATTGCATCTTATCACGGTGATGCATGAGACATTTAGAACTTTCTGATCTTCTTGGTCTGACCCCTAATTTAATGAATGTGAGCCTATAGAAAGTCCTGTTCAGCTTGTAAAAAATGGAGGAGCGGCTTACTTTTAAGTAACATTTACACTTGATTTGTATGACTTTATTTTTTTGCTGTTGGTTTAAGCACTTTTTGGGGTGTGGTGTAGTAAATACAAAAAATTCTGACCTGGAATGTTTCCATATTCACTGATTGTGGAGTTTATTTTTATTTTCTTTCAAATCTTCACTTTTAGACAAAACGTTCTTTTAAACAAAAAGTTGATGTTTCTGTCTAGTTTCACAACTCCTGAGAGTGAAAAACCTGTGTCGAGAGTAAGAGACTGGGCAGAGGAGGTGGAGAATGATGAAATGCGCACCAACGTTCGGCGGGACATGGAGCGGTCAGTTGCTTTTATTTAATAATTTTTCTAAATTCAGGTCACCTTTATTAATAGGTTGTATAAGGTACTGAAATTCTTTATTTCTTTAGTTACAGACGGCGGATACTAACTGGAGATTGTGTTCAAAGAGAAAGAAAAATGTCATCCAGCAGGTTTGTTATTTACAGCTTAATTTCATTATACAGTATTTGTATTTATACAGTAATCATGAATAACAATATGTCTGTGCCTACAGTTCAGACTCACGAGAATCCAGAGACTCCCCTCTCCCTGGAGATGTTGAGACTGATGAGACTGTCCTAATGAGGAGACAAAAGCAGATTAACTATGGGAAGAACACAATCGCCTATGACCGATACATTAAAGAAGTACCAAAGTAAGTTGTATATAGTGTGTGCTCTTATTGTACCTTGGCAAAAGCTGGGAGTGCTGAATGTGCAAGAGATAAAATACAAGTATCTATTACTCACTCACTTCTAATTCCAGGCACTTGAGAAAACCTGGGGTTCATCCACGTACTCCCAACAAATTTAAGAAATACAGCCGCCGTTCCTGGGACCAGCAGATAAAACTGTGGAAAGTCAAACTTCATGCCTGGGACCCCCCTGCTGAAGAAGGCAGCGATCTGCAAGCTGTGTACGTGTACATATTTTTTGTTTTCTGTGTTAGTTTTGTTTAACTTCATGAATATTTTTGTGCTTTTTGATGCATAATTTGCAAATTAATGGCAGTAACAAAAAAAAAAAAGAGAGACCTGCTAATAAAACAAGATACATCACAGATGCACAGACTTGCAGCACTCGGACATTCACATTTGTTAGGAGAATTAGCTATGTTTTATTTGTTGAGCGCTCCATTTACATTTGTGATTGAATCACACCTGCAATTGTTTGTGGATTTTCTAAAAACTTTTTGCATGCAAACCTGAATTATTATTTTTTTTCCTCTCTCTGGTTCTGTATCCAGCCTTCAGGTTACAAGAAGACTTTTTGTAATGGCTCATTTATCTCCTTTTTTTATTATTATTATTTTTTTATAAAAACATATTTATAAACATAATTATGCACAAAAATGTAAGGTGGAGTATAATCTTAGAAAGTAATGCTTGTTAAATCTAAAATATTTAAAGTGTCTAATATTTAAAAAATTTTATTTTTAGATTTTGGTCCTTAATATTTTTAAGATTGGTTATTTGTCTACTGAATTTAACTTTCTTTTGTTTGATATGTTCAGAGATCTGGGTGAGGTCATGGACTTTGAGCTAGATGTGGAGTGCTCAGTGGATCCAGAACCAGAAGCTTCAGGATCAAAATCTAACAGTTCCTCATCATTCCCTGAGGTATGTGTGAAACTGAGCCAGTGGAAGCAAAGTGATTGTGTTTTAGTTGTTTAGTGGTAAATGTGTTCTTTTTAATGCAGTTATTCATGCCCATGTTGACTTGTTGCAGGACTCTGGAACCCCTCACAAGATGATGAAGATAGATGAAGCTGAGATGGCTTAGCTGCTCTCACTGATGCGCTGATGATTTGAGAGAACTGTTAAAGCACTGACCCTCGCATGATTTTATTGTTAAAACTGTTTTTTTTTTTTTTTTTTAAAAAACACCTCCATTTTTTCCTGGTGAATTCAGAAGCTATGTGATGTTAGTTAAAGATTACACTGATTATAAGTTCTCCATATGAGCAGGTTTTTCACTTCAGGGTGTTTGTTTCTCATATGTGATTGTAAAGTATTGATTTTATTTTTGTGGTGTTGTAAATTTGACATTTCTGTTTAATATTTAACCAGTTGTTTTATAAATACTGCTTTGAAATAAAGAAAAGAATCTGAAAACCATTTTTCATGGTTCATTTAGGTAGAGAATGTTCTAACCTTTGGACTGAATTTCTAATATGTCTAATTTCTGTAATTATGCAATTTATACAGAGGGGTCCTAAAATGTATACACACCCCCCTTTTTTAAAACTCTAATTGAATTATGGCAGCAATGTGTCCTCTAAAGATGTCAGTAATCACACCATTGTTGATGATATAATGTGACTGATATGAGAGGCATACATTTTTTCTATTAGTGTGTACATGTTATTTTTGGCCCAAACATTTGGACATCCCATTTCAGATTTAGTTCTACTTGTCACAGCATCTTTGCTTATTGCATTTTGGGTACGTGCCCAAGACTACAGATATTCTGTAAAACTACTTGAGTACAGTAGAGATATGTGAAGTAGGTACTCATTCTTTACTACATTTATGATAAATTTTCTGTCTGTCCATATGGATGCCTGTCCAGCCAGAGTTTGTCACAGCGGTCATGCAAAACTGGCTGGTCAGAATTTAATGAAACTTTGCCAGTTCTTGGGTATTTGCCTGAAGTTAAACCTGCGCCATAATTTAAATTGAAACGTTGAGTAGAATGGAAGGTATGAGGAATTGTGTACCAGATTATAAACTGCAAGTTTTTACAGTGTAAAGCACTTGCGGCAAACTGTGGACGCGTCTTAAATTGACCACTGAACTTTTGCATTACTCAAAGATCTAACTGAAGCTCAATCTGCACTATAAGTGAAATCCAAATGTTGAGTAAAAGCGAACAGTTATGTGCCGGATTTAATAATCTACTTTAAAATAAGATACTAATAAGCTACTTGCTCAGTGTAAACAAATACCTGCACCAGTAAATATTCATCAGAAAAGCTAAACTGAATATTTTTACTGCGATTAGTTGATGTATTCACCGCTGTAATAACAGCACTGAAGTGGTATATGTAAACTAGTCTGTATAAATTTTTTTTAATGAATAAGTTAGTCGGAGAGGCAGACGTGCGTGCGCTTTAACCTGAAATTATGTGACCTGAAATTTCAGCTTTAACCTTTTAACTATTTCTGCAAACTCTTTACCTATTTTAGCTTTAACCTTTTAACTACAGTATTTCTACTGTACAAACTCTTTACCTGTCACTTACGCTAGTACAGTTTACTACGCAATGGAAGGATGTTAATATAAGACCCGCCTACTTTGGTGACTCAGGCACATATCCAATCATTTTCCAACCTCCGCTTGTCACGAGCAACAGCTGCGCTCTCATTGGACCGCCGCTTCTCGTGCGGGCTCTGTCCCAAACAGAGCATAAAAACAGTGAGCAGCTCTTCGATATAGGTTTTTCTTCCACGGTGTGGAAATTCACAAATCCAAGTGTGGATGTGGAGGATATAGGGCGCTATTTGGGACAGGGCCGTAATGTTTCCATGTTTTCCTGCTTTTACACACAGGGTTTTGAGTCTTTGAGGTGTTCCATGGTACAGTTTGGTTTACAAACATGTTTAAGAAGCTGGGCAGGAGATGGTCACGTGTTTAAAAGAGCAGCTAATTTAAAGTACAGATAATTAACAAACTGGTTAGTTGGTTAATTGTTTGTAGCTAAACGTCTTACAGACACGTCGCTAAACCGTTGTTATTCGAGCAGTAGCTAAACGTCTTTTTCAGCAGGTGTGTGAAGCCAACTGTAGCTTTGTGTTTCTTGCAGGTGAAATGGGAAAGCTCAAGTAAGTTAGTGAGCTGAAAGAGAGAATGCCTCAGACATCCAGTAGCCCTCAGGAAGCACACAGCGAGGCTGAAGTCAACAACACACAAACACATCCTCATGCTGCAGGTGAGAGGATTTACTGCTTCTAGAAACAAGGCACTTCCTCTAGGATAACGTGTAATGTTATTCCACGTTTCTAAGACTTCCATCATGTATCTGCATGCTGATTTAAAAAAAAAAATCAAATATTCTCTTCAGTTCAAACTCCATTCAGACTGGCTCTGTAAATGACCCTGAAACAAAACGTTGTTGTGAGGTGTTAAAGCATCCTTCCTATAATCCTGATCTTGCTCCATTGGACTTTCACCTGTTTGGTGGTGAGGGAATACTCCGATTGAACTATAGATTTGTATTACAATACAAATTGTAATGAAAAGCAAAGAGATTTTGTTGAAAAAGATTATACAGCCAGAGTGCTGATAATTTTTGACTCACTCTTGAATATTATGAGAACAGGAACTACATGTATGAGTATTTAAGTACTTTGCAGTCTTTAGGGTATGCACAAAGGACCATACATACTGTAACCGTCAGAAAGTTGGTCGAAATATCTGAATTGCGTCATACACATGCACTGATCCAAAGCAGTTCGAGAATCTTTCACAGACTACCAAATACACCAATCAGCGTTAACATTAAACTATGAACAGTTGTTGTTATTTATTTCAAATTTGACAAGGCAGGATATTGCAATACAAAACCCTGAAATGTGTCAAATGTACACATACTTCAAAACAATCAATTATTTAATATAAAAAATAATAATAATATGAATAAATAACACATGAACACAGAAAAGACATTCTAATCGAGCAGATGTAAATTATCTATGCAACAGTTTTGGAGCACAGGGAATAAAGGAGAGTTCATGACGTTTGGTTTTACTTCTTGGTATAGCTAATAGAGAATATGTGTGTAGGTGAGCCAAAGGCAGGAAACAATGCAGCGGTGATGAACTGTCCCTGAGTATTTTAGTAAAAGTACGTGTGGTGGCTTCATCACGCCTTTTACTCCATGTTGGGAGAGTTGAAGTCGGAATGCCTATTATCTGACACCATCGCTTTTGGATCTTCTCTAACTCCTCAGAGAGAAACTTTTAGGTAGTCCTCCCCATACTGGACTAGCATATTAAAGAATTGGCCGTATAAAAGTCAAGTATACTTGCACCAAAACATCACAAGGAAGACCTGCTTTCTTAGCAGCACAAAGATAGTAGATTCTGGTAAAACCACCTAGATTTTGAATTCCCCTTGTGCCAGCAGGGCAGCTCTTGCCCCTCAAGACATGGCTCTATAGGGTCTCTGAGGGTGTGCTGTTGTGTCTGGCACAGGGATATTGGCAGCGGATCCTTTGGGTGCTGCGTGTTATGGGGTGGGTCCTCTGTGGATTGGACCTATTTGTTTGGTGCATCACATGACAAGGTCAACAGTCTTGGGCTCTTTACCTTCTGGGCCTCTTGTTTGTTGGGCCGTGGTGCACTGTGTATTCTGGTGCCTTTTTACCATGCCAGCATTGATGTTTCTGAGATTTGTGCTGTATTGGATTTTCTGTGGGATCAGACCGGACATGCTGGCCTTTGGTCACCATGATCCTGTCACCAGTTTGCTGGTATATAATTAATAATCAATGTTTATCAATTCACTTGGTTATGTGGTTATAAGTTATGGCTAATTGGTGTATATAAGAGAATATAACAATGCTAATATTCAACTGGTCAGTTTGAACTGAAAAGCTAAGAGCTTACCTTACCAGTGATAAGAAAGAGAGAGACGTAATTACTGTATTCTGTTCTTACCAACTTAAGTCACCCTGTTAAAGAATTTTCACATGTTTTATTCAGATTTAATTGCTTTATTTTAGCATGTCTGGGAAAACATCTAATATGTCTAGCACTTGTTTTCCATCTAGGCGGCTCACAGCCATCTGCTGTGACTGACAGCACAGATCTTCAAGCCTTTGATCTTGACCCAGTCACTTTGGTGAGTACTGAACTGATGGTTCAAGAGGAACTGAAGCTGCTTCCTCTGGGATAAATGACTAAATGATCGTTTTGCTAATAAATATTGTTATTTACATGCTGCCGATGCAGAATTTTTCTGTTTAACAATTTCATCAATTTAACGTTTAAATAATAGTTTTTTTGCCTTTATACATGTCTTTTGCTAACTTTAGATTAATACTTTTGTCCACAGAGAAAACCAAACAGCTGTCCAGAAATTCTTCCTGAAAAATATCAATCAAAAAACAAACGTGAAGGTAGGTGTTGTAATTCACTGTATTACTCCTATGATAACAATTTTGAGATCCCTATTCTGAATGAAAACTTTTTATATTTGGGTTGTCCTTTTCTTTTCTGGTTCAGTGCGTGATATTTAATTTGTCCTGGGTATGTGCAAACTCTGAAAAGATTGGACAAAACCACTGATTTGTGAAATTCTAATCTGATATTTTCAAAGCTAAATTCATTTTGCTTTCACTGTACACATGAAATAAATCAGCTCCATAGCGTTGAAATAGCGTCATCAGTGAATCAACATTCTTACCTGAAAAATGATAGGTAGAGACAATTTGGAATTGCTTAGAAGCAACCTTACCTTTAGGTAATTTAATAACTATAAAAACTATATAAACTACATAACTACTTTCACTTTGAATTTGTTAGTTGCTGTCCAAAATATGGCATAATCTTGAAGAAGGTGCACTGAGAAACAGATTTCTTATTCTGAAATGTGCATTCATACCACCTCTTGTGTTCCCAGGTTTTCAGCACCAGGACTCCTTTACCCAGTCTCGTCAAAAGACAGATCCTCTGTTCCAGAAACAATTCAGTCCCGATCTTAAGCACCTCTTTGGACAGAAGAGTGACCTTTCCAGCTGGAAGTATGAAAATGAAGATCATTTTGTGGCATTCCAGGACCTTACCTCTCGCTCCTCCCGACGCCTCCAACACCTAGAACAAACCTTACTGAGTCTCAGGTCTCAATGCCGTGTGCTGCGTGGATCAGGAGGCTGTCCGAGAGGATGCATCACAGGACTCTCCACTTCAGGAGACGCAGAATTTTACCACCACCCGCAGGCAGCAGCCTTCAGCCATCACTATGCACAGCTCCAGCACCTTCTGGAACAACGGGCCGAGCTCCTCTTTCTCCACGAGTATTGCCGCCGATGTCGCGCAGCTAACTGCTTCATATCACGATTAAGTGATGTCCTGGGGAAAGCCCATCTCCTTGCCAGCAGGGGTCAAATTTCAAAAGTACAAATCAGCAATACCTGGAACCTGGATCTTAGAGCTATGTGTGAGGAACTGCATGTTCATATCAGCCACTGGGACATGCTCTACACCCGGTTGCGCTCTGACCCCTTGTTGCGAGCTGTTATTTTCAGTCGCACAGAGATGTTGGGCTCAATGCAGAGAGGATTGTGGTTGCTGGGACAGCAAGCCATGCTGATGATGGAGAAATGCATTTATAGGGTGCTTAAAGCCTTAGCTGGTGCTCAGCTAGTGAGCGTACCCAGAGATGCCTTGGAGGACTTGCTGTCTGCTGTGGAGCTATATAATCAAGTCATCATAAACCAAAAATCCCAGAAAAGAGCTGTACCACGGAGTTTGCAGAATTTCCTTACCCCTGATTGCTCTCAAATTAGATCAGGCATGCCAAGGAAACATGTCAGACTGAGAGCATTGTCAGTGGTGGAAATCATGAGCACTGTTGCACGGCATCGAGCTCAGATTGCAGCCAGGCAACTTTACAGCTGGACATGCCAGCAGACTAAGCTTCTTTCTCTTGCAGGACAAACCAGAATGAAATGGGGGGACTTGGCCTCTCCAGATTTTCTTGTTCCATCTTCTTCCGATTTATCCAAGTCTATCCCTGAAAACCCACTCGACAGATTTTGGTCTTCCAGGCTACCCTTGTTTATGTTTGCGCACCGGGATAGAGAGGACATTCTTGAGACTCTCTTTCAAGTCATAGTGTCCTCTACAGACCTCTTGGCTCCACATGGTTTCAAAAGACCTTACTTGGATAAGAGTGTTTTTGCAGAGAGGAGCATCAGAACTAGCGGGCAAGAAGCAAATAATAATCCAAAAATGACGACTCCTCATATCCAAAACAGTGTTAAGCAGCTCAACTCGGACTCATGTGCCGCACTTTTCTCTCAGTATAGGGATATACTGTGGAGGGAATTTGGAAAAGCAGTTATCAGACATTTTTATTACTCGTCTCAAAACAGTATTTTGGGTGGCATGAACCAGTGGAATGATCAGATGGTGTTCCTTCTGGTCAGATGGCTAAAGCAAGCTTGTAAAGAAGGTACAACTATAAAATATGGTACATAAAAATCAGTTTATTTGATTGTTGAATTGCTTGAGTGCTGAATTACTTTTATTATAATTTGCTCTTTCCAGAATTGGTTCCACCTGAATGCAAGGATGCCTTGAGTACTTTCTCCTCCCATATTTTGTCTGCCGCTGCCTTTATGCACTGGGACGCAAGTGAGTTGGTTAACTAAACTGGAAAAGCTTTACTGCATGGTGTCTTTAATAAGCTTTGCAAATTCTCTAATGCTGAAGTGACAATAATAATATTTATATCTACAAGGGGTGTTCATGTCGAACCGGAACTTGCGATGAAATTTCTCATGAACGAAGGTGTAAACCAGCTGACATTTACAGTAAACTGAGACTGAGATGAGACTCTCAGCCGCAGTAAAGCATTTGAAGGTGCATACATTTTAAAAAAGGACGCAAGTTTGTGCGTGACGATCCTGGCCGAGATGACTTATAGCCCGTGAACATTCAGTGCCTAAAACTCTCAGGGAAAAGAAAAATCTGGTTTGCTCACCAAAGGTGTTTTGCTTTTGTAGTGCACAACATATGCACAACCTCATATGCACATTTGCACGTTACAGAAACTGAGTTGAGAGTAACTGCAACACAGTACATTCCTGACCTCGCTCCAAGAGATTTCCTCATGTTTGGGACATTAAAGGAGTTCCTGTGAGGCCAGTGTTTCCTCTTTAAACAAGAAGTCTGAAAAAACTGAGAGAACTTTTTACCTGGATGGTGTCCATGCAACAGTGAAATGCCGGGATAAGTCCATTAGTGTAGCATTAGATTATAAAGAGAAATAAAGGTAGTTATAGCAGGTAGTATTTTCTGTTATTCTGCACAATCAAAATCCTGGTTTGACTCGAACACCCCTTGTATATATGTTTGTTACAGGTGAATAGCTTAATAATATATCATGATCTGGCAGAAGATGTTTTATTTTCAGCAGCTCTGACAGTAGTTTTAGATTGTAAGGGTTATATTAGTGCTCTTTAACATATTTATACAGATTTATAATATGAGGAGTCATTCTTGTCAGTATTTTACTAAATGCTGTGGCGTGAGAGGATTAAGAGCATTTCAGGAAATCCTGTTTATAGGAACATAATTATCTTCAGAGCAGTATGAATAATTCTGCATCAGATTTTATGACATTGGTGGTTATTTTCCTGTGCTACCCATTATGTTACTTCTTACTTAATTGTTTTCCCCTAGATTTTAACACTAATTGATGCAGAAAAATATACACAATATCCGATTACTACAGTGTTTGATGTTTTATAAAATATTTACTGTCCCATGTGCTCTTCTATTGAAAGTGTCAGTATGACTCTAATGCTACATGAATACCTCGTTAAGTGTTTACTGCCTGATACTGATTCCTAATTAAAATGATTTATTGGCTTTTATATAACAAATAATTAGTAGAATGCAGTGTTCAATACCTTTTTGCAATTTTGTCCGATATGTTTGTGTTGCAGCAATGTGTCAGTCACTGGGTGTAGGAATGAAGGATAAGTGCTTAGCGAGAGCCACAGCGGAACCTTCAACAGTGAGAACCGCTACCATGGAGCTAACGCTTCAGCTTTTCCCACCTCTCCTCTCTGTGCTCCAGCTACTGCAAACCTCACACCCAAGCCTTGGTACACCTCAGTCTATTTCCTTTAACAGTTACTGTTTTAACTTCTGAAGGACATGCAGACTTTTAAAGACATGAGTCAATTTTTTGACAGGCATTGGGTCATAATTCATAATGTTTGTCTTTCTGTGGCCAGGAGAAAAGGGAACCAGGAGCCTTGGTTTTTATCACCTAGGATTGCTGTTTAGGGCCCAAGCCACTCTCCAGTCATCTACTTTCTGGGTTGTGAGTAAGGCGTACCAGTTTCTGGCCTCGTGGTCTCTTACAAAGTTTGTGCTAGTCACACAAGGAGACCTTAAGGTATAGAGATCTCTTTTATATCTAATTCTTCAGCCTATAAATATAAAGAATATTCATCAATATCTTTTGTTATTTGAATTTGCAAGGCTCTCAGGGAGGCAGTGGAGAATTTAGTGCAGCAGCTGGACACTGTAGATGGAAATACTCATCCTCCTCCTCATCTCATCATGGAACCTGGACCACCATTATCACATGCAGTCTCACAACTACAAGTAAATTCTATCAAATTATCTGATTGCCACTGTTTTAGGTTAGGGATGCAGATTTTTTTCTTTTGTTTGTCAACAGGACAAATTACAGCTATGTTTAACCGTGAAAGTAAGAGTGTTTTTAATGTCATGCATAATGACAAGAACTCACAGGATTGGGTCTAAATAGCTGTGTGGCAGCAAGAAAAAACAGTTGTATGAGATGTAATGAGATTTTACAGGGAAAATGGTTTCAATTCACTAGGGAGCATAAAGGTGTTCAGATTGACCCTATTCCAGGCGTGTCAGGGTAAGAAAGAAGCACATGAAGCGTACAAGCCTTTGGAAGGCAGTCTTATGATCTGCAGTTACTTCCTTCAGTTGGTCAGGTCTAGCTCAGCAACGCTTTGTGGCAATATAATAAAGACAGCTAGTGACCTGAATGTACTGAATAACAACTTTATCACATCAATCAAAAGGGTTTTTTTTTTTTTGTCCCTGGTGCCATGGCCATATTCCAGAATGACGGCGTGAACTCTTATAAGACAGAGAGCATTACAGAGGTTCTGAGAGGAGGTGGAATTATTTTCACACATGAATTGTGCACCATTAAAAGTCGTGTGGATGTGCTGGAGAAGACTTTGTGGAGTGGTTTGACTCACCCATCATCAGTATACGATCTTAGCCGAAAATGAATGCAATACTGGACGAAAATAAACGTCATGGTGATGCTCAAAGTTGTTGAAACAATGCCATGGTTGAATGTGTGACATAATTTAAAGGTTAAGGTGATCAAATAAAATATTTGTGACTTGTTTTTTTTTTGGTCCAGACAGGACTGTTTGGCAGTTGAAGATTATGAGAAAATTATGACGTTTTTTTTTTTTTTTAGTGAATAAGAATTGAGACTATGCTGATGCCATCTTTTATTAAATCGTAGGCCTACTCTGAACTTTTTCTGAGGAGCTTTTCAGTGGACTGCAAGAAAATGTCGAAGGAGATTTTCGAGCAGACAATGCCATCAGCAAAACACTGGAGAGTCAACTATAGAACAGGTCAGAAGGCAGACAACTGCATTTTAGGGGTTTTAGAAATGTATTGATGATTTCTGTAAAACCACCATTTTTAATTAACACTGTACATAAACGTTGTTGAAGCAATGCCATGGTGAATGTGCGCCATAATTTAAAGCTATTTGATCACCTTAAGCTTTAAATTATGGCACACATTCACCATGCCATTGCTTCAACAACTGTTACGTACAGTGTTAATTAAAAATGAATAAATTTTATTATTCATTTATTTATTTGTATACATTTTCTTAGAATTACCCAGCGCCCCGAGTGATTACGCAACCTTTGCAGCTCAAAGTGTGCTTGGCCAGGTGTTGGAGGGAGTGCAGCCCTTGCCAGATGAGACTCGCATTCCAGCGCTAACGGAGGCCATGACTGTCTTCATGGAGGCCTGGATGGAGTACATACTCAAGCAGAAAATCAAGTTTAGGTCTGTGGGCAAAGTTTATGACTAAACAGTATTGTATAGATGAATTTTAAACCTAATCTTGGTAATACAAATGTGCATTAGTCATTTGGAAGAACACTGTTCTTTGACACAAATTCTTTGATTACAGTGTCCATGGAGCACTGCAGCTGAAGAAGGATTTTGACCTGATTCGAGAGTTGATTCGCTCTGAGAAGTACGGCCTGTCAGAGGAGCTGCACCACAGGCTCCTGTCGTTGCGGGTATTTCATCAAGTGGACAGTGCAATAGTGTGTCTGCTACAGCAACCTGTGAACAAACCATACATGGCCTCTCAAAGATGGGAGCCGTTCCGACACTGCTGTGAGTTACTGCTAGGACTAAGGCCATGTCCACACGTAGGCGGGTATTTTAAAAACTGAGTTTTTTTTTCTTATTCGTTTTTAAAAGTATCTTTGTCCACATGAAAACGCAATTCGCCCTGTTAGGAGCCTCCTTAATCAACAGGGGGGCAATCAGAAGCCTAGACAAAACGTAATTTCCTTTTGCCGACCGGGTCTCGTCCCAAACCGCCGTCGCTGCCTGTGGGGTCTGTGTCGTCAGAGTTTTGTACAGCATGTAGTAGCAGTGAGCTTAGTATTACATTTAGGCACCTCTGTTCATTAACGTAACGTGTGAGTAACTGCGTGTGTGTACACGCATGTAAAAAGTGAACTAGTTTACTGTACGTACGTCCGCCCGCTATTTCACAAATCAAGTAGACTAGCACACAGACAATTACATTATCGGCACAAGGTGACGTTACAACAAGCCGAAATCTCCGTTTCTCCTGTCCACACACCACCACTGAAAATGGAGTTTTGGAAAATCTTCACTTTGGCCGGAGTTTTCTAAAAGCTTCGTTTTCAACGACCAAAACAGCGTTTGCGTGTGGACAAAAGGCGAGAACCGGAGAGGAACAGCTCCGTTTTTAAAAATACCCGGCTACGTGTGGACAAAGACTAAATAATTCTGGTGACAGTCATTGGTTTTTTTTTCTGTATCTAATGAAATTTATTTAACCTTACATTTCTTCAATATTAGTCAGTTAAAAGGCAAAATTCTTATTTTTGATTGATCTCAAAGAAGAAGTACATGGGAAATATCCCACAAGAAGAAGTGCTGTTGTACTGATTATCAGCATTGTAAGAAAGAGGGCGCAACCCATGATATAAGTCCCGAATAACAGTATAACAACATGACCTCAAGTGTGATATTGCTTTTATAGAACAGTTCTACAAACACCATGTATCATCAACAGATTATGATTTGTTTATTTATTTAACACTGCCAACACATATCCCTTTCCAACTGTCGACTGACCGTTAGTTTTAATTAACATGGGTGAAAGTAGTTTAAAATTCTTACATGTGGTATGTAGCAAAAGGTGAGGAGATAAAAACGATGTAGTTGGTGCACAGTCCTGACAAAGGTTTCCAGTCATTCCACTTTAGAATATCAAACTTCTGGGCCCATATTCACAAAGCTTCTTAAGCCTAAAAGTTGCTCCTAGTGACGAAATTGTAAGAAAAATCTTAGAATTATGGCATTTTCTTATTTTCTTCAATTTCCCCTTAAATTTAGGATTAAATCTTAGTAAAGATAAAAATTATTCACAAAACATCTTAGCCCTAGAAACAGCTCCTAAGGTAAACATTGTTGAGTAGAGAGGACTTTTAAGAGGTTTAAGAGTTTCTCTAGCAGAGGACAAAATGGCGGAAAGAAGAAATATTCTTCAAACACTGGATGTAAAGCTAAAAGTAAACACTGCTTTTCTATCCATTTTGGTTTTCTTGTTGTTTTACTTCCTTCCATCTCTCTTGAGCAACATGGTGGTGGTGGGATTTGAACCTGGAAAAAGAGCTCATTACAAAGAGCTCATTTCAAAACCTTTGCAGAGGTCAGAGGTTATTTTTTTTTATTAACCAATCACAGTCCTTGAATTGCTGCATGATCCCTAGCAACAGGGTCAACCACACCTCCTCTCTAAGATAAAAGTTTTTCTACTTATCTTACTCAGAGTTGCTCTAAAAAGTTTCCTAAATCACTTTTAGTCTAGGACTCCCAGCTAGGACTTTTTAAGCTAAGATAGGAGCTCTTTAAGAGAATTCTAAGTTTTGTGAATACTGGCCCAGATGTATAATTAGATAAAATGTAAGTTGTTCTGGATATAAGCGCGTTTAGCAAATTCCATGAATGTAATGAAAATGTAGGGTGTAGCTCCTGTTAGCTGTGAACAGAAAAACACAGATCGCAGACAATTCAGAACAACTTAAAAGCAATTACTAGGGAGACGAAGGTGTTTTCGTGCTGAAAGTGCTTCAGTGATGGGTTTTGAATGTGGGTTTTGGCACGCAGCTGCTCTCCCCTCTTTTCATTACTGCAGACAATATAGACCACATTTCACCCATCCTAGTGACTGATAGTTGGTGTAATTAACGATCATCTCTGTGCTGTGGTGCCCTGTTTCACCCCTTGTGAAATGTCTCTTGTCCAAACAGATTGCTCAGTTGATTAATTAACATTAGCCTTGCCCTTCTCTCACACCATCTCTAAGCAGTCAGAAACGTTATGCGAGGTTATGGTAAAAAATGTTTTTATTGCTATTTTATTTTTTATTTAAATAAAAAAGGTGCATAGGAAAGCAGTGCCTTGGCTTGCACAGCAGAAATCATCTGTAAGCAAAATAATATTTTTGTCATTTTAGGCCCAAAGAGAGCCCAGGTGGTGGACCAGGCAGTTGGAAGCCTAAATAATCTGGAAACTATAGACATCCAGGCTGCATGTCACCAGGCCTTGACTCAGGCAGAAGGCTCGGTAAGCCCTGAGCTCGTCTCCACAGCTGCACCTGAATCCTACTTAGCGGTGGCACAGCAGGAGTGGCTCGACCTGCGCATCCACACTGGATCTCGATAGAGGATTCCTGGTCTGCGTTGTTTCACTAAATCCGAGCCCTGAAAATCTGATCCAAAGTGCAAACAGTATTAAATAAGACCTTTAAACATACCATGTTGACTGATGCCATGCAAAAAACAAATCGTCAGGCTGCTGTCAAAGCAATTTTTTTTTCTTTTTGAGCATTTAATTATCAATATGAAATACTTTGAGAGCAGTTTAACATTTTTGGACAAATTTGCAATGTATGCAGATTGTGAAGTAGACGACCAGTAACATTTAAATTTATTGTAGTTGGATTTCAGTAGTGTCTGTACTTTAATACAATAGATTTATGGTTTATAGTTCATAACCTACTATTCATAATCTAAGTTTTAAATGTACAGCATGCACAATATTAGTTTATTTTAATTGCTCCTTTGCACTGTTTATTTATTTTAAAAAATGTATCAGTTACAATGATGATGTAACTAATAGTACAGAACATTTAATGTAAATGTACATGTACTATTTTGTGAACTTTGTATAGTTCAGACCAAAGCAGCTCACATATGTGGTGTATTTAGATAAACTGAGGCTAAAAAGTGCCTTTTTGTGTGCCTGGTATATTATAATGAAACAATGTTTCTATTTATTAATAAGATAAATTACTCAGGGTTTCTTAATGTAAGCCACTGTTTTTTTTCTGTCATGACATTGAATAAAAAGGCTTTATTTTTATTTACATTTTTGTTAGTGTGTTTCATTTTGCCTGATTCTAATGTGTTACATGTATATTTTTTATAGTCACAGCTTTACAGTAATTCACAGGCATGTTTATACTGGACATGTCACATGTACTGTAATATTAGTAATTAACTGGATTTTTAATTGTTATTTAAGAAAATCTTACAATGCCTGATACAGTGGAACATGTAAGGAGATGTTTATTCAACATACAGTACAATACTCTTATGCCCATTTACTAGGTTTTGGTGCATGGCAGTGGGACTTTCCTTAATTAGCCACAAGAGCATTAGTGAGGTGTGTCAGAAAGTGTTCCACCATGGAGCAGTCTTCAGGAGAATTGTAGAAGCTGTTTATTCAAGAGTGTAAATATCCAGCTAAAGGGTGCAACAGATACTTCACTTTGTCGGGTCACATCACAATACCATCCACGCAGCCATTCTCTGTATTGGTTATTCTGTGCAGGGTCACAGGGTGTCTGTAATCTATCACAGGGAACTTAGGCCCAAGGTGCAGTACATACTGAAACAGGTGCCAACCCAGTACAGGCAATTTGGAAAAGCCAATCAATCTAGACCGCATGTCTTTGAACTGCTGGTGGAAACCAGACTACTTGCAGTAACCTACCACGCACAAGCACAATATGAAAACCTCAGTCATATACACAAACCCCTGTATTGGAGGTGTGATGTGACAGTGCTAACCCCTGGGCTATGTGGTACCTAATTCTAAATAGTGTTATATGCATTAATGTGTCTTTATTTATAATAAAAGAACTGTAATTCTTGACTTTTGAAGTGGTTGGCACTGTTGCCTCGCACCTCCAGGGTCAAGGTCTCTGTGTGTGGAGTTTGCATGTTCTCCCCGTGCTTGGTGAGTTTCCTCCCACAGTCCAGAGACATGCAGAGTAGGCTAATTGGTGTTCCCAAATTGCCCGTAGAATGTTAACGAGAGTGTGTGCGCGCGTGTGTGCACTGCATCCTGTCCAGGGAGTATCCCGCCTCATGCCCAAAGTTTCCTGGGATAGGCTCCAGGCTTTGGTAAGCAGTATGGAAACTGGATGAATAAAACAGCTTTGGTCTCACAGTGGTGTAGTGGTCAGCGGTCAGCACTGTGACCTTGGCAGTGTCGATGGCTTGATTCCCACCTTGGGTTTGGGTGCGTGGAGGTCCCTAGCTCTTCACATGACTGTAATATTTTATCACTGACCTTTGTTAAACACACACCCAAGGTTAGTGTGTTGTAACCCTGACAAACAATATAATCAAAGTATATGTGATTTCATCACGTTTAGTTTTCATGTCTAGCTGTTTTTGTCTTATCTGTATTATTCAGGACAAAGCACATTTCTCATTCAGTTCTGGTCATGTGACCTACCACACACAGAAATGTCCACATTAGAACCTTAAATTTGATGTGATTCTAACCTATGAAAAACAAAAAATAACTACAAAAAGAACAAACCTACAACAGCTATATTTAAACATTTAAAGAGTAAACACAAACGTTTCGGTCTCCATTGCAATCACTGGAATCCAACGGGTTTAAGGGGCGTTTGATGTGTTTGCTTTTAGACGTGTCTTACTATAGTAAGATCACTAGATGGCGCCCAAGCGCTGCTCTCCGGCTCGCGTCAAACAAACTTGCAGCGCTTTTTGGCGGGTTTCTTCTGAGGTACTTACACTAGTGTATTTTCCAACACATTTTCAGAAATGTAACATTTTTAAAGTTTATTAAATTAGCCAATTTCCTACTGACTAAAATAATAATTAAAAAAAAACAATAGAAATTATTAATTGAAACCCTTACAATGATACAACGTTAATGGTGTGTGTATATATATATATATATATATATATATATATATATATATATATATATATATATATATATATATATATATAGACACACAGACACACACACAGTATATACACAGTATATATATATACAGTATATATACAGTGTATATACAGTATAATGATATTTGCCTATACCATCTGTAACAGCTATAACCGTTCTGGGAAGGCTTTGTGTGTTTAGCACATTTGTGAGATGAGACACTGATGTTGGACGAAAAAGGCCTGGCTCGCAGTCTCTTCTCTAATTCATCATCCAAAAGGTGTTCTATCGGGTTGAGGTCAGGCCTCAACAGTTCAGGACCTTGCTTTGTGCAGTGGCGCACAGTCATGTTCGCACTGTCACTGTTCCCACAAAGTTGGGAGCATGAAATTGTCCAAAATGTCTTGGTATGCAGAAGCATTAAGAGTTCCTTTTGCTCAAACTAAGGGTTTGAGCCAGAGAACTTCACACCAGTTCCAACATGACTGTGCAACAGTGCACAAAGGAAGACATGACTGAGAAAACACCTTGAACGACTCACTGCAGGATCGCTGTAAACTTGCTGAATCATGTCAAACGGCTCTGTGCCAAATTTGTCCAGTTTCATGCAGAATTTCACATTTGCTCTTTGTTCCAACTTAATGATGTGGTAACGCACATGGTCAGAAGAGCACCAGCTGCACAGCTCCCGATGTACACAGAATTATGTTTTTTGGCACACTGACTTATGAAGGTTGGTGCTCTCCCTGTGTGCATGTAGTCTTGTGCTGCCATCTGTTGGTGTGTTACAAAAGTAGTCTCAAAACATTTTGATACCACCTTGTATTTAAATACACAGGATAAAAGTTTACCTTGTAAATGTGCTTTGGACATTACATTGCAAATGTTTTGCCAAAAGTTATTCCTTAAAAGTTTCAACATTTTGTTGTTAATTCATTAAAAAAATAAAAAATAAATAACAACTAACTAAAAACTAACTTTATGGTCTTTCATTCACGAGTGAAACCATAAAGTAAGCTGATGTGTCTGTACTATCTAATACCATTGTTATATTTTTTTTGTTTTTAATGTAGAAATTGATTTAAAAATGATTTTAAAACATTAATACAAAATATGCAAAAATTATCCGCATTTGATAAGTTCATATGAAATACAGATATAACGAATGAGAGCTCAGCCGTATGTGTCTCTCACTCATAACCCCTACCAGTTCACCAGCTATACTTCGGCAATTAATTAATTTAAAATGACCATTAAGGCTGTATAAGGAACTTATGATTAATTTTTCCAATATCAGCCGCTCCACAGAAGGCCTGTCGCACACCTGGGAAATGTATGATAATGTCCGATTGGACGGGAGGGGTTCCTCAGCTCTCCTCCCTGCATGCACTGCGCCTGAGTTATAGCCACGGAGGCCACCTCACTGTTTGGTGGTGTGTAATTTGAATACAGATTAGTTGGCCTCAGTGTTCCAGTGCTTTGGCATTACCATTACCGGGGACAGTAATTTGACTGATGAACACACAGGTTATCACAAGGTCATCACCTTCACCATTGCAGGAGGGGGAACAGTGCGTGGGCCGACCCTCTTTTGGTGCCACCCGCTAAGCCTTTCGATAGCGTAATTAGTATCTTTAATTAAAGGGTGAGCTAGCTGATTGAATAAATCCGCTCTTAATGAAGCATCCGATTGTCCATGCTCATACCTGTGTAGCAGTCTCGCTTTTTTAACTTCCCTTAGTGTTTTTTAAATCATTGGCTCATATGTGACCATATTATGTAATTACATGAAAATGTTTAATAAACATTATCTTATATTTAATCTATTTAATATAAAAATGCAGGTTATAATATAGAATAAGCCTATTTTATACTGTTTCTTTATGCTGGTGAAAGTGGGTGAAAAAAATCGGTGCAAGGGACACCTACAAAAAAAAAAAAAAGGATCTGTACTGATTTCCACTGCCTAGTTAAATGTCACAGGGAATGTGCATCTCAATTACTAGTCAAGTATTGCACCATGTGTATCTTTCCTAATCATTTCTTCATTTCATAGCGTTTAACACACCTCTTGACTCAGGTGATCTTTTAATCCCCCTGGGCCATTATGTGTGCCGTGTAGACTCTCCCTCCCTCCCTTCTGATTATTTCATCAAGTGCTTTATCAGTTTAAACGCTAATGGTCTTCTCAGTTTTGTTCGCATCCTTTGCAGAATTTCTATCATCTTTTCTTTTGTTCGTTAACATTTAAATTGTGAAGCATTAAATTCCACAAATATGGAACAAAATATTATTCAAAATGCAACCATTACTCACCTGGAATGCGACTTTATCTTTTTGATATCCTTTCTATCCTTCTTACTCAGAGATAACAGCTTGTTATCTACTCCAAAATCCACCCCACATAATTAAACAGAAATGATCAACTGATAGAAATAAAAAAGTGGCCTCCTTGAGAAGCATGCCCTTCATTGCCACTGAAGCAAGTCATCTCAGCATTTTTTTCTCGTGTGTCCAAGCGAGCAAAGCCTCCAAGCCCAAGTGACCTTTTTGCTTCAATTATGTGATTAGAGCTCAAAGTTGGTATGTTCACCCATCTCGCGCTGATCAAGTACCATTTAGCTTCAAACTGACTAGCAGGTCACATTCCATACAGTTGAAATGTATTATTATTAATATTATTATCTATTTATTTATTTTTGGGAGATTGACGTGCTGTTAAAAAAAAGGTAATTGCTCCTTAATTCTAAATGTACAGTAATACATGTTTGAATGGGTTTTTAAGCTTATCAGAATGAGGAGCAAGTAACTAAGACCATGAAAATACACGCAGGTAAGTGCTGCAGTTGAAGATGGAAAGACCTTGCTTCTCGAGAGTTATGTCCTGCTTATTGTTCTCAGTAAAATGTACTTGTGATTTATTTAACAGACCTTTCATTGCATTGAAAATCTCATTTCAATCATAAATGGCAGATCATGATTTAAGAATGCATTCTTTAATGGGCTTGCAGTGGTCAAATTTAAACTAGCTCAATTAATCAGCAAAACACTCAATACACCCTGTCTGAAACTCACTTAAGCAAACAAAGATCTTTTAATATAAATTTTCCACAAGATTTCTTTATTGATTTGGTGCAAAATGATTTGTGCGATACATTCTGTGCAATCAATAAAGGCCAAGTCAATAGTGTATATAAAAAATCATGACTCCATGGATGAAGTGTCAACCAACTTCAGCTTAGCATTGACCTGGAGTGTATACTACATAAGAAAATATAGTCATAAAAATCCAGCTGGAAAATGATTTCCTGAATGACCTGTTTGATGGGCCTTGCCAATACAGTGTATTTATTGGTTAACTAATAATGCAGACCTTTTATAACCTTAATGGTCTTGATAAAACTAAAGCTACAGTGGAAAAAAAGCCAAACACCCACCTAGTATGAGGGTTATTTCTGGGCTATCTGGTCTTTTTGTCAGATAGCGGCCTTCACTTGATGGCCTACTGAAGTCTTACCCATTTTAGCATTTTTATTTATCAAGCCATTAACAAGTTATATGAGATGTTGAAGGAAGGTGGATGTCTTAGATTCTGTGCTAGTGTTCTGGAACTGAAAAAAATGTAATATGGTCAATAATTCAATATTTTGTTTATATTTATTCTCTTGATTGACACTGGCACATTTTTTTGCATCAATTTGTACTATATCTTATACTGTAGTGCCTGGTCCCCAGATAAGTCAGTTTAAGAAGGATCACATTATTGGACTGCATCAAGCAAAGGAAACATTAAAATCACTTAAACAGTGCTTGAGAGACTTCAGACTGCCTTCAGACTGCCCTCCAAGGTGCTTAGGAACTTCTACTCCTGCACCATAGAGAGCATCCTGACGGGAAACATCACGACCTGGTTCGGGAACAGCACCATGCAGGACAGACGAACTCTTCAGAGGGTGGTGCGATCAGCTGAGCGCATCATCCACACCGAGCTCCCTGACCTGCACTCGATCTACAGCAAGCGGTGCTGGACCAAGGCCAGGAAGATCATGAAGGACCCAGGAAGATCCAGCAATGGACTGTTCTCTCTGTTGAGGTCAGGAAAGCGATTCCGCTCTCTGAAGGCCAATACAGAGAGACTGAGGAGGAGCTTCTTCCCGCAGGCGATACGGTCTCTTAATCAGTACAACACACAGTACTGATCCATTTTGCACATCCACACATGCTTCTGCACTCACTCTGGACACTCTGGACATTCAGGACATTCGCTCACTTGTCCTCACTGCACACCTGCTCACTCATGGGTAGTATGCACATAAGTCACTTTAAATATGCACACAAGCCACTTTAACATTTAACATGTCACTTTACTGCATATTTGCACACCCCTGGACATTCCGTCCCCATTTCAATATTTTTATTTTCCACTTGTACAATTACAATTTTTCATTGCAATATTTTCCATTTGTACACTTAATGTATAGTATAATGTATAGTCTTTACTTACTTACATTTTATATTTTATATTCTTACATTTTACATTTTATATTCTATATTTTATATTTTATTTAATTTTATTCTCTTAGGTCAGGGCAGTTGCCTAAGCATTTCACTGCATATCGTACTGTGTAGGATTGTGTATGTGACAAATAAAATTTGAATTTGAATTTGAATTTAAACTGGGTTAAGAACTGTCCCATGCATTATTATAACCTGAACGGATAGTGCTAAACCATCAGCTTCACAAAAGAAATGTCATCATAAATGGTAGAAATCGTGAATTGAAATCAACTGTAGAAATCACAGATATTTTTAATGGTGAGAGTAAAACCATTAAACTAACTCACTAACATGACTAGGTCTAAACAGATAGAATCTTTCTAATAAAAAAAAAAAACTAATTGTTCCAATTTAAGAAAACTCGCTTTTTAGTGAGGTTATTTAGAAAAAGGAGAGTGTCAGGGTAAGAATTGAGATGCAGTAAGTGATGCACCCATCATGCATAGTTCCTACTGTACAAGCCTCTGGAGTCAGTGTTATGATCAGGGTTGGTCAGGTTTCAGTTGGTCATATTGGTCTAGGCTCAGGAACATTATGTGGCAATAAAGTGAAGTCAGCTGAAGACCTGATTCTACTGAATGACCAGGTTATCATATCAACAGAGTTTAATTTTTCACTTTCATGATGGCACATGCATATTCCAGGACTCAAATTATCAAAGAATGAGAGCACGAGGAATCATTTCCACACTTGAATTTGCTGACCGCAATGTGCTATGTAACCAAATAATCCAAGCTAAAGGGAGTCAAATGAAATATTGGACGAACAACATTTTTTTTTTGTACCAGACAGTGAACATTTCTATTTAAAAAGCGTATTTACTGACTAATAAGGAAAAAGGAACCACCCTTCCATAACTTTTTGTCATAATATATCAACAATAGACTAAGAAATAGGAAATAAAACCTAAGGTTTCCATCCAGATCTATATTATTTTTTTGACATAGCAGCATGTCCTGAACTCTTTTATTCCAATTTTACACCAAAGCAATTTGCCAAGTTTTTTAAAATTTGTATTAAAAGAGATACGTTTTGTAAGCTGTCTGTTTGTAGACTCCCCCATCACAAGTGAAAAGAAAGCTGTTTACATAATCTGGTTGAAATGCATTAAAATTTTTGGAATGGTATGGAATAGTCTAAGTTGTGTATTAAAATGTAGCACCTTTTAATTGATTCACGGCGTTAATGCATACACTAATTAACACGCACAAATACTGTACATTCCACCTTAAAAGTTGCCAATAGCCTTTTAGCACCACAGTGAATATAGCTTTGTGCTGATAACGAACCTCTTCTGATTAAAACAACAAACAAAAAAAACATCTGGGACATAATTTAATAAATTGTATTACTCCCGTAACTTGTGATTAGAACATTGAACAGTAATATAAACTGTATAGCTGATTAATGTATGTAGAATTCCTATCATAGGAACAGTGTACACACTGATCAGCCACCATATTGAATAAGTTCTCCTTTTGCTTCAAAAACAGTAATGACTTGTGTGTTCTGACACCTTTGTATTAGAACTACCTTTACACTTCTATTACGCTTCTATTGGATCAGACTACAGTACATGGGCAAGCATTCGATCCCCATGTGTATAAGTGAGCCTTGGCCATCCAAGACCCTGTCGCTGATTCACTGATTTTCCTTCTTTGGATCACTTTTGGTGTGTCCTGACCACTGCAGACCAGGAACACCCCACAGGTTTTCTTATATTTTTCTTATATTGTATATTTTGTCTTCTATAGATATATTATTGTTATCTTAGCTAAATTTATTTTCGATTTTATTTCTTTTTATTCATATTTATTTCCTATTAATAATCCTTTATTTTTAAGGTCACGGTCGGTCGTTTAAGCATTTTACTGCATATCATTCTGTGTATGTCTCTATATGTGACAAATAAAATTTGAATTTCATGTTTTAAATTTGAGGAGCTGCAGTTTTGGAGTTGCTCTCATCCAATCATCTAGCCATCACAATTTGTCCCTTCTCACAGTAGCTACAGTTACAATATCACGTTACAATGGCACCTGGAAGTGAGTGGGATATATTAGAACTTTTTTCCTGAAATTTATGCATTTGAAGCATAAAAAATGACCAAGACTAAGGATTTAAGAGACTTTGACAAGAGCCAGATTGTGATGGCTAGAGGACTGGGTCAGAGCAACTCAAAAACTGCAGCTTTTGTGGGATGTCCCTGGTCTGCTGTGGTCAAAACATAACAAAAGAGCTCCAAGGAAGGAAAAAAAATGATTAATTGGGGACAGGGTCATGGGTGGCCAAGGCTCATTGATGCACGTGGGGAGCAAATGCTGGCCATGTAGTCCAATCCAATAGAAGAATGCTCAAATAGCTGAAAAGGGTTAATGCTGGTTTCAAGAGAAAGGTGTCAGAAAACATAGATCATCATTGTTTTGGTGTTAAGGATAAAAATGTTAGTATTTAGTTTTTGTTAGTTTAATGCTAGCAAGAAACTAACTTTCTCATGACAGAAAAAAGAGTGTAACAAAGTGCTGACACCTGAGACTCTTTTTAAAAAGTTAAAATAAATGTCTTGAATACACTATGTGATTTTTTTATTTTATTGTTATGTTACATTGCTTTATCATTCCATGGCATGTTCATCATGCAGGCCCGTGTGAAAAACAGTAATGTATTAGTATTAGTATACTAATTTAATGTGATACAGTCAGAGCCACTGTTTTAGAAGGTTAGTCAACACCTTCTGACCAATCAGAATCAAGAATTATAGTATAATGGTAAATCTTCACTGGGTTCCTTGCTCCTTTTGAGATTTGAAAGCATTGACCTTTTATTCATTTCTTCGACTTTACTGTTGGAGAGTTTAGCTGAATTGGATGTTGGTGTGTGTGGTCTGGAGCAAGTAGAAGACCCTTTTGGGGTCTGAGCCTGGCCACTGAGCCAGTTGATCTGTGCCTGCTTGGTTGGCTGTCCTAGGGTAAAGTAATGTCAACGTGAGGAGGATGATAAATTGCGTTTGTTTAAGCCATCATTATATTGTGCTTTTCTTTATAGAGGTCACTATTTAATAACACTTGAAGTTGATTGAAGAACGGGTGTGACCCACCAGGCGTCCCCACTGGTCAGCTGGGGTGACAGGCCATGACTGCAAACATGAAGATATTACAGAGCCAAGACTGCTCCAGGATGTTGTCGTAATCTCACACAATCTGGTGCCTGCTCTAGTGTGTAATGTCCTGCTGAAAACTTTCGCTGAGGGAGGCCTGCGAAAGGGGAGCTCGGCCACAGATCTTGGGGCTAGTTGTTTTAAATTACAGCCGACCGGCACACTAAGTGAATAACCTTTTCCCCCGGCACTTTATAAACTTGTCAGGATTATTCGGTCCTGGCTGAAATGAATGCAGTTGTCAGTGCCCAAGTATCATTGACACCATACGCTAAAGTTCCAAGTGGTAAATTACACATTATATTTATTTTATAATATGTATTTGTATATTATGTTAAATGTAATTTAAATGTGATGTGAAAAAATGTTTTTTTGGGATGCTCTGATATTATAATCCGAGGTTCGTGCAACTAACTGTTTATAATAAATACATACAAAATTCTGAGCAGGGTTGCATGCTTACTATTTATTCCTTTCATATTTTGAGATATTTTAGATTATAATACATTAGCACATTTAGCACATAGATTATTTATGTCGAAGAATTATTAATTGATGCACAGACAAATGTCAAAGTATTATATCACTCCCCATGTTTCCAGAGCGACATTTACACACTCGAACATCATGTCTGCCATGTAGCTTCAAGAAAGCAACCACAGTAACCTACCTACTTCCCACATGTTACTGCAACAATGCAAACACAAGTTAAAGGGGTAACTGGGGACTAATAGAGGCATCTCCACAGGAAACGGCTGTCAGTGGCCTGTCACCTGCTCTCGATTCCATCACTATCTAAACCGTGCACCTCTGCTGAGAACATATTCTCCGCCTGAGTGGAGGGTGATGGAGATCTAACCGAGTCATCAACTTCCCTAGAATGATGTGACCTGCAAGATATCCTGTAGTACCTCCACAAAAGGGCCTCACATAATGGTCATCTGCCAGCAACAAAATAAACAAGGAGATATCAAGCTGTATTAGAGGGGCTATTGGTTTGGTTTTAGTGCAGGAAAGTGATTTCCTTGAGCTGTCAGAAAAAATCAGTGTTAGTCCGTCATGAGAAACTGCAAGCACACCCTTTGTTTATGACGGGTTTAGACAGAACAAAAATGCTGAAAGATAAGGTGATGTATGACAAATGGTAGTTGTCTGCAATTAGTACTTTTGTTTGGTCACTTGTACCCTAGGATAGAGCGTTGACTTAATGGATAGTGGCAATTATTTACTTGTAGGTCTTACTGTCTACCACATACAAAGGAATATTTTATCTCATCTCGTACCCTGGAGTACATATGGTATATCTTGGGCAAATAAATAAAATGTAGATACATCGAACCGTCTACAGCGTAACCTGTAAGTTTTATGACAGCACAATCCAACATAATAAATACTTAGTATTTTAAATCATATTAACTCAGTTACAGCTGTATGTTTTACATTTGCTGCCTTCACATTTATCACAGTGCATCACAAGGCAGTGAAACTATGGCACTTCATTAAACTGCTCCCCTAGCAAGGTACTCAATCCCAATACACAAGAGACTGCACGATTTTATCAAAAGCCCAGGAAATTGAAGCCATCACTATAAGATGTCTGGGAATTAAAGCAGCAGAGCCAGCCAAAGAGATAGACCTCCTACAACATAGATCTGTTTTTTTTTTTTTAAAGACATTATGCATTAAAGGCATCCTATCTTGAAAGATACTGTTGAGTTTGGAAAAAATCTGTTCTGAGAAATGTCTTGCCCCAAAAAAGGGTTAGAAGTGGCTTCGATGTGATAATGTGTGTTCCTGCCCCCACTTTGTCAAATGTGCCTGAGTGTCTAGAGAGCAGACACTCTTGGAGCTGTTACTACTGGATCATTTTAGATATATACTACGTATACGCTTGTTTTTGTATGTTTCCTTCTGGTTTATTGGTTTTGTGTTTGTCCAAAGTAGAATGTGAAATGGAAACTGAAAAGTGATTTAAAATATGCATGTCTAGACAATTGAAGTGGAATGGTTTAAAGGCAGTCTAAATTTTCTTCTAGCAAGCTGAATAACTGTAGAAGTAGGGATTCTTTCCTTTTGTGACTCGCATGCACAAAATTCTGACATTTTGAAAGCGAGAAACAGATCAGAAGCAAACACAGCAGAGGGACTATCCAAAACACAAACCAAAGTTCAAGGCCACTGACCTTGGAGACACTAATGCAGAATGTAATCAGCTGTGGAAAGAGGGGCCCCGTTCATTAACGTTGGACTATACTAGGGGCTGAGCAATAAATTCCCATGTTCTTTCGTTTTTCCATAGTGATCGTTTTATCATAGTCACGGTCACATTAGTTTAAATGACTAATTAATGAATATTTTGAGGAATAGAACTAATTAAGTTTGTTAGGAACACAGGCAGGGGCTAGAATAATTATTGATGGGACAGACAGTATTAGTCAGACTGAAAGCAGTTGGACACAAACTTGTGATTTATTGTGAAATGGTCCAAATGCAAATGATTATAATGTATAATAGTGTTAGTGAGAAACTATTGACTACGACTTCTGTTGGACAGGTGAGGTATCAGGTTGCCTTAACATAACCAGACCATCACTTGACAGGACCTGATTCCTGAATAAATGGAGAAAATGGCTAAAGTAGTTGATATGTGTAAGTGATACAAAAGAAAAATCATTTGTCCCCATATCTTAAAAGGATCAGTGAAAACTTTTCTGAAAAGAAATTTCAGTCTGAGATGTCATATGGGAAGCCATATAATCTGATGAGGGTAGTTACAAAGCTTTGAGGCTGACTTTACTAATAAAAAAAAAGGGGTAATTGTAATATATTGATCTGTCTTTAGGATGCAATAAGAATAGCTTTTGTTTTGGCACTGTGTTGAGTTCTAATGTAAAAAAAAAGAAAAACAACAGAAACAGAAAGTCAACATTAGAACAAGATTAATATATGAGGTGAGGTCTTGTTTAATTACAAAACATAAGCATAATTTAGAATGAAACAGGAACTATAATCAAACAAGACTGCATTGAGGGCATGCTATAATGACAAAGACAAACTACTACACTTAGAAACTTAAATGTCATTATTGTTATTATTATTATTATGTGAATGACAAAAAATATATAATTTATGCTGTTAATGGCAGATGTCCTAAGAATATAAAAACTGGCTTTGTAGACAAAGGACCATCACTCCCATGTGTGGACAATAGAATGACTTTCTATGCTGTATCTTTAAGATTTCCACCCACTGGGCCCAATCTGTTCCAACTTGATAATGTCCACATGCACAAGGTGAGGTGCATGAATACATGGTTTGCCAAGGGTGTTAAGGTTGGCGCTAAAACTTGTGTGGCTCAAGCTTTGACCTGAACACGTTTTGCATCCCAGGTCTCTTAGCCTGGCATCAGTGCCTGACCTTACTCATGCTTTATGTCTAAATCATCCCCTCTAAAAGCTTGTTGAAAGTAGAATTATAGTCGCAATATGGAGAATGACTGGAACTGTGACTTAATGCCCATGATTTGACAAAGACCACATATAAATGTATTTTCTTTACATCTCTTAATGCTACACACCTATTTTAAACAATAAGCAACAGTTCTGAGAAATACACTGTTACAAAGCATGTATTTTCAGAATATTCTTATTTCAGAATGTTTAACATAAACTTTTTGTATCTCCGATACAGTGCTACAGTACTTGTGGTACTGACATCAGTATCAAATTATCCGACTAAAATCTTCATCCTAATTAGTATAAAGTGAAGGCTTGACGCAGTATAAATATGATTTACATATGCTCGGATTTTAAAGGATGACTCTTTAAGGTCAAAGTCAAATGAATAAAACAACAAACACATAAAACCTCTTTTCAACACTTCATAATGTGTTGCTTGTATTAACTGAAAAGGTTACAGTGTTCTCCACTGATTTAACCACCTGACCTAAGTGAATATACCTATAATCCAGGACATACATGTAAATTGAGATCAAGTGGATGATGCATAAAATCACTATGCAGAAAAAAAGCCTGCCTGTAGTCTCGCATGAGGATATGAGGTCCTCCTTCCGGAACAATGACAA